>CAHIKZ030001341.1:0-587500 GCA_903632075.3 Acanthosepion pharaonis
GGGGCAAAATAATTCATTCAGAATTCCCGTATAATAACATTGGTTAAATTATTTTTGAAGGTTTTTATTTTAAATACATTTTATTTTATTTTGGGCCCCGCTGAAAATTATTTTATACGCAAATTACTGTTTTTTGAACATTTTGGTTTGATTTTTCCATAAACGGAAAATTTTTAAATTTTGATAAAGCAAAAAGGGGAACGTTGGGGGTTCCCCCTTTTACATGAGACTCGCCAAAATTTAACCCGCGAAATCCTGTGTTGAATCCGTCTGATACAGTCTGACGTCTGTAACTCTCTGCTTTGGGGGGAACCCCGGGACGAAGCTTTGCCAAGGGGAAAGGTTTCGCCCGGGGAAAATAAAAACCCAACCCCGTCAGCGGGTTCAGAGGTTTTGCCGGTACGGCTCGGAAAAACCCACTCTCGGCCTTGTCAATATTCCTCGGGGGGGATATTAAATACCGATACCGTCGAGACAGCCTCGACGTCTGTCGAACTCTCTGTACGCACCATCATATCACCAGAACTAGCGTTGCTGTCACTTCCATCATGTCTATCTACACGCTGCCTTGAATCACAGTCTGGTTCAAGGCCAGTTTAAATGAGAAATAACAAAAATGATTCAACCACTCCAGAACTAACATTCCTTACAATTACTTCATCACTACCAATTTTCTTGAATTACCAGCCGATTCACTGCCAAAGAAAACTCAGAAACAGAAAACATCTGCGGAAATTCTTCAGTTCTTTCAAAAGCGTATTTACCTTCGCTTGGCTACAACTTCTTTCTTTTTTTATATGCCGTGTCTCTTCAGGACGTGGGCGATTAAGACTCTCCCGCCCCCTATCTCTTGTAGTGTTTTTATGTTTTCTTCTTTTTCTTCTCCCAGATCTGTTCTGTCATCCACTTGTAAGCTAGTTACGTCACGTGTTTGCTTTCCTTGTCTCTCTTTCCCTCTATCACTTAATGGGTATTAGATTTTCAAACCTTCTTTTCTCATTACGTATCCCAGAAATTTCAGCTGATGTTAAAGTATAAACCGCCTCCTTTTGCATCCTCTCCAAAAAACCTTATCGTTGCTCACACGCTCGGTCCGATATCCTCAGAATCCTTCTGTAGAACCTCCGAGTCTCTTCTTTATCTTTGAGGAGACCGTTCAACATTCTCTGCCGTAAAGAAGGACAGATGTCACCCCTAACAGCTCAGGACTCTTTTCTTTGTTACTAAAGATATCCCCCTGTCTCGTAATAATCTGTCTAACTTTTAGAATGCGTCTTTGGCCATCCCAATACATCTTCGGATCTCAGCGTCGCTGTTGCCGTCCTCTGTCAGAACACTTCCCAGATATTTAAATTTTCGGCACTTGTTTGATTTTTTCTGACCCCGATCTGTAAATCGCATTTCAGGATCATCTTTTACTGACGAGCATCCATTCTGTCTTCTTGTGTTAGTCCCTTCTTCTCGCTCTCCTTCGTGATATATATCTTCTGTGGGAAGCATTTTTGTAATTTCCTTTCCGTATCCGATATCATCTGCGTATTATATGTTATTAAAGGCCCTTGAAATGGCCGCCAATGATGAATCCTGGTAGTTCTCTAAAAATTACCTCAAAATATAAGTTGAATCAGTCCGGTGAGAGGACCTTACCTTGCGAAAAACCCTTTCTATTTTTTTTTTTTTTTTTTTTTTTTTTTGTATATCTGCTGAACTCATTTGATCATTTTGATATGAGTAAAGGTTCTTGATTATTCTAATATCTAGAGAATTATATCAAGGTTGTTGAAAGTTCAAAAAAGATCTTTGGGGCGTACTTTGTCAAACGCCTTGCATAGTCTATAAACTTAGGTACACACGGAATTTCAAAATACATTCAAAATCTTTTCGGCAATTTGTTTTCAATCTTCCTCTATTTCGTATAAATGCAACCGTGAAATCACTTTCAGTTTACTGAATATGAGTCACTTTATGCACCAAATGACATTTGTCAAGCCATTAAGCTATAGATGTAATTAACTTTTTGTCTAGTTATATCCTATAAAACTATTAATTTAACTGCTTTACGCCTTCTAACAAAGCAAAAGGATTGAAGAAAACTGAAACTGAGATACTAGAAGAAGTCTAAGCTGAAATATCAGATCATCAATCAGAACTGTCGACTTTGTGAGTTATGACACTGTAACAGACCAGGCGACCTTTAAATTTCAGTTAATGATATATACATATACATATATACATACATATATATATATATATATATATATATATATATATACCGAAGATTTAACCATATATACAAAAACAGGATAGATATCATGGATTTAACTAAACAGATTTACAACTCATTTGTTCATATGTAGAAACACACCAATATATACGTATTAACATACATTTACCTAGAAAAATATTCTGAGTTGAATATACGTATATATTGTGTATGTCTTAAAACGAACCATGGATCACATTGCTGCATTGTATATATTTATTTTCAATATCAAAATGCTTCATATACATATATCGCTACATACAATAAATTATAATATTTATTGTATTACAAATAAACTGTCTTTATTAATTGTTTAGGGCAATCTTTCTTTTAGATCTTTTTATATGCTCGGCATTTATGAAAATATATCTATATATATATGAAACGTGTGCGCATGTTATCTTGAACTGGATACATACACATATACACACACACACACAACACACACAGTACACATACACTTATATATATATATATATATATATATATATATATATATACTTTTCTATACTGTTGTTTGATCCATTAACCATAAAAAAAAAATTAATATATTTGAAAAAGATCTCGTTAGTTTAAATTAGATATATATATGTATTTTTTATATAAAAATTTAGACGTATTATCACTACGATCAATCTTTTTGGTGTCATGTTATATTCAAATTTATAATATAAAACAATATTCCCCTTCTAAGTATGACATATGAATCAACGCCATTTGAGTAATTCAATAAAAAAATAAATCATTTGATATATCAAACAATTTAAAGGTCAAAAATTATTCAAGGAAAACTGGATATTATATATATTTTTTTTTTACTACTTCGTCAACTATTACGATTAATAATGTAATTTTCAGTAGTTTTCCTATGAATAAATATCATAAATTAGTGGTGCCTCCACCGAGCAAGATAAATATGCAAAATTGTGAGTTCAAGATTCATCACATGTACCAGGCGGAATTTAAATACCATGTTTAATTTTTTCACATCGTTTAAATCTAGTAATAAGTTATCCTCACTAAAAGAATATTATGTGGCTTGACATTTGAAGGCCTACGAACAGAAATATCAGTTCGTTACATTGAGAACAAAGTTATATATTTCAATGGTTGGAACGTTAGAGAAATGAACAAAAATTTTAATTTTACCATAATTTGACATTCTATATAATATTATAATCAAATATGGACGTTTTGGGGACTGCCTGACGATTAATGTTAACGTCAGCCTTGCGGGTGAAATTGAAAAATATGGAAACTTTTCGAAATCCGTACAATATTGTCTTAATACACAAATTTTACAGAACTGAAATTATTGATCAAGTCATTAATGATTTTCCCCACTCTCTTCCAGAAACATTAAAACAAGCTATCATGTTGTACCAGAATATTATAAATATTTCATAGAGAATTTATTTATTTTCTGAATTAATGTATTTAAACAGTGTCTAAATCATACAAAATACAAAACCTATGGACATCTATACATTATGACTATGACATCGAGTTATAAAACTTAAATTTAATAAAATTCTAAAGGTTTGGATAAGAAATCTTTGAATACAGTTTTCTGAATTTTACAATAGATATCTTTCACTAATTTAAAAATTGTCAAGATATATAAAAGCTGTCGTCAAACTAAACAATCATCAAGGAATATGGTGGATGTGAAAACATCTAGGTACATCAAAGTTAGGCCAGATAATACATTATTATCATTTCACTTGTTATTTCGTTGTATAGACATTTCCGATATTAGTCCCAACAAAGAAACCTAAGGTCAGAAATAGCTTCATGTACATTCCACTGATCATTTTTGTTAAAAAAAAAAAAATCACAGACATTTTTACAAAGATAAAATTCTTCATAATGTATACACTATACATATGAATACAATTTTTAATATATTCGTTGGCATGGCTGCCAGGAATCTCTTCAGTGAATCTATCATCCGAACCTTTTCCAATCAATCCAAGGGCTCCAATTACAATTGGAATTATTGATGTCCTCATTTTCCATATTTTGAGTTTTCCATTTCTTTCGTTTTGTATTTTTGATTTTTTTTCTTTTTTATTTGTTTTTTTAATTTTTGATGTTATTACTGTGATTTAATCATTTTTCATTGTTCATTTACTGATTCATCTTGTTTATCCTATAAAAACTATATTATTGAAAAGTTCATTTTATTTAAATAATTTCATATATGTTTAAATAAGTTTCTTTATATAAATAAGGACATTTTTAAATTTTTGTATCTCTTCCTGAAAAAAAAAAAATAGAAATTAAAATTACATAGATAAAGCCTTTTATTCTTACACAAACTTATCAGATCAAGGGAATATTCATTGGTGATGGACTTATATATTTTTTGAATGTATCTGCAATATTTTCATGTATGTCCTATATAAAAATATATTGTTTAGGATTATTACAAAGGATCCATTTTCAATAAATAGCCATTTTTCATTACATTTATAAGTCCTTCACTTATAATTCCGAATTTTACGGATCAATATATAACACATAACGTTAAAGGTTAAATTCTTTACTTTTTCTTAATTTCTTATCACAATTCATTTATTTTTTCTTCAGAACAATTTAAAACAGATGTTTCAAAATTTTTTTCTGGGATGATATTGAAAATTTCTCTTTTCTTTAATATATGGATTTTAAAATCAATTATAGTTTTTTCAGATGTTGAATTGTCATTTTTAGATGGATCTCCTCTACCTCCTTCATCTTCAACACTCTTTATCCAGACGCAATGTTAGTGAAACCATCTAAATTTGTCCGATCACATGGGGAATCCTTTTTTATTAATGTTGGCTTTTTAGTTTGAAAAGTACACTCACCAAAATGATTAATAAAAAATAGTTTTTTTTACTTTTTAAATTTGCAGCTTGAGTGAATTTTTGTTTTAAGTTAAATTTTGAAGGGGATTAACCATTTTAAAATTAAAAAATAGGATTATTTTTAAACATTAGGAATAGTAATATATTTTAGGAAATTAATCAAATCATTAATGAAAAATTCATCCAAAAGAAGGAAAACTAAAATTAAAAATTTCTTCTAATTAAAAAATTCATAAAATTAAAAAACCTAAAATCAAAAAAACATCCTAAACCCTTTAAAAATATGTTAAATTAGAAAATTTCTAAAATTATACAAACTAATATTAAAATATCCTAAAATTAAAAATATGTTTATTAAAAATTTTAAAATATAAAAAAAATATAAAATATATAAATATCCTAATTTTTTAAAAAAATTATTTATATATTAAATATTAAAAAATGTCTATTAAAAATAAATATAAAATTAAAAAAATATTAAAAAAAAAAAAAAAAAAAAATTAAAAAACGAATTCTAAAATTAAAAATATGTTAAATTAAAAAACATTTAAAATTAAAAATTCTAAAATTAAAAAATCCTAAAATTAATATATAGGGTATAAAATAGAAATTATTCTTAAATTAAAAAAATAGAAAATTGTCTTTTATTATAAAATTAAAAAAAAATTCTAAAAAAAAAAATCCTAAAATACAAAATAAAATAAAATTAAAAAAATTTTTATAATTAAAAAATTCTAAAATTAAAAAAGTCTTAAACATAAAAATATCCTAAAATTGAAAAAAATTCTTTTATTAAAAAACACCATAAAATTTAAAAAAGTCTTTAATTTAAAAAATTTAAAAAAAATTAAATTTTTTTGATATTTTCCTTTGGGAGAATTTTTATGGAAAAAAAGTTTAAAATTAAAAATAATAAAATGGAAATTTTTTTCTTAAAGGAAAAAATTCTAAAAAAAAAAAATCCTAAAATTAAAAATATCCAAAATTAAAAAATTCTTGAATTAAAAAAATTAAAATAAAAAAAAATTAAAATTAATTATTTGACATTTTCACAATTTTTTTCATTTCATCGTTTGTTTATTTTTTATTTTATTTTTCTATTCTTTTCATTCGCCATCCTATTAAGAAAATGACGTGGTTTTTTTTTAACTAGTGTTTTTCAGAAAATTGAAAATTGCAGATGGACGTCCCAATGAAAAGCTTGATTTTCATTTTTCAACATCCGATGGCCATTGAATTCAATTATTAGACCTATTAATATTGACAACAATTTGTCTTTCATTTTCAAACCCTTGAACTCAAAATAAAAAAAAAGTTGTATTTCTTCTTTTCCGTGTTTTAGATGATGGTATATAATATAAATTAAATTGATGAAAAGGATTTGTCATCAAATCAACAAAGGTGCCACATTAATTGTTAGGAATGGATAATATATTTTTTGTATATATTATAATAATATACAAGAATACAAAATATTTATTCTAAAATAACATTAAAATGAACAACCTAATAGAAATGTTTCGTTATTAATATAAAAACCCTGAATTTATTCCACCTACAATGAATGATTGTACTCACTTTAAATGTATATATTATATATGTGTGTTTATCCCAAAAGAAAGTGGAACGATCCATCGCTAAAAGATAAATGGATTTGGTTCCCTGTACAATTTTAAATATTTATTCTTTAATGCCTTCAGATCACAAATTTTTTCAGAATATATATATATATATATATATATATATATATATATATATATATATATATATATATATAAATTGAAGAAGCCACGTATAACATATATTAATATGTATATATATATATAGTTATAATTAAAAAATATATATTTTTTTATGAAAGTATTTATATATATATAATATAGACAAGTGTTGTCTATTTATTTTATGTAAATTTTTCATAACGTCTGATAAGTTTAATAACATTATCATTAAACGAAGAAAGAAAATCACAATATTGATCCATATTTTTTTTAATCCTATCTAAGCTTTCGGCTTACATAAGCCATTATCAAAGATGACAATTACATTACAATATATTAAGCAATACACGGACAAGAAAGTGATGATAGTCTGTTATTGTTTACATGGATGATTTTCAAGCAACGATAAACACGTGCATATAAGACGCTAAAAGCGAAAAAAATCGCATTGCAGCTCATGACGTCACACATGACCACGCGAGAGTGAATTCGAGAAGTATTAAGTATGGGAAAGCCGTTGGTATAAACCAATGGCTTCTGTTACCAATTATAGACATTTAAGAATATTTTGTAGATTTCATAGTTTATTTTGTTTAGGTTAGGTTTCAACTGTTTTATGTATAAATAATAAGAATTTTTAGTTTTTGTTTATTGTTTTCATGTTTAAGTATAAGTTTTTTGTTTTAAATTTTATATATATATATATATATATATATATATATATATATATATATATATATATAAAAGTTTTTTATTTTTATATATATATATATATATATATATATATATATATATATTATCCCATATATACCATTGACAAAAATATGAGTTTGAAAACCTCAACAGAATGCAACGAAAACTAATTTGCATATATATATATTCTGGATATATTTAATCATTTTGATAAGCAAAATCGATCCACGAACTGAGAATTGATGGACCTGAAAGAGTTTCAGGCGGTTATATAAATTTATATTTTATATATATATATATATATATATATATTCATATATATATATATATATATATATTTATATATATTTAATATATCAATATATTGATATTGGTTGAAATGACTTTTTCGTTTTTTTTTTAAAAGAGTTTGCGTTCTCCAAAACGTATTTTGAAATACAAACGATGGTGTTTTTTCATTTAATCGCATTTCAAAAATGAAAAAAACAGAATTTAAAAAAGTGGTTATTACAATTGAAAAAGAAAAAAAAGAATTGTTTTTTATATATAAAAGAAACGTTTTGACGTTTTAAAATTTTTGAAATTTTAACAGTAATTTGCATGAACCCTTTTCTGTTTTTAAAACGAAAAAACATTCTTCTGTTAACTCAAATGGGTTTTCAGTCTTATTAAAATCTTCGTCAAGAAAATAACGTCGAACGTAAAACTGAAAAAAAAAATTTGACTTAAATTGTGGGACGAGGATGTGATAATTTATTTTTTGTCTGTTTCAAACCCAGTTTCAAAGGGAAAAATTTCAAAAAGAATGTCCGTTTTAAAAACGAGAAAAAAATTCTATAGAATTATTTACTTGATTGGGACAAGACATGTTTTGATATAAACTTTATGTTTGAGAAATGTTCAAAATGACACCTTGTGGATCATTTATATACTAAAAATTTGTTATACTATTTTTTATTCAAAAAAATTGTTGATGGTCAAAAACTTGATCCATGGTGTAATGGTTATAAAACGTAAATATTTGAGTTCGATCATTTTTTTTCCATATTTTTCGAATGAAACATCTAAAACTACTTTAGTAAGGAAATTGAGCACTAATCGACGTAGCTGTAAGGTTTTTCATATTTATCTCAGACAATCAATTAAAACAAGTAATGGTCACCATTCAGTGGGTGGCCATACTTTAAAAATTTGATGCAACACTGGATGAACAAATTTTTAGGAAAACACTATATAATCATTATACTCTGAAAATTACGAGAATTATGCATATTTAAGATTACCTAATCTATTTCACAAGCATGAAATCCAATTACACACTTTTTATGAATAATTATTTTATTAAAAAAGAAAATTTATAAAACTCATATTTTGAAATTGAATTTTGCAATAAATTTATTTTTATATTAAACCACGTCTAAGAATGCAAAAGAATTAGACGGAATTTTTCCGGAGAAAATTTTAATACCAAACTTTAAATCAGAAACAAATTTTAAAAAAACGTTTTAAAGTAAATATATACTATATAGAGATAAGAAAATTTAAATCATAATGTCAATAACATCTGTTTGTGATTTCTTTAAATATCTCGTCCTTTTCAAATTTCCTCAAACATTGGCTTTCTTCTTACATCAATGTTTTAACTACCCCTCGTTAGATCGAGTCATTCATATGAATGACAGTCATATACCATTTCCATTCAGAAATATTTAAACTGTAATCCTTATATATAAAAAAATTATTATATATATATATATTAAAAATAGTATTGAGAGAATAAAAGATAAAAAACCTGAATCACGAACAAAGAATTTCAAACTAAATATATAGAAAGGAAAAAATTGGAAAAAATATAAAAACTAAAATGGATATCAAATAACTCAAGTAGAAAATTATTTTTCTTTAATCAAAAGAAAAAAAAGAAAAAAAACTACTAAAAAAAAAAGGTTCGGCAAGGAAACGCCCCATAATGATGAATTATTTATTTAGTTATTTGGACTTTATTTTATTTTTGAATTTTTTATTGTTTTGAGAGTAAATTTTATAAATTTTATTTAAAATTTTATTTTTCTTTATTAATGATATTTTTATTTATTATAAGAAAAAAATTTAATATTTTAATTTATTATATAATTGCATTTAAGCATGAAATAAAGTTAAGATATCAGGAAGCTTTTGATTTTTTTTAAATTGCATTCAGAAATTTTGAAAATATTAAAATAAACTAAAAAATTTTTTGTTTTAAAATTTAACGTTCCATTCATACTTTTTAATAATATTCCCATCAATTTTTCATTGACTTTAATAATTTTGTTTTTTCAGTTTTTCAAAAGCTACAATATCAAACAATGAACAAGCTCGCCAAATTAAATGCGTTATTATATATCTGTCCTCAATTATATCAATATGTCTTATAAGTATCAATATTGAAATTTAAACTTTCCATACAAATCATTCTAGAAATTGAAAATTCTCCTTTCTTCCTTTTTTATCGTGTCTTTTTACCTCCATTGTCCCGATTAGCGTTCTGTTCTTGTCATTATCAAGATGATAAAATTCGTCAGCATCCTTCTGTAGAACCAAAGTATTTTTGTTCAATTTCTTAGTTAAATTTCAATAAAAATTTTTTGATTGTCCAGTTATATAACAGAGCTGATTTTTATAACAGTTCATTCTTTGTAAAAGTAAATATTGCCTGATTATCAAATATATTTGCCAAATATGAAAACCTTTCAAACAATTTTTTGATATTTAAAATTAGGCAAGTTTTGCATTCTACCTGCAATAACCAGCCCATGCCTTTATTTCAATTAAGGAAAATGCTCTGTTAAAATAGCAATGAAAATCAAAATAAACATCCCCTAAAATTTTAATGAACTTAAGGATTCTGTTTTCACATAAGAAAAACAGACGTCAACTTGACGAAGAGAAGATAGATGTAAAAAAGGAACAAGATTTTTGTCAAAGTAGAGGGTTACTGTTAAACTTAAAATTAGAAAAGGAAAGAATTTTCATATATGGAAATTTAGATTTTGATGCAATGGAAAAAGGGCAATGAAACATTGTTTTAATTTTAAAAAACAATGGAACCAAAAGAGTTTCCTGTTCAAAAAAAAAAAAAAGGTGAAGCAGACGATATTTAAAAATTTTCTTTCAATTTGAACAGATTTTAACTAAAATTTCTAATTTTAAAAAAGTGTGAGGCTGGTACTATAACAACAAAATAATTTGAAGAAAAAGATTTGTAAAAAATTAAAGTTGAAGAAAAGAGATTGCAAAGGTATTACATCTAATAACGAAATATGATATTTATATTTTAATATAATACAATATATTTTAAAAAAATCATTATGAGGTTTTAAATCCAAATGTTAGGAAATGTTAACAAGTTACTTTGAAAAATGCGAGAGCATGTAGAAAGATATCTAAATTTTAACAATGGTGAAACTATAGGCCTTTTTAAAGTGTTTATTTAAAATAAATCTTTTACATTTTATTTCTTTGGCCGAAGGATTTGAATACGTTTTTCCAAGAAATTTTTTTTTCTTCTTAAATTAGTTAAATTGAATTCATGTTTATATAAAATAAAAGAGCGCGTGGTAATAATCAAAGAAAGGTGAAAGATCGGGGTTAGACCCGATGTTTTTAGATTTATTTATATATTGTGGCACCTTGCATTATTAGAAATATTCATAGAAATATGATTTAATTTTTTTTTACTCGGTTTATTAAACAGGTTGTTTTTTTTTTTTTTAAACGAAAAATAATTGAGTTGAAAATAATTCACTAAGATTGTACTTAGACGATCCTAAAAGAAAAAAAAGAAAAAAGAAAGAGAAAAAAAAAAAAGAGAGAGGTCGATGAAATACAAAAAGCGGTCATTAACAAAAACACGAGTCAGAAAGATATCTTGGCCAGCATCTTGGCCGATTTTCGAAAAGACAATGGGAAATGTTATTTAGAAGGGAAAGTCAAAGAAAGGGAAAAAGGACAATGATATCAAAACAGGTATTGATGAAAAAAAAATATCGGTCAAAGCACCTGACCGACTTTTGCGTGGAAAGACTCATTATCAATTTGGAGAAAGGGAATTTTTTTTTTTAGAACAATAGAAACGAAATTTTTTTAATCAGAGAAAAAGTGTTTTTTGGGTTGAGGGGAGTGACCGGTGGAACTGTATACAGATTCTGACCTGTTAAGAATTGGAAACCCACGATAATAAAGTGGGGACATTTTCAATGTAGATAATTAAGATTTTTTGACTGTCGGGTCTGACAAAAACAAGAGGTAAAAAAAAAAAACGATTGTCTCACAGAGTTCACAGATGGCGCCAATATTCTTTCCTGAAGTCACATCTAATTAGCGGCAGGCTGTTTGACAAAACCCAGGTGAGAAAAAGCCAAGATTATCATTTTTCGTACGTGCGAAAAAAAAAAAGGCAAAATTAGATTTTTTTTTTTTAAAACAAGAACGATATAAGCCACGCCCCGATTGATTGAGGGGGAAACGCCCAACCAGAATCTCATTAGCCGAAAACGGTCACGTGATATGCGGAAAGAAAAAGAAAGAAATGCTCGATCAGGAACCATTGGTCGAAAACGGTCACCTGACATACGAGAGACCGGGAGAGATGGGTGTGCCTCCCCACCAAAGGCACTGTGAGGAAGTAGGGGTGAAAATAATAGCGATAATGGGAAGACAGAAATAATGCGGCTTTTGGAATTATCGAGAAACCCCTGACGCCGACAGACCCACCCCGGTTTGTTGCGGCGTCAATAAAAGCAGGACCCCAGTCGACAGAAATCAGTTGAGTTGCTGAGTTTTGAGTTGGACCGCGGGCAGGGATAGAGCCTGAACGCGGGCATCAGGCCCGATTCACTCGCCCCTTTGCGGGCAAAAGAATCCTCAGACAAGAAATCCTTCCAGCCCAAATCGAAGAAGAAAGATTCAGCCAAGCCTCAGAGAGTTCAGCCCGAAGAAGACGAAGAGCGAAGAAGAGAGATCAGCCCTCGAAGACGACAGAAGAGCTGCAGGCCAGGGAAAAAGTTGCAGGCGGACAAGAAATCCTTCCAGCCCAAGTCGAAGACAAGAAGAAGCCCCGGACGGCAGCGAGAAGAGATCACCTCGGACGACAGAGAAGAGTTGCGGAAGATCCTTCCAGCCCAAAGAAATCCTTTCCACCCAAGTCGAAGACAAGAAGAAAGAAGAAGATTCCAGCCCAAGTCGAAGACAAGAGAAGTTCTAGCCTAAGTCGACGAAGAAGAAGAAAATACAACTCAAGTCGAAGAGAAGAATCAACTGCGAATGATCGATAGAAATTAGCCCCAGTGTCGAACCAAACCACACTCCGACATACACAATTCTAAAGAGTAGGCAATTCGAAATCTTTAGGTTGTGTGATAGAAGCTTGGTGCCATAGTCCACAGAGCGGGTCGGGAAATAAGAACAATTTTTTTTTTATGTAACGGACATTAGATATAAAAGGTTGTTACCCCTTTTTTTTTTATCAGTAATTTTTTGTCTCGTGAGTTTTTTTTTTTTCTTTTATTTGTGTTTTGCCACCCCGTCGGACTCAACTTGTATCGGCCCCAATCCCTGCTGGTCCCGTCTGTCTAAGATCTAAACACAGCGTGGGTAGACAGACCGGAGATCAGTACAGTTGCTTTCAGTAACCAGGTATTGGAAGCGAGTTGGGAAAGGCGAGGCTGGTGATCATCCAACCAAGGGGTTGGAGCGGCACGCTTGGAACCAGGAGGAGCGACCAGGAGGAGCGACGTCACAGTTGGCGCCGTAACCAAGGGATTCGACCCTGGGCCAGGTGTTTATTTTGTTTCCCAACCTCGATTGTTGCTGCATAGACTGTCTTTCTCTGTAGACATGTCAGATTATGATTCGGATAGAGCAGTGGGGGGTGAAGAGGAAGTAGGGCGGGGGTTGTCAGTGGATTTAAGGAAGCTGTTGGGTGGACCGAGGGTCCCAGTATTTGATGGCAGCGGGAAGGAGTTTAAAAACTGGCTGGCAATCCTCGAGAAGAGCCGAACCATCTACGAGCTTTCGGACCAAGAAACCCTGTATTTGGCATACGATGCCACAAAGGGAAAAGCGTCTGAGTTCGTGAGGGGGCTCTTGGAGAACCAACCCCGCTTGTCTTGGGAAGAAATAAAAAGACTGCTAACCAAAGAATTCGCCGACGAAGGTACGGCCATAGAGGCCATGAGGGCCCTTTTAAAACTGACACAGCTACGGGATGAAACCCCGGGAGAATTAGGGGCCCGAGTGGGGGAAGCTATCGTCGTTGGCATTCCCCGAAGTGGTCAGGGATAATGCGGTTATGCAGGCCCAACTGGCGGACCTGTATGTAGAGGCGCTGAGCGACGAGCGTGTTCGTCACGACGTATTGAAAGAAGGACCGCTCAGACTGTCGGCAGCGATAGAGCTGGCCAGGGAGAGCCAGGGGTGTGGGATAAAGTGAAGAGGTGTGGGAAGAAGCAGATACCAAGTCAGGAGGCTGGAAGAAGGGGGTAGGCGGAAGAACCCCCGTGTGGAATCAGAGGGTTAAGGAAGAGGTGGATCGGGCAGAGTTATGGGAGGAGGACCCCAATAGAAGGGCATGGTCCACCAGGCATGGCTTTTATAAGCCCACGCCGGGTCGATACGGGCTGGTCTGCTGGACCTGTGGGTACGAGGACCACAGGGCGGCGGAATGTCCGACGAAGTGGGGTTGCCCCAGACTTCAATCAGGACAGATGCACCAGGTGTGGTAAGAAAGGACACCTGGCCAAGTGGTGCGGGCTGAGGAAGGGTGCCCCACCGATATTAACAAAGAAGGCTGAGCCCAAGAGACCGGCCCAGGGAAAAGCCAGCGGGCCACCCCAGAATTAAGAGGGAGGGTGGCCCAGTTAAAAAGGAGAGAAATAAAACTTGGACCAGTGGGTGGGCGAACCGCTTGAATAGAGGACGGGTTCCCCGAGGATAGACACAAGGCCAACCCAGTTAAAAAAGGGAAAGAGCAAAATGTTGGACATGTGGTCGGGCGGGCCACTTTGCGGCAAGCTGTCCAACAAGAAGGTGCTGGTTTTGCAGGAGGCCAGGACACCTGAAAAGAAACTGTATTTTTAAAAACGGCCATGGGAGACCGGGAGAGGTCCGGCCGTAGTCGCCCAGTTGCAGGGGGCGCAGAACTCCACCTCATGAAAAAAATGAAGGTGATTTATTACTACCGGCGCCTATGGCTGGGTTAACCCAAAGGGGGGGACCCAGGAAGAAGAAAGCTCAAGTGTTCTCTTCGCTAACGCAGGAGAAAGAACTATCCTGTAGAGCAGAGATAGGTGGTAGAGAGATGAGGGCTTTGGTGGACACAGGAGCATCTGTGTCATTGATGAGAGAGGAAACATACAGGCGGGTGAAACGGAAGAGAAGGTTACGGGAAGCGGACATAGAGATCACGCAAGCAGATGGGGCCCCCTGGAGATAAAAGGGATGGTGAGGCTCCCGGTGAGGATTGGGAGGGTGAAAAGCACCCAAAATTTTTACGTAACCCCGACCTGTGTACAGAGGCAATCTTGGGAGAAGATTGGCTCCGGAGCCAGAAGGCCCAGATCGAGTTTAATCCTACTGTGTTGGTGGTGAACGGCGAGAGAACGCCATTGGGATGCCCACCAGAGGAAGAGATAACCATAGTGGTGGAGGAAGATGTAAAGTTACCTCCTAGGACCGCAGTGTCGGGGAAAGGGTAGGCTAATGTCAGAAAAAAAAAGGTACGGAGAGGACCTCTGCAGTTGGTCCCTGTAGAAGGAAAGGGCCTAGAAGATAACGAGGTAACCCTGTGCGAAACGGTAGTGGAGGCAGCCGAGTTGGTGCCCATAATGATGGTGAACCAGGCCCAAAAGACTATAAAGGTTAGGAGAGGGAGAAGATAGGGAGAGCACTTCCCCTACGAACTCTGAATCGGGTGAGATTCGAGGAGGAACGAAGGAAGCTAGTAGAGCAAACAGAAGGAATCTTAGATGAGGATATATTAGCACCGGATCAATTTAGAACCAGAGTGGGGGGTCTGTTGAGGAACAATCGAGATGTGGTGGCCCAGTCAGACAAGGAGCTAGGTCAGACCCACACAGTCGAAATGAAAATCGACACCGGAGACCACCCCCTGTGAAATTAAAACCCTACCGAACACCTATACATAAAAGACCCTTGTAGAAGAGGCAGTAGAGGAAATGTTGGAAGCTGGGATGATCGAAAGATCGATCTCTCCTTGGAGCTTCCCAATAGTAATAGTAGGTAAGAAAGATGGCGGCCACCGTTTCTGTGTAGATTTTAGAAAGCTGAATTCTATATCGAAGCCGTTGGCGGTGCCATTGCCATTGATAGACGACATTTTGGCATTATTAGGGAAGGCAAAGTACTTCTCTACGTTGGACTTGAGGTCCGGGTATTGGCAGGTAGCCCTGGATGAGGCTGACAAGGAGAAGGCCGCATTCGCGTGTCACCTGGGACTGTTTCAGTTCAGAGTGATGCCATTCGGTTTAGCTAATGCCCGGGAGTCTTCCAACAGCTAATGTCAATAGTGTTAGGAGGATACGAGAGCTTTGCCATGGCGTATTTAGACGATATCTTGATATTTTCGGAGACAGTGGAACAACACTTTTTTCATTTAAGACAGGTGTTGGGAAGGTTGAGGAAACACGGATTAAAATTGAAATTGTCAAAGTGTCAGTTTCTGAGGGAAGAAACTAGGTATTTAGGCTTCGTCATAAACGGAGACGGTATTAAACCCGACATGGATAAGGTAAAGGTCATAAGGAAATGCCAGAGCCTAAGACAGTGAGGCAGGTAAGAGGTTTTATAGGAGCTATAGGTTACTACCGGCGCTTCGTCCCGGCATTTTCAAGAATTGCCATACCGCTAGTGGCCCTGACGAAGAAATACGCTAGGTTCAAGTGGACAGAGGACTGTCAACGAGCATTTGATTCGCTAAAGGAACAGTTGACAACCGTTCCACTGCTGACGTACCCAGACCTCAGCAAGCCCATGATATTATACACGGATGCCAGTGAGCAGTGTGTAGGAGCAGTACTTACCCAGCCGTGTCCTGATAAGGAAGGACCAGTGCCAGGCATACCAGAGGAAGTACCGATATACTTCCTCTCCCATAAGCTCTCAGAGACACAACAGAGGTGGCCAGTAATAGAGAGGGAAGCATATGCTATCATGTATGCTCTCCAAAAACTGGACTACTATTTAAATGGTGCGGTCTTCACTATAAAGACAGACCACAAGCCTCTGCAGTACCTATTGCAGGCAGAGTGGACAAATAATAAGAAAATTCAACAGTGGGCACTTAAGTTAAGTGGCTACCACTGTAAGATAGAGTATTTGGCAGGAAAGGAAAAACACGTGCAGATTTACTCTCAAGAATACCGAAACAACTGGGAAGAAAGATCTGTAAAGGGTAGAACAGGGGAGTAGATGATAAAGCCTATAGAATAGGAATAATTAACTCTAATAAGCTAAAAAGATCGCCCTATGTTAGAATCGGACGAAGAAGGGACGCCCAGATAATAACCGATCCCTACTGGACAGAAGGAATTGAAAAGGAGCAAGCAGACAGTGAAATAGCTGCTCTGAGAGAGAAGGTGAAGGCAGGAGAGACCACCAAGTATGCCATAATAGAGGAAAGGCTGTATTATCTCTCAGGAAGGGATGAAGAAGTCAAACCCAAGTTGTATGTGCCCAAAAAGTTTAAGACCAGAGATATTGGAACAGTGCCACGAAAGGTTGGGTCACATGGGAATTGATAGGACATGTGATCTCATAGGAAGAAAGTACTATTGGCCCAAACTGTACGGAGAAGTCACTAACTATGTTCGGAGTTGTGTAGTGTGCCAGTCGCAGAGCAGAAGGCAGGAAATGGCACCCTTGGAGGAAACAGACGTACCAAACTTCCCCTTCGAGAAAGTGAGTATGGATGTATCAGGACCATATGGGGAAACTGCACAAGGAAACAACTATATAGTGAGTTTTGTCGATTGGCTAACAAATTGGCCTGAAGCATTTGCAGTACCAGACAAGAAGGCCAGAACTGTGGCCGGGTTGATAATAAGTGAAATCTTCCCTAGGTATGGTGCCCCTGTGCAATTGGTAACAGATAATGGCACGGAGAATGTGAACAGCATCATGAGAGAAGTTTTGACAGGTTTGAATGTAGAGCACATAAAAACATCCCCATATCACCCCCAGGGAAATGCTAAAGTGGAAAGGTTTCATAGAACCTTGGGAGATGTATTGGCCAAGTTGGTCAGAGAAAACATTGGAAATTGGGACTTGTATTTGACGCAGGCTCTGGCGGCCGTGAGGTTTACGATAAACGAAACCTCCAGATTTTCTCCTTATTTTTTTGTTGTTTGGCAGAGACGTGGTCCTGCCTGTAGATAACCTACTGAAGCCCCGAAGAAGGTATATGGGAGAAGATCATCATCAACTATTGCTGGAACAGCAACATAAGATATTCGTACAGGCCAGAAGAAGAATAAAGAGGGCCCAGAAGAAAAGAAATGAGAGGGTGAATGCTGAAAGAAAGGTGGTAGAATTGAAGGTTGGAGACCCTGTCTACTATAAAATCCACCAGAGAGAAGGAAAACTGGACCAGAGATGGGAACCGTACTACCGGATAGTAGAGCAGACGGGCCCAGTATCATATGTAATATGGGATCAAGTGGCAGGACGAGCGAGGAGGGTTCATGCCAATGATCTGAAGAAGGCTGAAATAGCTAACCTGGAAATGAGCGAGCCGAGGCCTAAGAAGACAAGGAAAAGGAAGGTAACTCTGGTTGAACCGGAAGGAATGGAGACGGAGGAAGACTCCGAAGAAGATGAGGAGATAGGTCGACTTGACCAGATAAACGAAGCAGTCCGAGTGACAGAGTTGGAACCCTCAGCGGGGATTAGCGATGTTCAGTCGTCGACTGAATCAGTGCAGAGAAGACCCCGTGAGATCGCCATCACACCCCCATGTCCGAAGAAAAGGAAGAAAAAAGACGAAGAGGTCCAATCAAGCAGTCGAAGGCTCTAAAAAGAGACACCCTGAACAGGACGAAGGGCCCAGCGAGTGGGAGGAGGAGGATCGAATACCCCTTTCCCAGCTTAAGGAAAGGATAAGGAACAGGAGAAGTTTAGACACAGAGTCGAGAGGTATTGAAGACATTCAAGGCGAAGACTCTAAACAGAAAGAAGAATCAGGGGATGAAGAAGAGGACAAAAAACCTCCTGGACGGGAGTTAAACACAGAAGGAAGGGTGGAGGTTGAGCAGGAATCACCTCGGAAGATGAGATCAGGGAGGGAGAAGAACCCCAAATCTCAGTAGAACAAAAGGGCTGTGCAGAATAGAAGCATTTAGTGTCGACAGATAACGACACTGGCTCATCCAAAATCCTATTGGCTGACTATGGTAGATGTGAGTGGGGGGATGGAGTCGCGGGCTGCACCTCACAAGGGACGGAAGAAGATCATTGGCATTGTTGATTGATCACCAGTGGTGTCATGAAGTACGACCTTTAGAGTGGCGCCACGCACACCTGACCAGACCATTCTGTCTGCTAGAGGTTAGTTAGAGGAGGGAAGAGCCGAACTAAAAAAAAAGTTATGAAATGATTGAGTGATGAGTCGAGCGAGACTAAGTGATTGTGAAGAATAACAACAAGAGAATTTGTTACCTTTCAGGAATGATAGCAAGGTACAAGGTGGAAGCAGACTACATAGCATTAAATTCGGGGAGAACGAAATTCATGTTGCTATCAGCTGAAGAAGCTAGAAGGTGTAGAGATGATACCCTGGGGACTTGTACCTCGTTGAGCCCTATCTATAAAACTGGTAACCGCAGACTGTGCATATTAGAATTGTTTGAAGGGAGGGGAAGGAATCAAAAGAATCTGCCAAGTAGAGGTATTAACAAACTCGGCATTACCACAAGCTATCAGTGTTTCAGACAGGGTGTGGGCAGTAGCCACACAAAAACATATCAGCCTGTCTAGGGTATGTGGGGAGAGTCCACAAGGACATTAAGAATAAGGCCACCGTTATCCCTGGTGACGCTACCCATGGATGTTCGGCGGTTGGGGTGTCCATCTCCTTGCCCCCCCTATTACCAGATGGAAGAAAGGTATGAAGAAAAGATTCACTCATAGAGATGATTGGTAGAGGCTTAGTCAATTGTACAGAATTATGGGAGCCGATAGTGAAGAGATTCTCTAATGTTACCTTAAATAAGATGCCAGTATTAATGAAGCCAATAGAAAAGATCGATATGGATCACTTAAGGGATAAGTTAAGTGCGTTGGGAGACGAAGGTGTAGCTTGGGAAGACGATGAGCAGATCGCGATAAGTTGGTCAATAGTAATGGGTACATTCCTAGTTATAGCCATCGGGGGGTGTAATAATATGGAAGATTAAGAGTAAGAGAAGATTGGCGAACGACAGTCTAGTGAGCATGCAACAACTCGAGAGGGAGATGCCGAGCGGTGTTCCTTACTCAGACAGGACTGGCGAAGAAATTGCTGAAAGACCAATGGAGGAGGCTGGCGAGAGACCACCACGTGCGGCGGAAAAACCTCCCACGGCAGAGAGGAAAACATTGACCAAGAAGAACAAACCCTAGTGAACACATCTGCACCTACAAACACACGCACACATTACCTTGCATGTAAAACAAAAGAAAATGAAAAAAGAACATTTCATTGCATGTAGAACAGAAGAAAATGAAAAGAACAATTGCATGTAGAACAAAAGAAAATGAAAAGAACATTTCATTGCATGTAGAACAAAAGAAAATGAAAAGAACATTTCATTGCATGTAGAACAGAAGAAAATGAAAAGAACATTACATTGCATGTAGAACAAAAGAAAATGAAAAGAACAAAATGAAAAAAGAAAATGAAAAGAACATTTCATTGCATGTAGAACAAAAAGAAAATGAAAAGAACATTTCATTGCATGTAGAACAAAAAGAAAAAAAGAAAATGGAAAAGAACATTACCCTTGCATGTTAGAAAGTAGAATAGAATTGCATGAGACAAATGCATGGTGCATGTTAAATGATGTAATTGGGTTTAGGTGTCATTTACGGGTAAATGACAAATCGGTTAGGGGAGGATTGTGGCACCTTGCATTATTAGAAATATTCATAGAAATATGATTTTTTTTTTTTACTCGGTTTATTAAACAGGTTGTTGATTTTTTTTTTTAAAACGGAAAATAATTGAGTTGAAAATAATTCACTAAGATTGTACTTAGACGATCCTAAGGGAAGAAGAGGAAAGAAAAAAAAAGAAAAAAAGGAAGAAAAAGAAAAAAAAAAAAGAGTTGGATGATGCATGACCCAGTCAATGGTGGAGATAGGAGTCAGAAAGATATCTTGGCCTGCGTGTTGGCCGAATTTTTTAAAGACAATTGGAAGAATATTTGAAAGAAAAAATAAAGAGGAAAATTTTGGAAAAGAAATGATATCAAAACGGACCGACTTTTGATGAAAACCAGATATCGGTCAAAACATCTAGAAATTTTAGAACGGGAAAGAACTCATTTCAATTTGGAGAAAGGGAAATTTTTTTAGAACAATAGAAACGAAAATTTTTTTAATCAGAGAAAAAGTGTCTTTTGGGTTGAGGGGTGACCGGTGGAACGGTATACAGATTCTGACCTGTTAAAAATTGGAAACCCCCGATAATAAAGTGGGGACATTTTCAATGTAGATAATTAAGATTTTCTGACTGTCAGGTCTGACAAAAAAAGAAGGTGAAAAAAAAAAACGATTGTCTCAGTTCACAGATAGCGCCAATATTCTTTCCTGAAGTCACATCTAATTAGCGGCAGGCTGTGTTTGACAAAACCCAGGTGAGAAAAAGCCAAGATTATCATTTTTCGTACGTGCGAAAAAAAGGCCAAATTAGATTTTTTTTTTTTTAGAACAAGAACGATATAAGCCCCCCCCGATTGATTGCAGGAAAACGCCCAACCAGAGTCTCATTAGCCGAAAACGGTCACGTGGCTGCGGAAAAGAAAAGAAAGAAATGCTCGATCAGGAACCATTGGTCGAAAGCGGTCACCCCTGACATACGCGCCTCCCCACCAAAAGGCACTATGAGGAAGTAGGGGTGAAAATAATAGCGATAATGAGAAGACAGAAATAATGCGACTTTTGAAATTATCGAGAAAACCCTGACGCCGACAGACCCACCCCAGTTTGTTGCGGCGTCAATAAAAGCAGGACCCCAGTCGACAGAAATCAGTTGAGTTGAGAGTTGCAGCTGGACCGCGGGCAGGGATAGAGCCTGAACGCGGGCATCAGGCCCGATTCACTCGCCCCTTTGCGGGCAAGAGAATCCTCAGACAAGAAATCCTTCCAGCCCAAATCGAAGAAGAAGAAGATTGCTCGCAAGCCTCAGAGAAGTTGCAGCCAAGTCGAAGAAGAAGAAGATTGCTCGAAAGCCGCAGAGAAGTTACAGCCAAGTCGAAGATAAGAAGAAGAGCTGCAGGCCAGACAGGCCGAAGAATTGCAGGCAGACCCCAGGACGGCAAGAGTTCAGAAGAGATCACCTCGGACGACAGAGAGAGAGTTGCGGCAAGAAATCCTTCCAGCCCAAGCAAGAAGATCCACCCAGGTCGAAGCAAGAGAAAGTCCCAAGTAGACAAGAAGAACTTCCGAAAGCGCAGAGAAGATCCAGCCCAAGTCGAAGACAAGAGAAGTTCTATCTAAGTCGACGAAGAAGAAGAAATACAACTCAAGTCGAAGAGAAGAATCAACTGCGAATGATCGATAGAAATTAGCCCCAGTGTCGAACCAAACCACACTCCGACATACACAATTCTAAAGAGTAGGCAATTCGAAATCTTTAGGTTGTGTGATAGAAGCTTGGTGCCATAGTCCACAGAGCGGGTCGGGAAATAAGAACAATTTTTTCTTTATGTAACGGACATTAGATATAAAAGGTTGTCACCCTTTTTTATCAGTAATTTTTTGTCTCGTGAGTTTTTTTTTTTCTTTTACTTGTGTTTTGCCACCCCCGTCGGACTCAACTTGTATCGGCCCCAATCCCTGCTGGTCCCGTCTGTCTAAGATCTAAACACAGCGTGGGTAGACAGACCGGAGATCAGTACAGTTGCTTCAGTAACCAGGTATTGGAAGCGAGTTGGGAAAGGCGAGGCTGGTGATCATCCAACCAAGGGGTTGGAGCGGCACGCTTGGAACCAGGAGGAGCGACCAGGAGGAGCGACGTCACAGTTGGCGCCGTAACCAAGGGATTCGACCCTGGGCCAGGTGTGTAACCGTCACACACGCACAAGTACACACACACACATACACACACAAACAGATATATATGTATGTATGTATAATAGAGAGAGAGAGAAAAAAAATTATGTATCGTATTGTTGTATTGAAAAGTTATGTTGTCTACAGACAAATTTTTGAATGATTCAATTTTTCTTCTGAAATCGTGAAATAAAATTTGTCTTGAATGAAAGTTATCTAAATGGACACGACTCCACTTCCTTTCCTACTAATGCATATGTCCCCCACCCCCAGGGCTCTATCATTGGTCCTACTTTCTTTATGGTATCAGCTCTCCACTTGGTATCTACGCTGATGACACAACCATTTACTCTTTTCTCGATATTAAGTCTAAGATAGTAAGTTTGATAAAGTCAAATTGGCGGCTGATCTAAAAAACGGCTTACAGTAAAGTGTCTCTAATGAAATAATATCTTAGATTTATTGTATTTTTATTTTACGATTCGGAACAGATTTTTGGTAAGTGGTGACCCTGTTTTACAAAAAGAAATTTGATGATTTAAATTCTGCAGGTTCTGCTTTTTACTAATATATACTTGAAGCGGGTCAAAATTTAATATCTCGAAATTTCATAAAATTAAATAAGTGGTAGCAGATGTAAAAATTTATATATATTACCAAGAATTTCTAAAAAATGACATTTCTTAAATAAATTCATTCATTTGTGAATAAGTCTTGAAAGTTTCATTAAAATCCGACTCTTATTTGATTTTTACAAGAATTTCAAATTCAGTGCTTTTCAGTGCTAAAATTTCCCATACTAAAAATATGCTAAAATTTCCTATGCTAACGTTCCACTTCACCCCACTCCGAAGATTTTTAGGAAATTTTGGAGTCTTTTTTTTTTTTTTTTTTTTTTTCGGGGAAAAACATATTGATTTAGAAAATATTGTAAAAATCAAATTGTTTGGAGCATTTTTTCATCATGGTAAACAAAATTTTAGCGAGTCAAGTTATATATATTATTGTTTTCGGACTACTACTGAAAAATGAATAAATTGGAAGTTACAATAAAAGCGTAACGTAGATATACGGAAATGAATGAAATAAGGTGCACCAACAATAATAGTACATTTATTATTATTATTGTATAAAAAGGTACCCTGTGTATTACTATTGTATAAAAAGTACCCTGGGTATTATTATTGTATAAAAAAAGTACCCTGGGTATTATTATTGTATAAAAAGTATCCTGGGTATTATTATTGTATAAAAAAGTACTCTGGGTATTATTATTGTATAAAAATGTACCCTGTGTATTATTATTATATGAAAAAGTACCTTGAGTATTATTATCGTATGAAAAAGTACCCTGGGTATTATTATTGTATAAAAATGTACTCTGGGTATTATTATTGTATAAAAAAGTACCCTGGTGTTATTATTGTATAAAAAAAGTACCCTGGGTATTATTATTGTATAAAAAGTACTCTGTGTATTATTATTGTATAAAAGACAATCTCATTCTATGTGGGATGTGCGTTCATCAAAATTTACAACTTTTCTACAGCTTTAACGCAGTTTGCTTTTTAGTGGTGGGACCAGGATAGAAAGCAACAATAATACGATGGAGAAACGCTAATAATAGAAGTAATACCCACCCCGCTATTTGTTGCCAGTAACTGCCCGTCTTCTTGTTTTGTATAAAATAAAATAAAAAAAGCTTCTTTTGTAAGAAAAAAAGAAGATAATTTCCTTCTTTTCCCCTCCTTTTTCTTTCGTTCTTTTCCTAGCTCACCGCGTCTTTAGAAGCGGTTAGCAAACACAAAACATTTCGATAAAATTGGTGTCATACTTATGAATAACATTCTTATTAATTTAAATGTTTCCCTGTCCGTGCAGGTACACGTGACGAATTTAAACTATTATCCACTAATTATTGATGCCTTTGGGAGGAAGAAATTATGAAAGAAATGTTTTTGTTCCTCTGTTTCTCTTCCTTTGTATTCAATAAGCAAAGTGATAAAATAAAGAGATCTCATTACAATTAAAAAAAAAAGAAAAAGAAAAATATTGTTGAAGCCGGAATGAAGTAAAATTTTCTGCAGCTTCCAGTCAGGATAATTTTATTTGATATCCAAAATTGGGTGAATTTTTTTGTTTTTGCTTCATTGTTTTTCGAACAAAACTGGAACTGCCACACTAATAAGCATCCGTAGGCAAGACTTTTCGCTAATTTACTTCATTTATTTCTTCTACCTGAAGAAGAAGTTTACTTCTTAGAGCAATTTCTTTTCTCATTTCTTGTTTTCAAAAGATATCCTGAATGTGTCCAAAATCTCTGGCTAAAAGGATTTTCCGACATCTTAGACAAGCATTTTATACATACATGAAAAATAAATATTTACCATTTAGATAGATGACTATAAATTAAGTTTTGACTCAAAGTAAGACAAAGTTAATTTCCATAATGTTTTCCTCCTTTAATTTACTTGGACTCTGTTTTTCGTTTGGTTAATAATGAGGCAACAGCTAATGCCAGATTACTAATCAAAACAAGATTTAAATTCAATTCAAAACTGGAAATTTAATTTTCTTGGCAGCTTTGAATTAATAAAAAGATATGTTATTCTGATTACTTACATTATTTACATTACTCGGACTGTTATCCTCCTCTTCAATGTCATATTCACAACGTTTCGGCCGTTGTACGCTCCGGCTTTCTTCAGGTGATTGGAATTTCGAGCCGGACCCTTTATGTGAGGGAAAAGGGAGAACATCGCCCCCCTGTGGTATGAGGTTGAAATAATAGACAGAGAACATCGCTGGAAAATACGAAAACTTAAGGAATCAGCCCATATGCTAGGCCACAAAAATCTCCTGAGCCGATCAAGCATAGAAATGAATACAATATGGGAACCAGTAATAAGGAGTGCTAGGGAAAAGCAATGAATAATAACAAAAATTGTAATATAAGCTCTGGTAAAAATTAGAATAGCAGTAAAATTGCAATATGACCTCTTGTTGCTGACACTTTAGGTTTTTAAATCCCAAAAATTCATGCACTGATGCACTAATGACATATAGCCCAGTGGATAAAGGCGTCGGTTAGATCCAGTGACTAGAGCCAAAGTGAGTTCAGTTCTTGGCTATAGTAGTGGTGAACTCTATACAAATATATAAATATCTAGAAATAACAGAGACATCCTGAACGTGGAACGTGTGATCATGGTACGTGGAACTAGAACAATCTATAAAGGGATCGGTTCGAAATTCGAATCGCCCGAAGAAGGCCGGAACGTATAACGTCCGAAACGTTGTGAAGATGAGGATAACAGTAAAAATGTAAATAACCTAAGTAATCATAATAACTAATCTTAGAGATATAGACAGATGTTATTCTGGTTTCACAATTGAATACATGGTAGATGATGCTCAGCTTTTGTGCATATTCGTATTTATGTGGACATGATTACTTAATTTGTAGTTTTGTTGAATACAGTTTGATTTCTTTAAGAAATTGCAGGAATGGATTAATGGATTATGGATTAATGTCATGAAAGTCTTCTTTCATGTTGATTAATGTATTGTTATTCATTTTACTATAAATAAAAAATGATGGTAATTTTTTAATATAAAAATGTATTGCTCGTATTCTTTTCTATAGTGTTTTTTAATGTTATTTTCTATATTTCTATAGTGTTTTTGTTTTTATTTAGGGATTCACTATATGCCCATAGCTGGGAGACTCACAGATGCAACAACCCCGGGTTTGGTTGGACCTGGGAACAACACAATTAAGAGATGGGTCCATCTTCCTCTCAAAGCTTCCAATGTCACGATCGGAGGCCTTGTTGCTGGATGCAGTTTATTTCTTCTTCTTCTTCTTCTTCTTCTTCTTCTTCTTCTTCTTCTTCTTCTAATAATAATAATAATAATAATAATAATAATAATATTAGGTTGGTGCAAAAATAATGACGTAATAATGTCGTTTTTTGACGTTAAAAAATACAAAAAAAAACGACATTATTACGTCATTATTTTTGCACCAACCTAATAATAACTAGTAGTAACTGAAAACTTTACGATTTTGTATTTTGAATTTTCTGATGGATCATAATTCCTAATTAAAGAAATGAATACGCTCATTGCGATTTCTACGAACATAAAAGATCCGTGGAAATTTCCCTGCTGCATCGTTAAATATCTGAGCTTAGCAACTTTAACAAACTATTGCAATAACAATTATTTTTATTACTTTAAACGTTGTTTTTAGTGGGTACTCATATTTGGATAAACGCTCCGTTTATTTATTAAAAACTATATTTATTTTTCATATACCGGCCTAAATCTTCGAGAAATCTTATTAATGAAAAATTTGCGCACTCTGACAGGAATTGAACCTGCGTCCTTATACCATTAAATCCGGTACGCTCTAACCAACTGAGCTGCAGAGAACGAGTGAAGCTGGCCTTTACTTATGTCGTCATAAATCTTCCGAGATTTATTTTAGTATCTGCAGAGTTTCGTATCAAAACATAAACAAATCATTTTTTCTAAAGTAAAGAATTTTTATTAATTCGACATTATTTATCACTTTAAACGTTGGAGTTGACTTTCTGTTTATTTATTAAACAGTGTAATGTTTAAAGTGATGAAAAATTTGTCGGATTAAAAAAAAAATCCATTACTTTCTTTAGAAAAATAACAGTCATGAATGCAGGTTATTATTTTAAGAAGTAAGTGCATACAAATGAATAGATCTAAAATTGACCATTTCACTGAAGCAGACGTTATTGCCTTTCTCTTTCTTTTACTGAAACCAAACATCGTTTCTGATATGTCTTTTCCGTCTTTCCTTGTGATCAAAACTGAATAATCTATTATTTATGAGGTATTGACAGGGCCTACCTTACGTGCTAAATAAATAAGGAACGAAGGAACATTAATATTATTATAATTCTGCTTGTACTTTCAGTAGTTCCTTAGTTAGTCCGTTAGTTACGCCCTGTCGATACGTCATAAATAATGGACAATTCAATTTTTATCGCGTGGAAAGACGGAAAAGATACATCACAGACGCTGCATGGTTTCAGCGAGAAAAAGAAAGAAAGAAAAAAAGAAAGAAAGAAAGTACTTTGCTTAGCTTTTGGAATACATCAACTCCAATCTAGTACTGCGCTTAAATTAATAAAATCTAGGTACCATAGCGAAGAGATCATCCGAAAATGTACCATGAAAATATTTATAGAAAAGGCTCAATGAATCTCCATTATGGCGGTGGGAAAATGACCGATACCAAGATGCCAGATCACGATTAATGATATTGCAGATTTTTCTTTACATTTTATCAAGAATCTCTAAATATATAGCAGCAGAACCAGACCAGATGTTGAGTAATACAATGTATTGAAAGCATGGACGGATGTTAAACTTACAGATATATAAAATAAATTCTGAAAAGAAGAATTGTCTAGCGTGACACAACTTTCTTATCAAAATCCAGCAGTGAATTCAATATAATCTTTCCAGTTTATGTCAGCCGAGAACGTTAGCTCGAGAAGGCGTCACGAGTCACTCTCCTGGAGGTTAGCATTAGTTATGCTGATAGAAGGCAGAACGGGTTCTCTTAGATGGTTGACAGAGAGCAGTTTCGTTTTGGAGAAGTTAAAATTAACAAGTCATTCCTTGCCCCAATTAACAATAGTATTGTATGTCATTTTTCAGATCAGCTGCCAATTTGATCTTGTCAAACTAATCAGAATTATTTTCTAGACAGGATTAAATGATTACGTCATCGGCATAGATACCAAGTTGAGAACTGATTTAACAACACGTATTTCCATCTGCAATTCTCCGCTCAGGCGCAAAAATATTATTTTTGAACAGAACTATCAAAGATGATAAAATATGGGTTGTTTACAACAATGTGGAGCGAAAAAGTCCTGGTGAAACTGGAAGGAAACATTGTTAATCACTCTAGAAACCAATCCCAAGAAGTGATATGTATTTGGTGGGATTGGATTTTGCGTATTACAAACACCTTCCGTAAAATCAGAAAGTGTTGAATTCAGACAGGTATCCATTTGGAGTAAATAAAAGCAGCGATCGTTGAAAAGCATCCGGGTTTGGCCAATCGGAAGGGTGACATATTCAATCCGAACAACGTCGGATCCCACGTTTTACTTCAGATCCGACTGGAATCGGTACAACATGGCTGACACGACCTGATCCAGACGCCGTACTCCAAAGACTTAGTACCATCGGATTACCATTTATTTCGATACCTACAAAATGATCTTAACGGCGGGGGGGGGGGGACTTTAGTTCTGGGGAATCCTCTAAAAACCACTTCCTCGCTCAAAAAGATGCCAAGTTCAGTGAGGATGGAATCATGAAGCTGCCACAAAGATGGCGAAAGATGGCACAAAAGTCAGTAGAATACGGCCAGGTCGTGCCGGTCATGTTAATGGTAGAAAATAGCATATACGTGCTTTAATAATTCTGTGTAAAAAATATCCAAACATTGTCATTGGAATTCACTTAAAAACGCTACACACTTTTCTTCTGATACATTGACTTAGCTCAAACACTTTGAAAAAAGGTCATAACCAGCACATACCAAGTTAAAAACATTAAAATTAATATTCTAAATCACTCGATTTTTTTTTTTTTTTACTTTGGGTTTTGATCTATAGTAACTGTAAGCTGCTGTTAAGTCTGACTTGTTTCTTTAAAAAAATTGTGTACTAATAATATTGTACTTCCATTTTTCACGAAAAGTCATCTTTTACAGAAGGTCAGGCGAAGCGTAAACTTCAAGAGAAATGATAATATTGATTTAAAAAAAATATAAATCTGGGAGAAATGTCGAGCCTTTTATCAAAAATATTCACCGAACACCTGTACTTAAATGAAATAAAAATAAAACATGAATATTGACATTTTTCGGATGGCAAAACGCAAAGTGTCTTTGATATTGAATGGGGAATTATAAAAAGCTAACACGCTCTCCTATGACTGTCATTTTTCTGCCTTTAAAACCCACCGACAAAGAATGGGGAAAAAGTGTTAGAACATGGCGCTGAAAGGCAAAGCCTAATTTGCAATTCATTTATGCATACAGCATCGTCTGATATATCTATATTTATTGTTAAACACAACTTCTTTATGCAATGGACGATATAAATGCTTGACATCAAAACCGGTCCATGTCGACGAACGAGAGAAACCTTATTTAACCCATCTTATTGGAACGGGGCTATTTGCAACATTTTTTTATTAAAAGCATTCAGTATCTGTCTATATTTCTGAGATGAGGTATTATATACAATACTTAAATTGTTCGGACTATCGTACTCATCTTTGTTGCCATATTTATCACAACGTTTCGGCCTTTGTACACTCCGACCTTCTTCAGGTGGTTGGAATGTCGAACTGAACCCTTTATTTCGCTCACTGGGGTAGACCGTTCTAGTCTAGTGGGTGTCAGTTATCAGTTATCTCCTGTTAATTCCCCTCTCCAAGTTCTCCACTACCTTAACCAGATATTGAACTCACACTCTTTGGGACCTGTTACTGCATTTAACTAACGCCTTTATCCACCGTGCCATGTGAGTTCAATACCTGGTTAAGGCAGTGGAGAATACCTGATAACTGACATCCATCAAACATGGCACGTGGAACTAGAACAGTCTACCTCAACGAGCGAAATAAAGGGTTCAGTTCGACGTTCCAACCACATGAAAAGGGCTGGAGTGTACAACGGCCGAAACGTTGTGATAAATATGGCGACAAAGATGAGGACGATAGTAAATAGAGTAAAAGGATGCAGGAAGAGACAGATACAATTTCTAAGGCATAAATGAGGAAAGAGGACTTGGAAAATCTGATACTCATATGACTGAAGGCAAGAGGGACAGAGGAAATAATAATCTACCTTGAATAAATGGATGGCGAGATAACAAAAAGACAAAATTTATTAAGAGCTACAAAGGACAGGAAATTGTGAAGAGCCATGATCGCCAACGTCCTGAAGAGACACGTCACGCAGAAGACGAAAAATGAGCTTGAGTAAATGGATAGCGGAACAGGGTTTAAGAGAAATAACAAAAAAAACAAAATTTATTAAGAGCTAGAAAGGACAGGAAATTGTGGAGAGCCATGATCGCCAACGTTTTAAAGAGACGCGACGCAAAGAAAAAGGAGAATTTTATCTGTGTCTGGCACAAGGTTTTACGGGAGGATTGCGCTCAATATACCTTACTGTTTACTAGAAACTGTTCGCTAGACATCTGCATTTAATACGCTTAGGTTAGTCTGGCTATAAAACTGGGTTTCTTATAAGGATTGATAAAGTACCACAAAGAACAGGAAAATGTGGAGAGCCATGATTGCTAATGTCCTGTAGGAACACAGAATAAGTTAGAACGAAAACGAATCTATCAACTTTAATTCAAAATAGTTTTATAATCTGTTAATATCAAATTCTTTAAACCCTCTTTCCTCAATATGTGTCCCAGAAATTTCACTGAGGTTAAGTATAAGCGTCCATTTTGTTTCGATTTTCTCTAAAACTTCGTCTTTACTCACATGTTCGGTCTTTGATTCTTCTTTAGAACCACGTTTCCGTTGCTTTAAGACTCTTTTTCGTCTATGAGGAGATGGGTTCAGCATTCACTGCCATATAGGAGGACCCTTCTTTTTTTTCTGATAATTTTTTCTGTTTCAAATTACTCTGCTTAGCTTTTGAAATGCACTGTGATAGCCAATATCACAGTGCGTCTTCAGATTTCAGTGTCGTACTTGCCCTCTAAAACCTGTTCGGCCATCCATTTACTCAAACTCACCAGGTAGGTCATGCGTTGTTTTCTTCTGTCCCTCTTGCCTTCAACCAGTCCTGTGAATATTAGATTTTCAAAGCCCTCTCTCTTCATTATGTACCATAGAAATTTCAAATGTCTCTTCCTGATGTTAAGTATAAGTTTCCTTTTTGCTTCCATTTCCTCGTCGATGCTCGGCATCCATCTGTAAACTACAATTCTATTGCTTCAAGTCTCTCCTTCATTTATAAAGAGATGGTCCAACCTTTACTGGTAAATAAGAGGACCGATATTATGTAGCAGTTCAGTTCTCTTTCCTTTGTTTCTTATGAGATTTTCCTGTTTCTTTATACTTATTTCAATTTTAATTCTAAATAGTTTTAGCTTAATTTATTGCATTCAAATTCACGACGCAAACTTATTTTCAACTTGGTTTTAAACTATTGACGATTGGCATCAAACATTGGGTTGTTAGACATGAAATGACGCTTTGGGAGTGGTTGTTGATCGGGTCGTCTAATGAAGTAAGCTCCTTATATAAAAATCTTGACTTACTCTTTTCCAGATAATTTTTCTTTCAATATATTGCTACTCATAAACCCAATGAAAATGATTACAATGAAACAATGTCGAGTAAACTTAATTTGTGAGTACACACTGGGAAAAAAGAACCATGTTTGCATCAAATCATTACATGCGATGAAAAATGGATACTCATTGACAACAGTAAGAGTGTAGGTTAGATGCAAGTGAATCAACACAACAATACCCAAAACCTCCACTGCACCCTAAAAAGTTAATGCTTACTGTATGGTGTTCTTTTAAAGGGGTTATTCGTTATTCATTCTTGCCTCAAGAGAAAACAATATCATTAACCTCCTACAATAAGAGCAAATGGATGCACCCATAGAAAGTCGATTGTTGTAAAAGTGAGTATGCATGAAAAATTGAAAAAGAAACATCCTAGACATGTGAATAAAGATGGCGTAATTTTGCTGCACGACAACGAACGGCTGCACGCTTCTCAATCAACTGTCCAAAAGCTGCATAGGCTAAATTATGAAATTTTGCCTCAACCTCCATATTCACTTGATATTTCTCCTACTGATTGTCATTTATTTAAGTATTGTGAGCTTTTCATATACAATATAACATTCTCCAATATGGAAAAGGTAATTGATGTATTTGAACTGTTTATCACATCAAAGGATGATATATTTTTTTAAGATGGGATCAAGAATTTACGTACGTTGGAGAACAGTTATTCATCAATATGGCGCCTATTTCAACTAAATAAATTAGTTAATTATTATTCCAGAATCGTTTTATCCATTTCTTATAAAGTGCGTCATTTCATATGTGACAATCTAATAAATTCTTTGTTTAGAATCAGCTGTGTAGTCTGATTTGTGCCGCTGAGACAGTGGTAGAAAATTCCCACCTTTTCTAAACTGAGCAGTACCTACTCTATTACAAGATGCTCATTTATTATACAGGTTCATTTAAATAACATGCTTGAAAATTTACCGCCTCTCAATCCGTTCGCCAGTGTGCAAATTTTAGAATTTCGAAGATATATGTTCTACAGAGCAGAGTACACTATGCCTTTGGTAGATTATGACAACTCTGAAATCAAAACGGAGAAAGCAACGGGAAACCACTCCACTCTCTTTCCCAATAGGTCATGGCATTTTTTCAAATAATTAAGAAAAAAGAATTTGGGGCGAGCCATGATCACCTACAATTCTAGTCAGTCCTGAACTTAACCCAGTAGAAAACCATTGGGCGATAATGGACAAGCTTTCCTGTAAAAGGAAAGTTAACACGGAAGATGAGCTTTTTCGCGACTTAAAAGGAATGCTGGAAAAATCTGGCGAAGGACGTTGACTTACTAAAGAATTTAGTCTATAGCAAACCACGAAGAATTAAGGCCGATATTAAAGCAAAAGGTTACCCAACATAATACTAAATCATTTTTGGCTTGTATAATGTACATATATACACCTATATTAATACCTTGTATTAATAAACGAATTTTATTACTCACTTGTCTTGGTAAAATGCATAAATCGACTTTCTATGTGTGCGTCTATTTTTGCCTCTTACTGTATATATATATATATATATATATATATATATATATATATATATATATATATATATTAAGACATTTTTATGTTTATACATTCTTTTTAGAAATACAAATATTTAAGTAAGTGATCTGTTTATAATAAACAGTATTAATAACATTTACCGGACTGAATGTCCAAGAAATTTTCATAGTAAATATTCGTCCCACAACAGGAATCGAATCTGTAACCTATGCGGAACCGTCATATAGCCTGACGTGCCTTACGATTGTAGTTTAAAAGCAGTAAAATCGACTAATCGAACGATCCTCTGTGGCTCAATCGGTTAAGGCACATCAGGCTATATGACGGTTCCGTATAGGATACAGGTTCGATTCCTGTCGGGGGATACAAAATTTTCAATGTTCTTTGTTGTTCGGACCATTCAGGCCGGTAAATGTTGTTAATACTGTTTATTATAAACAGATCATTTACTTAAATATTTGCATCTATAAAAAGAATGTATAAATATAAAAAGTCTTAAATAATTGTCGGACTTTGTCCATTTCATATATATATATATATATATATATATATATATATATATATATATATATAAGAAGAAGAAATATAGTCTTAAGATGTGGTATATTTATGGGATAAAGTGCTCAATATCAGAGATAGAGTTTTGTGTAAATATAAAAGTGAAGATAGAAGTCAACAGTCTGTTTCATGCTAGATGCAATCGTCAGGCTATTATATATATATATATATATATATATATATATATATATATATATATATATATATATATATATAATGTCTTAATGGCGAGAGAAAATGCGACACCAAAATTTGAAGGTACATTGTATTTAGCATAAAAATACCTTCAAAAATAAAAAACTCAAAAGTTAATAATCCCCGACAGTTAATATTCGACCAATCTGTCTCAGTTTAACTCCAGTTCTTATTAAATTAGTACTGAAACAATTAGATCTGCAGATGACACAGTGTTGATAGCAGACACGAAAAGAAAACTACAAAAGCTTCTACAGAGGGTAGTCAAGAATAGCGAAGGACTAAACAACACTGAAATCTGAAGGCGCACTGGGATAGCCAAAGGTGCCTTCCGGAAGCTAAACAGAGTATTAAGAGACATAAAAAACAACTTCGTTAGAAACAAAGAAAAGAGTACTGAACTATTACTGGATATCTGACCAGTGAATGGTGGACGATTTCCTCAAAGAGGGAGAAGAGACTTGAAGCAACAGAAATGTGATTCTACAGAAAGATGCTGAGAATACCATGGACCGAACATGTGAGCAACGACGAGGTTTTAGAGAAAATGGAAGCAAAAAGAAAACTTATACTTAACATCAGGAAAAGAGCCTTGAAATTTCTGGGCCACATAATGAGGAAAGAGGGCGTGGAAAATCTGTTACTCACAGGAGAGATTGAGGGCAAGAGGGACAGAGTAAAACAATGCATAACATATTTGACGAGCTCGAGAAATTAGATGGTGGGACAGGATATAGAAATAACGAAAAGACAGAATTTATTTAGAGCTGCAAGGGAGGGGAAATTGTGGAGAGCTATGATCGCCTACGTCCTGAGGGTACACACGGCACATTAAGAAAGAGAATGAAACAATATGATATACGAAAATATTAAAATAAACGAATACTAGTTCTGATCAAAAAGTACCGGGACTGAAGCTATAAAAAGAAAACTACAATACATATGAATTCGGCATTTAATCTCCTTCGAAGTAGTCCCCTTCTGAAGCCATACACTTTACCCAGCATCGTTCCCAATGATGGAAGCATTTCTGAGACTTCTTTTTTGGGATAGCGAGCAGCTGCCTCGTCGCATCCACTTGGATTTCCTCGACGTCTTGAAATCTTGTTCCTTTCCAGTGGGATTTGATTTTCGAAAAGAAGTAAAATTTCAAGCAGCGAGATCTGAGGAATTGGATGACTGTCGAGGCTATGGAATGTCGTTGTTGCCACAAATCTGAAGCGTGAGCCATTGTCACTGATGAAACCTCTGTGTAGTAGTGAAACGACGACACTCCAGAAACCTTCGTTCCAAGCACTGCTATAAAAACAGAAGTGAATGAAAACATGATAAATGAGCATGCGCGACATAATTCAAGTTCCGCCTGTGCCGAACAGCTTGACTCTGCATACTTTAGCTTTATGGTTATTTTAGCAGAGATGTGGTACAGGGCCGAAGGTATGGGGCACCTAGTGAGGATCGAACTCGCTAATCAGCCAGAACTGTATTAGCAAGACAAGCTTTCTAAACATTACAATAAGTTGAGGTGCCCGATACCGAATTAATATGTTTTGTAGTATCCCTTTTTTATAGAACCAATCACAATACGTTTTTATCAGACTACATACAAGTTCTCGAAAAAAAATAGAATAAAGCAATAAAAATTTTTTTAAATATGTAAGAGAAATATCACATTTTACGCCATTTTAAATACATCGGTGACTTTATGGACACCTTTTACATTAAAAGACATATATATATATATATATATATATATATATATATATATATATATATGTGTGTGTGTGTGTGTGTGTGTATGTGTGTGTGTGTGTGTGTGTGTATAATATAAAAGGCTCAACACTAATATTCCATGGTTATAATTTATCACAGTTGAATCGTAATCACAACCCAATGCATCACAATTTACAAATTCAAATTGTGCCTAATGTCACCACAAATGTATCCACACGTTTCCGCTGACTGCTTTTTTAAAAAAAATTTTCTGTTCTTCTTTCTTCTGTTACACCCTCTCTCTAAAGCTTTCATACTTTTCTCTCTCACTCTTGTTTCCCAAACTCTCACTAAAATTTTATTTGTTATACGCGGAGTTATATTTTTCGATTTCTTTTTGAATTTGTAGGTCTGATGAATTGGATCGTGATTACGATTCCAATGTAATAAATTATAACCATGGAATATTAATGTTTAAGCCTTATATATTAAATTCTTGCTCTGTCTTGTACATAGAGATCTACCTGGATTCTATCATCTTGGAAATTTCTATATTGACCACTAATATTATCAATATATATATATATATATATATAATCATCCTGTATATCAGCTCATCAGTGTAGCTAGACGTCCGGTTGCCTCTAGCTAGAATCGAAACCCGGCTGAGTTGGCGTCAGTCTGACATTCTACCCCTAAGCCGTTGGCGCACGACAAGGATGAAGGTTAGTTTAAGCGTTTTTATTTTTGAATAAGCACACAATGACTGAGAGAACTCGATTCGATTTACCGAAGAGTCTTGCATTATTAGCAGTAATAGTCACTGTTTACAAACTCACACTTCTTCCCCAGAGAGCTCAACCGAAATAATTTTTTTCAGGAGCATATACATTGTCATTCACAGAAGGCTATAAGGTCCAGACTGTCCTGCTATATACCACTAGCAGGGTATAGGGAGAAGAGATCAATTCATACCATTCCGAAGGGTATTTACGCGTAAGTGAATATAAGGACCACGACTGTAATTCGAACTCGGCTCTCAGACGTCTTATTCAAAACCGCTATCCATTACACCACCCGCCATATACAGTACCTTAGGTGTCCTTACAAGCATATTTTTTTCAAATTTTCACGCTGTAGAATAATGAGTTTATTACAATATACAACTTAATACAAGCTAAAGACAACATTCATTATCCTATCTGAAACATTTTTTCTAGCCTTTAGATCTGCAAATCTTTTTATGGCCCTTTCTACGTCTATCTCATTTACAAAATCATCTTAATATTGACAAAATCGCCAAAGATTTTAATCTGTCTTGAGTGATCGATGACGACAATTATGATCCCAAACACATGACATCGGCCTTGATGACGCCACGGGCAACTGCCCGAACTGCCAGTATCTTAGGCCGGCCCTGATCATACGAGGACCAATGATTCAACATAATGTGGAAGAAACTTCTAAATCCAAACCAGCGTGCCCCGTTTTATGCAGAAAAATGATAAAACAGAAAGAATTCCAGTCAGATGTGAAAAGATCATGGCAGCGCCACACGTCTCTTCATCTCAGCAGTACTTTGGAAAATCATAGAACTGTGAAACCGGTATAGTTACTCTAAATGAATACTCTTAAGACTTCTTTTCATATATATATATATATATATATATATATATATATATATATATATATATAATTGAATATTATATACACTCAGAGGCTCTGATTGTTGCCTCCAATGTTCATTTTTATGTTTACATAAGCTCTATCTCTGATATTGAGCACTTTAACCCATAAATATAGCACACCTTAAAACTATAGTTCATATATATATATATATATATATTGTTGAAACTTGACTAATGCATGGAAAAATAATGCAACACAAAATGTACTTAGAACAAAATGTATTGAAACAAGAAAGTGTACACAATATTTACATATAATCTTTTGTATATTCCTGGTAAGACCGTTCCTGGAGAATGTGTTGACTGAGTCGCAGTCGGGCAGAGTCTCTGGTTGAATCTCTTGATTCCTGTATTTATCTATCCACCCATAAGGATAAAATGTGGCACAAGGCCGGTTTAAAATGGGTATCTCTAGCCCGTAGGCTCGGCCAAAAATATTTGGCATTTCTGAACCCGCCTAGACGGGTTCAAGGCCTGTTCTATTTACCCCGGACGAAACCCTGCCTCTCGGCAAAGCCTCGTCCGGGTCCCTCATTACAAAAATGCAGAGAGTTCGACTGAGAGTGAATCTCTTGATTCCCCCCTCTTCCCGGTAGTAGCAACTATATTTATATGGTCGGTACTCCACTATGCAAATTAGGTGGATCCTACCACAAACATATATATATATATATATATATATATATATATATATATATATATATATATATATATATTCCCATTGGCTAATTTTTGTTTTCCTCTATTTTTCTTACTTCATACCTTTCCTTTCCATTCTTTCCCTTACGTCCTTTTCTCATTTTACATTTCCTTCTGACTGATGTAGGTTTTTCAATCAGAAAAAAAAATTTCACTCAGAAAATGACGTTTCAATTTTGAAACGAAAAATTTTCCAAATCGTCTCATGCATTTATCATGTACTAATTTGTTATTGTTATTCTGCAGTGAATTTAATGAATAAATAACAATTTATTAGTATTCTATTGTGTAACAAGTTACGAGGGTCGGCTGAAAAGTTCCTAGGCTGACCAAAATACTCTTATGGAACGTGATCAAATAAGGTTTATTTTACAACATAGCACCAATGTAGTTATTAATAAAAAAAAAAGAGTTGAAATCAATGCAGACAAGATTTCACAGTAATAGCATCACTCCTTCATAGTCAGCCTATGAACTTTTCAGCCCACCCTTATACCTGGAAAGAAACAATACAGTTAATAATAAGAATAGTTGAAATTAATGCATACAAGATTTCACGGTTCTAGTATCAATCCTTCATAGTCAGCCTATAAACTTTTCAGCCCATCCTCGTACCTGGAAAGAAAGAATGCGGTTATTAATAAGAAGAGTTGAAATGAATGCATGCAAGATTTCACGGCTCTAGTATCAATCCTTCCTAGTCAGCCTATGAACTTTTCAGCCCACACTTGTATTTTATAGAGAAAAAAAAAAAAATTTTAAATACTTCCTGCCTCCCATCATCATGGTTGATGCTAATTTCCATGACATTGACTCTTTGCGACTTCTTGGGATGACATTCTCAGATATTGAATCCATTGCTAGATCTGTCGCTGAGAAAGTTGGTTCGCTGTGTGGTGCGAGACAATTTCTCTCTCCAGAATCTATCTTACATATTTATTCGTCAATGCTTTGAATATTGCTGCCAAATATGGTCCGGTGCTCCTGCTACTTATCTAGAGATTCTTGATAAAATCCAAAGAAGAATCAGCAATAACATTGGTCCCAACCTGGCATCTCGGCTTCGTTCAATTTCCCACCGCCGTAATGTAGCTTCCCTGTGCCTTTTCTATAAATACTTTTGTGGTAATTGTTCGGATGAATTCTTTGTTATTTTATTCCTCTCCCTCTACAGACAATGATTTTTAAATATGGCGACTAGTTATGACTTTCATAGAGACAATGAGGTATTATGGTGAATGTAGTAAGAAAGGTAAGTAAGAATGCGTTGTTTTGTGTTAGGAATATTGTGGTATGTTTGGTCAGTGTTTGCGGCTAGCTAAATTTAAATTTAAGACAGAAGAAGACCGTCCTTTTCCCCGTTCTCCATTTTGGCATTGTGTCATATTTTGTAATTTTTACAAATAAATACCACCCTTTGCTATGGTACCTAGACTTTATAAATTTAAGCAGAGTACTAGATTGTCGGCAAAGTCTCGTCAATTCACAATTGAAATGGCTAAATGTAACCGTAAGTTCTATTCTAAGAGTTTCTTCTCTCGCACTTCTTGCTTGTGGAACTTTCTCTGGCTTCGTTCTTTCCAGACAGCTTTGATTTTCAAAAATTCAAATGCTATCGTTATCTACTGTCCTCTTGATTACTCTTCTATTGTTCTCGCTCCTTAATAATGTTTTTCTTTTACACTCGGTAAACACCCTTGTGTCTGAGTGGCTTTACTGTCTTGCCTGAGGTTAAGTCATTTTTTTTTTAATACTTAAAGTTTTGAATTATTTCATTTGAAATTTTGGAAAATCTTTCGTATTTTTTTTTATTTGTTTTTATTTATTTATTTATTTATTTATTCTTCCCGCCTATTTTTGCACGCCTGAAAAATCCCTTTTTTCATCGTACGGAATCACTAACTTAAGAAATCGTGAACAAGACGTGAAGGAACAGAAGTAAGCGAAGCGAGATAGGGAAAGAGAGAGAGAGCGTATTAGTCGATTTTGTTGACACAGACTGTCATTTAACGACCTCTGGCCAAAGGTCGTTTCTTAAGCTAGAGGTAAATCGTTTCCTGAGAGAAGGGTTCGAAAACAGGTGTCTACTTTAACGGATTATGGGATTCAAGAAACAATTGGACAGTTTCTTTAGGTGTTGTCTAAATAAGCTTAACAAAGAGCGCACGGTTTACGTTAGCTGGAGTGGGCAAGAGATTTCAGAAGATTACTTCAGTTAAAAGGGAACGGAAACACATAAAAGTTCTCGACACAGCTGGAAGTGTATATTCGACCGAAGTGCGGGCGAGTAAACCTAATTTTATGACAAAAAGGGAAGGTAAATTTAACGAAACCACTTTTGAATTATTTCTCGCTTAAGATATAATAAACCTTTATTTTATTTTTTCATAAACTTATTGAACCGATTTACGGTCGGTTTGGGTCGCTTACCTAAGGTTAATTAATGTCGGAAGGCCTAAAAATGACAATAAGAAAACGAAAAGAAAAGGCTTCTTTTTTAAAAACCTTATTTTTGTCTATTTTATTTTCTATTCGTTTTTCCTTCTCTGCCTTTCCTGCTCATTTTTCTCATTGTATTTCATTATTGGTTCCTTATCATCGTCTTTCACGTATCAAACAATCATCATACAATAAATGGGATGATAAAGAAAAAGACAGATAACTTGTAGGGATATTAAGTATATTTTAATGTCCCTGCGGAATATCTATCTATCTATCTATCTATCTATCTATCTATCTATCTATCTATCTATCTATCTGTCTGTCTGTCTGTCTGTTTGTCTATCTATCTCAGTTAATTATCTATCTATCTATCTATCTATCTATCTATCTATCTATCTATCTATCTATCTATCTCAGTTAATTATCTATCTATCTATCTATCTATCTATCTATCTATCTATCTATTTGTCTGACTGTCTGTCTATCTCAGTTAATAATCTATCTATATATCTCAGTTATCTATCTATCTATCTATCTCAGTCAGTTCATTATCTATCTATCTCAGTTAATTATCTATCTATCTATCTATCTATCTATCTATGGACTTACGGCCACATCACGTTGAAAAACAGGTTCCCGTACGATTACTGAAGTTAAGCAACGTCAAGCCTGGTCAGTAGCTAGATAGGTGATCGCCTGGGAATACCATGTGCTGTAAGCTTGGGTATGCGAGTCGTGTAATGGCTCGGAATTGTTAATCGAGGAGGCAAGTTCCAGTTCCCTTTGGGTTCATTATATTCATTTATGCACAAATACCTTTGAGAATAAGTATGAATCCACCTCTTCTCCCCCTGCTATGGCTTAATTCGTAAAACTTTTATCACTAAACCATTATCTCCGCACCCCACCAAAAAATATTTACAATCTAAAAATATTTTCTGGCTTTAAATAGCTGCAAAAGGTTGATAAACTGTACAAAACCAATCAATCAATCAATCTCTGTCTATATATCCATCTATCTATCGATTCTCATTCTTTTCTTTCTTTCTTTCTTTCTTTCTTCTTATTATTAGGCTTTCTTTTTCTCACTTAAACGAAACAGCTTCTCTGATATATCTTTTTCTTCCGCCTTTCCACGCAGTCAAAACGGAATGGTTCATTATTTATCTGGGGTAATGGCAAGGTGTAACAAGACGCAGAGGCCAGCATAATCATTATAGCATATTATCATTTTGGTTATTATACTCATAACGTCTCGGCTGTCGTAATATTTGGCCTTCTTTAGGAATCTATCGTCGTACTTAGTTTACTTTCTTTTGAACCGAGTTTATTTCCTCGGGCGTGGGGGGGGCATGATGTGACACGAGATTTTCTCTTTTTAGGTGTGGTTGGCTTCGGCCAATGCAAGAAATTACCCACTCCTCGCGACCACTGTCACACTGTCGTCGATATTACACTGATCCCCTCTCTTCTAGTGCAATGACGGAGGTGCTGCTGTGGTGACTGGAAGCCATGTGATCAGGAGTATTCCCCATTAATTATAAGAACAACGATGACAACAGACACTTGCAAAAGGGCTCGAATAAGGACAACCCACAGAGGTAGATTTTTACAGTGATGCTCACGCTATACAAGGCCCAAGAGCTACTCGAGGTAGAGGGTTACGGAAGAAGAGACACAGGGAAGATATCAGTTAATCTTAGACTTGAACAGGTTAAAATAATAGTAATCAAGAAAACACCCTCTTGGGAGTCCGTTCAACAGATCATAGGTTCGCGGAAATAAGTTGCTGCAGTGGAACTGTATCAATCTCAGTCAGTCCCTTATCTATCTATCTATCTATCTATCTATCTATCTATCTATCTATCTATCTATCTCAATCGGTCCCTTATCTATCTATCTATATATATATATATATATATATATATATATATATATATATATATATATATAGCATCACTGTAAAAATCTACCTCTGTGGGTTGTCCTTATTCAGGCCCTTTTGCAAGTGTCTGTTGTCATCGTTGTTCTTATAATTATCTATCTATCTATCTATATATATATATATATATATATATATATATAGATAGATAGATAGATAGATAGATAGATAGATAGATACATACATAGATAGATAGATATGAACAGCTAAATAACAGATGGATAAATCAAGTGCCCGCCTATTAAAGATAGATAGATAGATAGATAGATAGATAGATAATGGACTGACTGATATATATATATATATATATATATATATATATATATATATATAGAGAGAGAGAGAGAGAGAGAGAGAGAGAGAGAGAGAGAGCGAAAGAGATAACATTGCATATAAATTTATATAAGCTCCCAAGATGATTCAGTAATATTATTGGTCCTGGTCTGGTGGCTCGGCTTCAGTCACTTTCGCACTTTCTATAAGGTTGCCTCCCTGTTTCTTTCCTACAAATCCTTTTATGATAATTGTTCGGATGAGCTCTTCACTATGGTACCTAGAGTTTTTGAATTTAAGTGCAGTATTAGACTGGAGTCGAGATCTCATCAATTTACAGATGAATCTACCAGATGTAGCCGTAAGTTCTATTCTAGCAGTTTCTTTTCCCGCACTTCTCGCTTGTGGAACTCCCTTCCGGCTCCATGCTTTCCAGCCAACTTGTTTCTGCAAAAATTTATATGTAATGTTAATGTCTACTGTCGTCCTGATTACACTTTTCTCATCCCGCTCATTATTAATGTTTCTGTTCCTAATTCTCCCACACCCAGTAACCCCTTGTGGTATTACTGCCTTGCATGGGGTGATACCTTCGTATTCTATTCAATAATGGAATACAAAACGTGTGGGTGTCAGTGCTTCGCTACAATATCTGTAGTGTGGCTGGTCTTAGCCCTGAAGGTTAGCATTTCGCTTTCTGTGATTAGGGATATTTGATTTGTACCAGTCATATTACGCTTTGTCACTGTTTATTCCACTGAACAAGAATATGTTATTTCAGCACTACCGAACCCGGGAATTGAACCTAAAACTACCAAGAAACCAGATATATTTTGACCAACGCTTTAATCCAGTAGGACAAAAATGAAAACATTCCGAAAAGGTTACCGGCTACGACGATAGACAGATGAAGACGACCGAAGATTAGCGCCACACGTGATACACGCGTAGGCGATCATGTATCTTTTGATACATGACGAAGCAGATATATAGATAATGAACTGACTGCGATATATAGATTCTGAAGAGAAAATTTATCTCGCATGTAATGATGATGGGATGGCATTTTGTAAGTGAAGGGGAGAAGAGGATTCATACCTTTCCCAAGGGTATAAGCACGTAAGTGAATGTAATGGATTCGACTGGAATTCGAACTCGGCTCTCCGATTCCTCAGTCCGAGCCGCTATCCATTACTCCACCGTGACCGGAAAGCACTGTGGCTAAAAAGTTATGAATATCACAACTAAGACGAGCATGCTGGCGTAAGAAGTAAAAGTGTCTTTCTTTCTTTCTTTCTTTCTTTCTTTTTTTTTTTTTTCTTTCCTTGGCGCTTCTCTGTGCCATTAAGTCGTGGAAAGTTCACCGAACAGTACAAGTTACCATATAACACTGTACGACCTGTCTCATATTACATGGTGATGGGATGGGCACTTTCAAGTAACCTCCGCATGCTCTATCGGATCGGGCATGGTACCCTGATAGTACCCCAAAAATAATGGGGACCAGCCCATGAAGAATATTGTCACAGATGTCTTCATAAAACATTAATTAAGTTTAAAGCAACAAAGAAGTAGAAATTAATATCACCTCGCTGTTGAGTATTTTATGCGATACACATTGCGTGAAATCTTTACAAAAATAAACTAACATTCAATTAAGCTGAAACATTGAACAGCAAAGTACGAATCTTACCATTTATTATAATAGTCAATTGATAAATGATGTCATTAATCCAATTAAAGTTTGAAATCAGAACGTTCTCAGGTGACATGAAGTGGAAAGATTATATGGAATCTATTGTTGTGAAAATTGGTTCATTGTGTCATGCGAGATATTTTTTTTATCTCCAGAATCTATCTACGTATTTTAGTAAGTTCATTATCTATCTATCTATCTATCTATCTATCTATCTATCTATCTATCTATCTATCTATCTATCTATGTGTATCAATTGATTATCTATCTATCTATCTATCTATCTATCTATCTATCTATCTATCTCAGTTCATTATCTATCTATCTATCTATCTCAGTTCATTATCTATCTATCTATCTATCTATCTATCTATCTATCTATCTGTATCAGTTCATTATCTATCTATCTATCTATCTATCTATCTATCTATCTATCTATCTATCTATCTATCTATGCCAGTTCATTATCTATCTATCTATCTATCTATCTATCTATCTATCTATCTATCTATCTATCTGCTTACGGCCATATCACATTGAAAAACAGGTTCCCGTACAATCTGCCATTCGTCCATGCTTAGAATATTGCTGCCACATATAGTCCGGTGCCACTGCTACTTACCTGGAGCTCCTTGATAAGTTCCCAAGAAGAATCAGCAATATTATTGGTCCTAATCTGGTGGCTTGGCTTTAGTCACGTTCCCACCGACATAAGGTTGCCCCTCTGTCTCTTTTCTATAAATACTTTCATGGTAATTGTTCGGATTTGCTCTTTGCCATGCTACTTAGAGTTTTTTTTTTTTTTTTTTTTTTTTTAATTTAAACGCAGTAGTAGACTAGCATCAAAAATAAAGTAAATTTATTGCCCTTTAGAATTACAAATTTATTTTCTAAAACTGTACCTGTTTTGCGATACACATTGTCCAAATATTCCATCTTTTCCCACGTCATCGAATAGAAAAATGGTTGACCTTATAACACTTCTTTCAATTTCGGAAAGGACCAGAAGTTTGGTGTGGCCAAAAACTCCAAAAATGTCTAAAGGCCTCTTCAAGCATGCCAAAGTAATTCTTCCTTTTTTTCATACCATTTTATTCGAGTATCTTTTAGAGCTTTGTTCGCAAAATATGAAATCTCTATCTGTCGGAAGCTATTAAATATAAATAAAAACGTGTCATGTTTTCTACATTACAAAGCAACGAACACTAGCTTTTACATATAGATAAGTAAAGGTGAAGTGGTGTACTAATTAAGCAAGCCATGATTTTTAAAATTATTTAACCCCAAGCAAGGCAATAAAGCTACTAAGACGCAAGGTGTGACTGAGTATGAGATAATATGAGAAGAAAGAAAACATTATTAAGGAGAGAGAACAATAAAAGAACAGGAATTAAGAAGACAAAAGATAACGATTAACATCGCGTATCAATTTTGAAGACTAAAGTTGAACGGAGATCAAGAAGTTGGAAGAGAGTCCCACAAGCGAGATGTGCGTGAGAAGAAAGTGTTAGCATAGAGTTAGATCCTCACTAGGTGCTCTATACGTAATACCTTGAGTCAGACAAAATTTAGCTTAATATATACGAATAGCAGTAATTTTAATTTTTATCATTAATGAATATTTTTCATATCTGACGCTATGAATTCTTCCTCGCTTTTCTCAGTTGACATAATTATTAAACAAGAGATCGTATTTTTATATTGACTTATACACGGGTTTGTACAGTGCTTATATTAATACTGTTTTAGAATACCAAAGATTCTACGAAATCCAACATTGCGTTAATATTTCATCCTTATTTTCGCGATTCCCTCTTTTCCCCTCATCCGAATTGTACCTCCTCCCTTTCTTTCTTTCTTTCTTTCTTTCTTTCTTTCTTTCTTTCTTTCCTGACTTGTCGCACCCACCCGACACACATCCCTGTAATTCTCATCCGTTTTCTCCCAAGTCATTCCGTATTTGTCACTCCTGCCGTCCGTCTGGTATTGTTTCCTTTGCGATTGTTATTCCCTTCCTCCTCCGTCCGCCATTTTTTTTTTCACCTGTGCCGAGCGTCCATCTTGTACGCTAACCGCCTGCAACTCTACGCGGTTCCTTCCCGTCCTTTTCCGTAAAATCAGCTGAAGCGTGCACATCTCTGATATCTTCATGTCTGTCAAGCCTTACCTATAGCTGCTATGAATGCTAAACTGAACACATAAGATTTAGCCTCTGAATGTGCTATGAATTGTGAATTGTATGCTTAAATAAGACGAGAGTGCCGTCAGGGAGACAGGCTTTTGTCCTTAGGGTTGACGCACGAACTGAATTTGGGTTTCATACTTGAGGTAATAGTTTGTGATGAATATAGAGTCTTTCCTTAGTAATACCTGTATGAACAGATATTCAAGACAAAGTACAATTTACACTTTATGTACGCATGTGTATCCGTATATGCGAGCTTTGTGTATGTGTGTGTTTGTTTGGAATGTAAGAAGGGAAATATGTATGCATTAGGGAGAGAGAGTGTACACATGTATGTATCTCTATGCAAATGCACAGAGAGAGTACGTGTGTGTATGTGTGTGTACGTTTGTGTGTGTTTACTAGCGGCAAAGAGAAAAAGAATTGGTGCGTGTGAGAGAGGAAGGAGTATACACACGCGTATCTGCCAATGAACAAAGAAAAACAATGCGTGTGCTCTAGAAGAAATAAATAATTTTCGTGTGCATGTGTGTGTGGGTGAGAGAGTATGCACAAACGTTTGCGTGTATGTAAAAGAACACAGAAAGAGGGAGTGTGTGTGTTGTATGCATAAGTGTGTGTGTATGTGTGTACGTTTGTGTGTCTGTCGGTGTGCGGATCCGAGGAACAAAAAGAGAAGGAATCTGTGGATGTATCTGTGTGAGACAGTGTATACACAAATGTATGTTTGCAAAGGATCAAAAAAGTCTATGTTTGCCGGTGTGTGTACATGTGTGCTTGTGTGTATGTGTATGTGTCTGCATATGTTTTACGTATTTCTAATGGATGGCAGAGTTTGGAGTTCGAACACTGGCAAAAATTCAGAATTTCAAATGCTGATTTTCTAGGCAAGCAGACATCTCTCTTAATTGGAAATTAACGTTAAATACTTTTTCCATTCATTGGCGTAGTAAGCTAATGATCGTAAATATTGTGTCTACGCGAATTAGTGTGGGTTGGCGAATGTATGCAAAGAGGCAAAGTGAGAGAGCGTGTATGTGTGTGCGCGCCTGTGTGTATGTGTGCGTGCATATATGAAAGAGCATATATACGCATGTGTATGTGTGTGTACATGCGCGTATTTCATAAGCGGGGGTATGCATAACCTTGCTTGCGTGCGTACACGTGATAATACAATGTGTGAAGTTGTGCATAGTAAGACCCATGCTTGTGTGTGCAGATTAAAGATTTTGTATGTGTGTGTGTGTGTGTGAGTGTGTACGTGTGCGTATGTATGCATGTATGATTAAACACCGATTCATGGATGCAGACAAGCGTCCACAAAGATAAGCAAGTGCGTATGTATGTATTTATAAGGAAAAGAGAGAAACTGTATCGTACACTCATATAAATATATGTGTGTGTGTGCGTGTGTGCGTTTAAACAGGAAACAAAGAGAGAGAAAATTATATATACATACACATACACATACATATATATACATATATAATTATTTATTTACAAATGATAACATAAGTATGTTATAAAATCACTACAAAAATAGCCATTTTGTTTCAACACCTCTGGAGTCTTATCAAGTGATGATGTTGAATGTAGATTGTATTATAATGTTATAATTTTTAAATAAATAATTATATTTTCTCTACTCTGTATTGAGCACTCTTTTAAGAATAGTAATTGTTGGTTATTGGAATTTATTCCGTATACACCAATCATACTCTTATATATATATATATATATATATATATATATATATATATATATATATATATATATATATATACCTTTTTGAATTTGTAAGTCTGATGAATTGGAACGTGATTACGATTCCAATGTAATAAATTATAACGATGGAATATTAATATTTGAGCCTTTTATATTATATACACACACACACACACACATATATATATATATATATATTATATATATATATTAGGATATACCTGGATTATATAACAACGGATCTATTACCTGTAGTATATATATATATATATATATATATATATATATATATATATATATATATATATGGGGCAGCAACCCTTCTTTTATACATACATGTTTCACTGAATGTAATACACAAGGTAAATCTTTTACGTTTTTTATTAAGTTTTTCTAATGTTTTTACATGTGCGTGTGGTATGTGTTTATGTGAAGGTGTATATACACGTGTGAAGGTAAAAACATTTTTGTTCATATGTATTTAAAGGGGAACAAAGAATGGGGAGAAGTATACGCGCATGTGCGTGCGAGGGTGTAAACGTTTGGAGAGGGAGGTCAGATACAGAAAATGTGTTATCACATGTGTGTGTGTGTATGTGTGTGTGTGTGTGTGTGTGTGTGTGTGTGTGTGTGCTCGCGCGCGCGTGTGTGTTTGTGCGATAGAGCGAGATAGTGAAAGAGAAATAGGGAGAGGAGAAATAAAGAAAGATAGAATATGTGTTCGTTTGCCTGTGTGAGGATTGCGGGGGAAGAGGTCGAAAGATGTTCGACTTCATATGGGGCGGGGAGCGTGTGTTTTCAGAGAGGTATGTGTGTCCGGGTGTGTGCGTGTGTCTGTTCTGAAGAACGTAAATGTGAGAGTAAACGCCCTTGTGGGTAGAAGACCGTGGAAGAGGATAGAGGAATAGAAATAGTGATTGAGCGTTGGCGCTTCGCTGTGTGTGTGTGTGTTTGCGCGCGTGTGCGTGTGTGTGTGTGTGTGTTTGTTTCTGTGTCTATCTATCTGTGATAGTGTGAAAGAGTGAAGAAAAAGAATTTTCTGTCTGTGCGCACGCGTGTGAGTGAGAGGTAGGGGTATAAACTAGGAGACAATACACGTGCGTACAGACGCGTGTGAGTTCGTACGTGTGTGTGTATGCGTGTGTGTGCGTGCAAGCGAGCTTCTGTCTCCGCTTAGTGGAAACAGGAAGGTGGCTTAAACAGGAAGACGGAAAGCCGGAAGTGGTAGCATGTAAACAGCGGACAAAGACTTTAAGCCAGTTTCATTTTATACCGATTTTCTCAGCCTCGCCAACACATCATTAAATGTCTATTAGTTTCCGCCTCTGTCAGCTTAACTACTGAACACATAAAACGCTTTTGCCGTGAATTTTAACAATACACAATTCTGCGAAAATCATGTCTTGCGAGAATAATATGGAATACGGCGAATTTCTTTCGTCTTTGCTTTTCTTTCGGTTAACAAAGCAAAAAGCATTACACGTTTGCGAAAGAAAGATGAATACAATTAAGAAGAACAAAATGATCGTTCATTTGCATTGATTTGACATTTGTTAGTGATAATCCATTGGTCAAGCACTAATAGGATTATACATATAATTATTTAGGTACCTGCAAAAAAAAAAGCGACACCTAAAGTCTAAAATGCATTTTAAAAATGAAAAATCTTTCTTGAAGCCTTTGTTTCAATTTTAATTGCAAGCTAATAGACTAAATTTAATATTTCCAGTACCGAATTTAAATTGATTGGAATTAGTTTTTTTAATCGCTAAAATCGAGCATATTGACAAATCTGTCAACACAACATTATTCCCTTTATTAGAATAATCATTCAAAAATAAAATGTACTTTTCAGGAACTTTATTTGAGGAATATTAACTGATTTGCGGTTTGATATCGCAGAAAAGCATTTTTAACATGGAGGTGGGTGTTTTTATGAAGTGTTGACAGATTTATTGATAATCTGACGATTGAAAGATTTAGATAAGGGGGAAAACTTGTATTAGAATTACATAACGAATACAACGTAAACACCTTTTTAGATAATTATTTAACTACCAAATAAACTTATAAATTTAAAATATTTTAAACATTTTAATATTTTATTGAATTATAGGTACTTTGGATTCATAGTTTTATTTACTAAGTTGTTTGGAAATGTTAGAAAATTATTTATAAACTTTACATTTATTATAGTTACCGCTTTTATTTTCTGATACATCGGGTATGGATGCCCGTATTTGCAAAAATCATCGCGTTTACACAAAAAAATTCAAAATTCTTTTTAATATACTGGGGGTCGCTGAATTGTAGTAAGCTTTTCCAATTATGATTAGTAAATACAGTTTTTATTTAATAACAATATAACTTGACCGATACAAATTAATACAGAATTTTAAAAGTTTATAAATTATTCAGTTAAAATTTTAAAAAATGAAAGTAATTCTTGTAAAATTTCATTATTCATCGAATTCATCGGACAATTAACAAGTTTTTTTTTCGAAAATTTAAAAATCTATATAGTTTTCACCGCGAAAGGCGTTTAAATTTCCCATATTAATTTATGACGCCAGAGAAACAAATTATTTAACTAAAATTTCGAAGTTTCTAGAAACGTTTATAAAAAAATATTTACATCTAAACAGCCTTCGTTCCTAGCTCGTAATAATAAGTTTTTGATGATAAGCTTTGATCGCCTTGATAGTCCGGCCACGAAGACAATTCACAAGCAGACAAGGTTCTATTTCGCCTTTAAAAGCATATTCATTTGTTCAGATTTTCCTCGAAAGGCATATCTACTCAGCTCCGTATCCGAAACGTAAACAAAGCAATTTCTTAAGAATTAATAGATTTTTCTTTCGAAAGTCATATCTACTCAGTTTCGTATTCAAAATGTAAACAAAGCAATTTCTAAAGAATTAATGGATTTTTTTTTTTTTTATCTAACATATTTTTATTACTTCAAACGTTATTTTTAGTGGACACTCCATTTTTAGTAGACACTTCATTTATTTTAAATATTTTTTATTTTGTCTCCCGGCCTTGTTTGATTGTGAAACCTCTTTGTAGGGGAACGGTCAAAGCACGCCGGAAAAGACTGTGGTCCCTCCTGCACGCAGTGGTACGCAGGTTTGAATCTTACCAGAGTTCACATTTTCTTTATGAAGTTTTCTTGAGAACGCATGCCTACACACGAAATAAATAATTTCTTAAATCAAAGATTAAAATTGTCTTCGAGAGAATGACGCCTGTAGGATTTTGCGAAGATCATTCTTCTTCAGATATCCCGGCCTGACGACACGGAATCACAGAGAACAACGAAATAACAGAAATCACATCATTTGAGGACTTTCGACAGCAGCAACAACTAAAATGGATAGTACAAGTAACTCGAAGAGAATATAATGCTATAATCAAGATGATGACGTTCACATTACTTCGAACAAAAGATTAGGAAGGTACACCGATAAAATCATTTTTTCCTGAAAAATTGTTTTAATAGAAAGATCTCAATTTCAACCGAAAGCGGTTTAAGCTGTTCGTTAAATGAAAACCGAATGTTTCCACATAAGGAAACGGCTACTATTATCATTATGGCTATCATTACAGATACGATTGGTGAAATCGGTCCAGTCTATTTATGCGTCTCCGGCAAGTGACTCAGGTCTCAAATGAAAACATGGATGAAGACAAGCTTCAAGTATTATTAAGCTTCAATTTCATCTCAATCGAAATTCCATGCTGAGAATATAGATGTTCATCCTGTTTTTCGAACATATTACTGGTATTTTTTTATTTTTTATTTAATATATGTATAAGGTCTGTGGACATGTTAATTGAGTATGACTATCGCTGACAAGTTTTCCATCTACCTGGGTTTGGAAATTACTTGTGTATGACCATTGCTGACAAGTATACCATCTACCCGGGTTTGGCGAGTAAATGAGCATGACCATCGCTGACAAGTTTACCATCTACCCGGGTTTGGGAACTAAATGAGTATGACTATCGCTGACAAGTTTTCCATCTACCTGGGTTTGGGAATTACTTGTGTATGACCATTGCTGACAAGTTTACCATCTACCCGGGTTTGGCGAGTAAATGAGTATGACCATCGCTGACAAGTTTAACATCTACCCGGGTTTGGGAATTAAATGAGTATGACTATCGCTGACAAGGTTTCTATCTACCCGGGTTTGGGACGAGTTTGAACATTGCTGACAAGTTTTCCATCTACGTGGGTTTGGAAATTAAACATGACCATCGCTAAAAAGTTTCCATTCTACTCGGGTTTGTGAATTAAATGAGTATGTCCATCGCTGACAAGTTTTCCATCTACCTGGGTTTGGAAATTACTTGAGTATGACCATTGCTGACAAGTATACAATCTACCCGGGTTTGGGTAGTAAATGAGTATGACCATCCCTGAAAAGATTTCCATCTACACAGGTTTGGGAATTAAATGAGTATGACTATCGCTGACAAGTTTTTCATCTACCCCGGCTTTGGAAATTAAATGAGTATGACCATCGCTGACAAGTTTTCTATTTACACGGGTTTGAAAATTAAATGAGTATGACCATTGCTGACGAGTTTTCCATATACCCGAGCTTGGGAATCCAGAGTTTTCGTTCTCCAGGACTGGTTGCCCACCAAGACTGAAGAACTCAGTCTCTTTTACTATTTACCCTATAATTAGGAGGGGGGGGGAAGAAGCTATGAATTCATATCTTTTCCAAGGATGAAAGTGAATGTAGACAACCAGACTGGAATTCGAACTCGGCTCGCCGATTTCTCGTTCCGGACCGCTAACTATTACATGACGAACCCATGCAACATCGATGTCTGCAACAGCCGTGCTGTGATCATAGTTTTGCATGGCTTGCATAACACAGCAATGACTCACACAACAATATTAAGAATCCCCGAGACAACCAGATGCAACATATCTGGATTAGCATTGAGGCACGTGTTACATCAGAGTTTTCCTTCACTTAGTCGGATATCTTATCATGCTTATTGTTTTAAATAAAAGGGTAGTGTGTGTTCTCAAGCCGTGGTTGGTAACCAGTCTAGGAGATGGTAAACTCTGATTAGGCAGCTACAGCCATTGAAATGATCATGGATTTCACAGTTAACTACGGCGCGGAATTTTAAAGTCTATGACCTCGACTGAAATCAAATAAAAAAAAATTCTCCTTTATTAACACTTTCACTCCTGTGTTGGTATAACATTGTTGTCTGGCTTTACTGGCCCCTTTTTTTTGTTTTGTTTTGTTTTTGGAGGGGGGATGAGAAATTACTATTTACTGGAAATAAACGTCTATAAAGATACTGACGGCGATTTCACATTGGTGCCGTCTTTTTGCCTTCGATCGGCTACTCAGCAGTACGGACTACTCCCGACAGGATGCTTTCCCGACCACTGCAATCTTAACCTCTTCAAATCTAGTGGTTAATCGTTATCTTTCTCACATATATTCATAAAATTCACTTTTTACCTCCTACTTACCGCTCATGCAACAACCTCTTTCTATAAGTAACCCTCTAACTTAGGTGGCTCTTAGGGCTTGTATTTAGGCGAACCGAGTTCGAATTTGGGCCGAGTTTGTTATTTTTTCTTTTGCACCAATACCCTTAGGAAAGGTATGGATCCAACTTTTCTCCTACTAGCTATGTGCTGAATAGCAGAGTAGTCTGGGCTTTCTCGCCGTGGTAGAAGAAAGTCAACTCTGATCAGTATGTAATCTATTGTCCTCCTTACTCTTCTTCTGTACTCGCTCCTGAGTGGTATTTCTGTTTTCTAATTCTTTCATATCCAACAACCTCAGTGGCTTTAATGCCTTGCTTGGGTTGAACTCGAATTATAAAATTAAAAAAAAAGTCCTAGAAAGATACATGATACACAACCACTGAAAAGATTATGGGCTCCACAATTAATTACGGTGCGGAGTTGAAGACTCTCTTATCTCGACTGTGGTCGAATAAATGAATAGTATTTTGTATCCTTGGGAGCCCGCCTGACATGCGCAATGCATATCGATTTGACCACAGATATCCATCTGCAAAAGCAGAGGTCATCAAACTTTTTTCACAGAGGGCCAGATCACTGAGAGAATTACGAGCGTGGGTCGGTAACCATTTTGTTCAATAAAATACACTGAATGCATAAAAAATAAAGACAACATATTTATTTACCAAAATGTTATCAAAGAAGGCGACATTAGCAATAAATAGTTATATCACACCCAGTCCGAATATCACAAATTAAGCAGTAAAAAACTTTAGTGAGATTTGTGAAACAGGCGTTTACCTTTTAAGATATAATCAATATTTGCTTTGGAATTACTGCATCCAACAAAGAGAATCGCTTTTAGATGTTCAACCTTTGTGGACTTTACTTCATTTTTAAAAATGTTTGCTCCAAGACATAAGCTGTTCCAAACACTGATGCCGTAACAGAGACAAATTTCTTCAACTTTGAAAACTCATTATCAGCGATAAAAGTCAAGAAGTTTTCCTTCTCTTTGCTTCTCTTTCAACAAGTCGCTTACAAATCAATCTAAAATTTATATTACTATCAGATGCAAAAACCAGACTAGTCAAATTTTGGCATTTTTACTTACATTTATTTTATTTTTTTTTCTACATAGTAATTTTAACTACAAGCTATTGATAATTCCATATAGATAATTATATTTTATCTCATTTGTTTCACTGACATCGCAGACCAGATCCGTTCCACGGGTCGTAGTCTGGTGTTATATACCATAGCTATGATAACTAATGGGTATGTCCCAGTCCTCATAAATACGTTGGACACTATTGTAAGTGGGTGTAATATGCTAAGTAGTCCATCACTAGCAGTGGTTTACCTATTTCAAGCCGCTGGCGAGTATTGTATTTTGTTGATGTTATAAAGATTACCATTTCATTTCTAACTTCCATTTTAGTTATTCCTCATTCAGTAACCCTTTCCATGTTACAACATTTAGTGATCCCCGTGCAAGAGGGACTTAAACATCTTAATAGTAAGCCCGAAACGTCCGATCTGACAGCTGTACTCGAAAGGGACTTCCAACTTAACTGGCAAAAGAAACGAAACTTTAATCATTTAATCCTCATAGGGAACCATTTTTGCCCTCAGTCAGCATGGCTGATGCTAACCTCCATCAGAGCAACTCATTGGACTTTCTATGTTTCACCGAAACGAAGTGGAGCGATTACATTGAATCAATTGCCAGGTCTGCGACTAAGAAGGTTGGTTGACCGTGTCATGCCAGACAATTTTTTTCTCGTCAGAATTTATCTTGCACATTCGTCCGCGCATCTCTGTCTATAAAACGCAGGATGTGTGTGTGTGTGTGTGTGTGTGTGTGTGTGTGTGTGTGTGTGTGTGTGTGTGTGTGTAACGAATGCACAGCCGCAATTTTCGACGGATTTGCACCAAAATATACATGCACATGCTCCAAGTTAGCGGGAAGGCCAAGATCGACTTTGCATTTCCCAACCTCCATTGATAGTGGGAACAATCGATTTTTCCATGCTTCTACGGCAGTTTTCATGTAGTTTGCGGCCATTTTCTACTGGCCAGAGTGAGAGTCTATAGCTGGCTGCCACGAATAGGCAGGAAGATTCTATTGGCCAGCGTGAGAGCCAACAGTTGACTGACACGAATGTTAACTAGCATGCTAGCATGCAAAAAAATCGATAGCTGCATTCGTGACAAGTGGGAAAAATTTAAATCTGCATGGCACTTTACTCCAATTGGCTCATTCGCTTGCTTAAACTCAACGTTGATTCTGATTCCGCAGAACTGGGTTGGGTGTGAAAAAGTATTTGTTGTTAACATTCTTTTTTTTCATTTGGTTTTTCTATTTACGAGTCCTTTTTTTAAAGCTGATCGTTTTGTGTTCATTTTGTTTAGTTCTTTTTTTCGTAACAGATTTAATGTTTAGTATAGAGCTTTAAAAAAATTCGCAGTGTGAAATAGGCAAGAAGTAAGGCATGTAGCAACATCAGCACGGCAAAGGGCATTCCTTTAAAAGGCAAGGAAGGGTAAAAATATTTTAAGTCAAGTGATAGCGATTGCTGTATGAGTCGTACGATTTTTGAATCAAGCACGGCCAACGCCGGGCCATGCTTCTAGTTAGATATAACTGCCATGTGTCGTCTGTTTCGCCGGCTATATATCTCGAGATTCTCAAAAAAACCTAGAGGCTTACGGCTACATCAGTTTGAAACTCTGGTTCCAGTACGATCACCGTAGTTAAGCAACATCAAGCCTGCTTAATATCTAGAAGGGTGATCGCTTGAGAAATACCAGGTACTGTGCAGGTGGTTTAATAGATAATGCTTCGGAATTGTTAATCGGAGAGCAGAGTTCTAATTCTGGTTGGGTTCGTTATATTCATTTACGCGCAAATACCCTTGGGAAAGGCATGAACCCACATCTTCTCTCTCCAGCTATGAGTTAATTAGTAAAATTGGTATCACTAAAAAATGATTACTCCTCCAAATAAAATAAATTCAAATTTCGTACAAAATACTTAGATTTCGGCATTAAATAACTCATAGAGGTTGATATGCTGTTAAACAAAAGCAACCAATCCAAACCAAAAGGAATCTAAAGCGGGTTCTGTTATGACAACGGTCCTGACCTGGCATCTCGTCATCAGTCACTTTCCGTGAGTCGTAACGTGGCTTTCCTCTGTCTTTTCGATAAACATTTTCATAGCAACTGTTCTAGCGTGTTCTCCTTCCTGGTACTTAGAATTTAAACGTACTACTAGATTAGCAATTAGGTCTCATCATTTTGATGTAACCGTAAGACTATTCTTTTCTCGCACTTCCCACATGTGGAACTCCTTTCCGATTTCTTGCTTCTTTGCCACTTACAATCAAAAATTTAAATGCAACGTCAATCACTATCTTCCTGAGCACTGTTTTTTTATTGTCATTTCTCCTCACTAAAGACTTCTACACCCACTATCTCTTTGCGTCTTAGTGGCATTATCAGCTTGCTTGAGGTGAAATGATTAAAAAAAAAAAACTATTCTTTCTTATTCGGAGTCTTATTTTATTTTCCGTTCCACTTAACTAATGGTTGTAGAATATAGAACGACCTGTGGAATGCGATGAAAATATTAATAAAAATCAAACCAAAACAAAAAGTATTCGAAATAATGATAATGTTCACCGAACAAATTCAAACAACTAAGAACATTTTCATCAACTCTTGACTTTTGTGCAACAGTGGCTTGCTTAAGAGAAACCTGAGTCCTGTCAACAGCGAAGCGATATCTTCCATTATTTTCGACAAAGGATTATCAATTTCTCCCTCTTTGAAATTTCCTGATGCAAAGCACGAGTAGCCTTCATTAGCCAATATCCAGCATTAGTTAAGGTTTCAAATTGCTCGCTTAACAGTTGGCAGGCGCTTATGAAACACAAACCGCAAAAAAGCCACAGATGTTTTCCATACAAGCATTTGCCGTAAGCAGTTCTTTAACAAAGCAGAAACGTCAAAAGAATAGTAATAAGATGACAATGAATAGGCATTTTCAGAGTTAGGTTGATTGCACATTGTAAAGGCAACTGAAATTTAACTGTAGGGGAATTGTTTTAACAGAGGGACGGAAAGTGTGACATCAAAATTCAAGGCAGCATCGGAATAGCGAAATATACTAAACAAAGATGTGTATGAAACAGGAACAATTTCGTTAGAAACAAACAAAGATTTCGTTAGGCAACAAAGATGTGGTTCTACAGAAGGATGCTGAGAATACCATAGGTAAATCATGTTTGCAATGATAAAATCTTAATGGAAGTGGCTTACTTAGAATAAAAAAGAAATATTAGGTTGGTGAAAAAATAATGACGTAATAATGTCGTTTTTGACGTATTTTTTAACGTCAAAAACGACATTCTTACGTCATTATTTTTGCACCAACCTAATAATTTTATATTTCTGATAATATTTAATTCATATATATATATGATACGCATTTTTTCAAAAAAAAAATAATAAACAAAATCAAGGGTGCGTATTATTTTGAAAAAAAAAGTCTTTAAAAAAAATTGCCGTAAAATAAAATAAGAATTATCATAAAACTAAATTAGAATAATATCATTCTATGTTTAAAACCATTTTTTTTAAATAAGAGTAGGAAACGCTGGCCGTAATGAAATTGGAGAGGTACAATTTATAGGGTTTGATTGCCAAACGAGGGGTGCGTATTATGCATGAATAGAAGCATTTTCCCACACTTTCAGCACAATTTTAAGTGTGAGTTCTATGGATGAAGGCGTATTATACATGGGGTATTAAAGTAATGAGGAGAGAAGGATTGGAAGATTTAACACTAACAGTTCATAAGAGGAACAGAAGTAAATATCTCAGAATCTACCTAACGAGCTAATTGCATGACAGAGTCTTGGTAGGGATAGTTAAAAGACAAATATGGGTAAGAGATACAAAGAATAGGAAGTTGTGGAGAGTCATGAGTGCTATTCATCTTGAAGCGACACGGTACATAAAAGAAAAATATGCATCTCAATTTCAGACTTCAAAATTATGGTAAGTCTAGGTATTATACTGTATATTTCAGAATATATGGCGCACCAGTGTATAAGATGCAGCATTATTTTTAAGGTAGAGTTTCTGGGGAAAATTGTATTTGAAAGAATTTATTGAAAAAAACCTAATCCGATTCTTAAAAAATTATTCTACATTGTTCGAAACAAAAAAAAGAAATCAAATATCAAAATAAAAAAACCTTTTTAATATATATATATATATATATATATATATATATATATATATATATATATATATATATATATATATATATATATGGCTGATGCTAACCTCCAGGAAAATGATGCGTTGCGCCTTCTCGGGTTAAAGTTCTCAGCTGATATGAAGTAAAAATTACTATATTGAATCCATTGCTAGGTCAGCTGATAAAAAAGTTGGTTCACTGCGTCGTTCTAGACAATTTTATCTCCAGAATCTATCTTACATATCTATAACTCTGCCATTCGTCTATGCTTAGAATATTGCTGTCACGTGTGGTCCGGTGCCCCTGTTATTTACCTTGATCTTCTTGATAAAATACAAAGAAGAATCAGCAAAATTATTAGTTTTGATTTGGCGGCTCGGCTTCAGTCACTTTACCACCGTCGTAAGGTTACCTCTCTGTGTCTTTTTTAGAAATACTTTCATGGTAATTGTTCGGACTTTTTTTGGGAGGGGGCACCTCGGCGTGGTGTAATGGTCAGCAAGCTTGTCTTGCTAGATCAGTTACTACTGAAAAGTGAGTTCGATCCTCACTGGATGCCCCATAATTTCAGCCTTGTGCTACATCTAAGCTACGCTTGGAAAATCTCTACCTAGACTTTTTTAATTTAAGCACAGTACTAGACTGGCATCAAGATCTCATCAATTTAATGTTGAGCTGGTCAGATGTAGCCGTAAATTCTATGCTAACAGTTTCTCGCACTTCTTACTTGTGAAACTCCCTTCCGGCTCCATGCTTTCCAGCCAACTTACATCTACAAAGATTTAAATGCAGTTTCAATCGCTATCTACTGTTCTCCTGATTAGACTTTTCTCTTCCCACTCATTATTAATGTTTCTGTTCGTAATTCTTCCACAACCTGTAACCCCCTTGTGTCTTAGTGGCTTTACTGCTTTGTATAGGGTTAAATCGATTATATATATATATATATATATATATATATATATATAAAGACACACACACATATGTATATATATTTCATTAGCAACCTTTCTTTTAAACATGTTTCTTCGAATATGACAAACAAGGAAAATTTGCTAAATTTTTATTTATTTTTTCCAACATTCTTACATTTTCCGGTTTGATGGGAGTAAGGAAGTGCAAACATTGTCCATATTGTCCATTGTAATTTTTTTTAAAAATAATTTCTTTAGCTATTTTCAAGCTTGGGGTGTTGTCAGTTTTTAATAATTTTTTTTTTTATTTAACATGTATTTTTTGTATTGTTTTGAATACTAGTTGTAACGTTTATTCCGAGCTTCGCGAATTTGGAAGTGACTTAGTATCTTTCTTAAAAAAAAATTTGTACTGGGTGCGGGATGTTTTATGCAAAGGACCTCTTGCACAGCGAGATGTTTTCGGTGACGTGACCTATATAAAATGCCAGTGTTATCGACTAAAATCTTCTTTAAGGATTGTTGCAAATTGTGGGTGGCTAAGGGCTTCTTTTAAATAGAAAGTTTGACACAAGGTAATTTATTCAAAAGAGACAAGTTTTGACGATATCAACGAACTGACATTTTTCGCTTTCTTTTACTTTTAAGAATGCTTTTTTCAACAATCAACCTTATGCCAGACAAATTAGGCTCACTAAATGACTTCAGTAACCACAATAATTGCACCTCCCACTGAAGATATTAGTTAGCATATTTCGTCTGGCATAAGACCATCTGTTCAAAAAAGATATTTTACTTTATTTCCCTTGTTTGGCATAAGGCTATCTGTTAAGGAGTGAATTTTGTAGTATGCGAATTAAATATCTTCAGTGACCGCAATGACTGAACACTATCAGATAAATTAGTGAGTGTACTTCGTCTGGCTCAAGAGAAAATTTTACTGAAGAGAAAAGCCAGCTTTGTCGATATCCAGTAAATTAAATTTTTCACTACCTTTCTCTTCCTTTCTCTTTAAAAATGCCTCTTTTGAACAGATGGTCACTTCTCTTCATACATATCACTGAATGTTCATGTGGGCGGGGTAAGCGAAAACAATGTGTGACAGTAGGAACACTAAAAGATTTATACCACAAGAATGAATTCGTTAAACTAGTGAACATCAGTCTTTTATATTACAATTGGAGGTCATCATTTTTATATCATTCAGCCGGCAACGGGACTTATGACTATATTAAGCGAACGCCATTTCCAATTCAAGGAACCATTACTGTTTATTGTTGTCATATTTTATTGTCCAGTCAATTTTTTTAAGTAGATAATCCTTAAAGAAGGGAAGTGATCCATACATATGACTAAATCAGTTTATACTTACATGCATAAGACACAAAGCGATAACAGGTTGAATTACAAGCCGATTTTTACTCTCTGAATCATTGGAATTCGTTTATCTACAACAGAAGAAAAAAAGAAAGAGAAAATATTCGAGGATTTTTATGGCTACTGACGGTCATCAGTTGTAGTAAACGAAGCGAAAACACAAAGAATTGAAGGAAAGTGTTAGCGTTACATTTCTTTACTTTTTGTTGTTGTTGTTGTTGTTGTTTTGTTTGACGATGGTTGCTTCCTTAAAATATGCCAGATGGTTGTTAGGCCACCGGCAATTAAATATAGTGACGTCGGGCATGACGACAAACGACAAGATAGTGTTAAGAAATTAATGTACAATTTACAGAGAAAGTAGACGCCGCTTTTAAGAAAACGCCGCTATAAAACTGTACCCGGAGAAAACGGGTGTTCATCTCACACTATGGAAGTACATTGGTCATAAAATAGAATCACAATAAGTAAAATCGGTTGGTGGGCGCCTGTTACTACTGAGTAATGAGTTCAATCTTCACAAGATGCCCCTAATATTGTGGCCATGTTCCAAAACTAAAATGAGTAAATAACAACTAGCATATCCTTACAGGCACCTTGCCGTGAGGTAATGGCTAACGAGCTAGTATAGTTGCTCATTACTACTGAGTAATGTGTTTTCTCCTCAGTAAGTGTCCCCATAATTGTGACCCTGTGCCAAAACTAAAATTAGTAAATAAAACTACTAGCATAACCTTACAGGCACCTTGCCGTAAGGTAATGGTTAACGAGCTAGTATTAATGAGCTCATTAGTACTGAATAATGAGTTCTATCCTCACTAGATACCCCATACATGTGGCCATGTGCTAAAACTAAGATTAATTAATAACACCTAGCATAAATTTATAAGCATCTTGCCGTGAGGTAATGGTTAATGAGCTAGTATAATTCTTTTTTTAATAATTTCATGACCAGACTTGGCAATAAAGCCAACACGATGACAGAAGTTAACGATTAACATTTTATCCAAATTTTTGACGGTCAATGTCGACTGGAAGAGAATTCCACAGGTGTGAAGTGCGAGAAAAGAAATTGTTAGCAAATAATTTACGGTTACATCTAACTAATTTAACTGTAAAATGATCAGAGACATCGTTGCTAAAATAGTACTGTGCCTAAATTTATAAATCTAAGTACCATAGAACAATTACCATGAAAGTATTTCTAGAAAAGGCACAGGGAAGCTACCTTACGGCTGTGAGAAAGTGACTGAAGCCGGTAATTCAGGTCAGAACCAACAACATTGCAGATTCTTCTTTAGATTTTTAAAAATCATTTCACCCAAGCAAGGTAATAAAGCAACTAAGACGCAAGGCGTTACTGTTAAGGAAAGATTATAATAAAAGTTTATGAATTAAGAAAACAGAAGATAACGATTGATTTTGTATTTAAATTTTTAAAGATCAAAGTTGACTGGAAAGCAAGAAACCGGAAAGGAGTTCAACATGCGAAAAGTGCAAGTGAGGAAACTGTTAGCATAGAACTTACGGTTACATCTAGCCATTTCAACAATAAAATGATGAGACCTTGCCGCCAATCTAGTACTGCACTTAAATTCATAAAGTCTACGTACCATAAAGCGAAGGTCGTCAGAACAATTACCATAAAAGTATTTATAGAAAAGGACACAGGGAAGCTACATTCCGCCGGTGAATATGTCACTGAAGCCGAGATGCCAGGTCCAATAATATTGCAGATTCTTCTCTGGATATTATCAAGAATCTCTAAATATATTGCAGGAGTACCAGACCAGATGTGCCAGCAATATTCAAAGCAAAGTCAAATAGTAGACTTATAAATAAGTAAGATAGATTCTGGAGAGAAATATTTTTTAGCACGATACAGTGAATCATCTTTCCTATTAGCAGACCTATCAATTGATTTTATATTATCTTTTCACTTCATATCAGCGGGAAACGATAGTCCGAGAAGGTGCATTGAGTCACTCTCCCTAGAGTTTAGCCTCAGCCATGCTGATTGATAGCAAAACGGATTCTCTCAGACGATTAAAAGAGAGCGGTTTGGTTTTGGAGGCTTTAAAATTAACAAGTCATTACTTGCTCCAGTTAACAACACACTGTAGGTTACGTTTGAGATCAGCTGCCAATTTGACCTTATCGAACCGATCAGGCATACTATTAAGACAGGGATAAATAGCTGTGTCATCAGCATAGATACCTAGTTGAGAACTGATGACATCAGGGAGGCCGTTTATGAAAATTAGTTATGTAGGAGAACCGAGATGTCCAGGTTTTTAAATTAAATATATCAACGTCTGAATGTCAAACAAAAATAAAAAAGACAGACAAAGAAAGACATGTCTAGGCTTGTTAAATAAATCATGTGTATTTACAAACATATATACAGGAATTCAAAAGAGTTAAAAATAACTAAAAATAGTCTTTTGTTGAGTTAAGATTTTTGATTAGTTGATTCACTGAAAAAAAACTGTCGTTTACAAGACGTTTTTAAATTGATTGTATACAGAAAAAGAATCAGCTGTTGTTTTAAAAAGACTTTTCAATTTGTTTTCAGAGTAAAAAAATCTGTGGTTGATAAAAGACTTTTATCGTTAGCGAAGATTCACTGAACGTCTTTGTTGTTGCTGTTGTTGTTGTTGGAGATGATTCGTTTGAAGTCGTCAACATGCCTTTCTTTTAAACCACTCTGGAGGAAAGGAAGAAGATGTTTAACCACGGAGTGAAGATAGTCTTTGCTCTCTTGTGTTTAGTTTGACTCTCTGATCTTTGAAAATCGAAATATGTAAGGTTTTTTGTGAATTTTCTTTCCTCGAAAGAGAGGCTCGAAAAAAATAGGGTTTTAGTTTTCTCTGATTGGTCAAATATTTCACATGGTGATGTTAATATCTAACCATTAAATACTTTGATCTAAACGGTGTGTGTCGTATTGTGGAATCTTTTTGACATGTTTGTAATATTGTTTGTTATTGGTTAGAAAATAAAGTTTAGGAGTATTTTAATATTGGATTGTATTTGGGTTTGAGATATGGTCTATTTCCTATAGGTCCCAGTCCTAAAGTCCTGGCGAACACCTGCCTTAATACAAAAAGATACAATGAAAAGTTTAAAAATAAAGATAACATTAGTGGCACAGATTTAATCCATCTCAGTCTTAAAGGGATCAATGATTACATGGATGCTAATTTTGATAATGATCAGTAGAAACTCAACTTGTGTGAGGTGGGCTAATAGATTTCACAACATGTCCTTGTCAAAAATTGTTTTTACTATTTAGTCTGTAGGTAATTATTGGTTGGGTTTGTATTTAAGTCGACATTATGTCTATACGTAAAAATCGGTTCTGGTTGTACAGGGTGCGGCAGAAATACTTCCCACATTCTAAAGGTCGACAAAAAAAGCACGTTAAGTGCTATTTAAAAAATTCATTTCGTTGTTGTTAAAACAAAGGGCTACGATTTTTACTCATTTGATTTTTAAGACGACATCCTTCAAATGTTGGCCTCTATTCGCCATACACTGTTGTAGAAAATTTCTGAAGTTTTTCATCACCCGGAAGTTTGAGTGTTTAGTGGTCTTCCAGGTGGCTTTCTTTTAAGAGATAATTCGTGACTGGCATTTTTTATTGACACCGACAGATTACGAGTTATCTCGTACCGACTACCAGCCGTATCCTGACGAGTTACTCGTGCCTATGACGAGTTATTTCGTACCGACGACGAGTTATCTCACGCCTATGACGAGTTATCGCGTGCCTATGACGATTTATCTCGTGCCGATGACGAGTTATCTCGTGCCTATGACGAGTTATCTCGTGCCTGTGACGAGTTATCTCGTGCCGATGACGAGTTATCTCGTGCCGGTGACGAGTTATCTCGTGCTTGGTATTTTCTGATGCATTTTCATCTGCGAGTGCCGACAACACGTTTATTAGCAAAGATATTTTATTGTGTAAACAATGTTAAGACTTCAGTTGAATCTCTAAATCAACCCATGAAAAATTTCTGTTGGCGTTTGAAGTCAGACTTCTTAATTGACTCCTGGCAGTCAACGTATTTCATAAATGTAACTTACAACTTTAACGTATGCTACTACTGGGCCGAAACTAGAAACAAAAATAAATTTGAAAAAGTAGTCTGAAAATTAATAATTATGAAAACATTTTCTGGAAGAAATTCCTATAACATAAAAATGTAATGAATTACATTATGAGTTACATTATTTAAAATGAAATTTAAATATCAATGCTTGGTTCAGTTCTGCTCACACATTTGAAATCCCCACATTACAAGTCAAATTATCTTCCTTTATTTGTTCGAAAATTTTAACAGGAGAACGTTACCAGATTGCAAAATTATCCGAAGCGATAAAAACCAGACTTTTCGAAATTCACCATGCTGAATATTTCTTTGAAAGAATCCTGTTGTCACAAATCACTGATGATGGCTTCACCATTTGTATCTGCGCTGAATTTTGAATCTTATCAGCGTATACTCATGGTGTTAACATGAAAATACACTTAAGTGACTGCGACGAAGGACATATTGGTATTATTAGCTTTTACTAAATAGTATCAAATTGCTACTTCTTTTTACTATTGCATTGCTCTTTGTCGTGTCCACTTGACGTCGGGCTCGAGGTGTCTGTCTTGGTAGAACAGACAGCACACTTCGATCGGTTGAAACCGACTCGATTCGTCCTCGTCGAGGGACGACCATGCCGGCTACAGCGTTGTACTGTATCGCTTCGAGAGAGAGAGAAAAAAAAACGTATACGAGTGTACAAAGAAGGTCTCTTATCGCATTGAGTTGTTGACGCAACAATGTGGGCGTAAAGGAAATTCTGACGTCCAGGGTTTTTTATATTAAAAATCCGAACGTTCGAATTCCAAAGAATAATAAAATAAAAATAAAGAAAACATGGTCTCATGCCTGTTAAATAAACCATTTATATTTACAAACATATGTACATGAATTCATATGAGTCAAAAAGGAATAAAAATAGTCTTTAGTTGAGTTAAAAGTCTGTGGATAGTTGGCACACTGTAGTTTAGAAAAGACTTTATTTTGCTTTTAGAATGATGAAATATTTTCATCATTCTGGATCATAACATGAGCCCTGAAAGGTAGCCAGGTGCACCCCAAGTTAACAGAAGTGTAATTTATGAATTATTTTTATATTTTAAAATAATTTTATTTTTATAAAGCTACAGACACCTAGCACATGGCTTCCATCCAGGACTAAATCAAACCTTTGTCGCTTGATAGTTTAAACTGAATGCTAAATTCTTTAATCTTTAAGGAGTGGATAATCCTTTCTCTTTTGTCTTCCTAAAAGAAATCAGTCATTATTGGCTTCTCTCAAAAATATATCAGATTCTTCATAAATCCATTTAAATGAAAACTGTATAAATATACAATGCAATGTCTTAAAAATTAATGCTTATTTCGGGAGATTTCTTTATTTTCCTATTTACAAATTTCATGACTAATTTTTCCTTATTAAAATTTAATGTGCATCCCAGAGTTTTAGTTACTCTGTAGGGAATTCAGTCGTCCAGATTTTGTTATATTAAAAATCCGAACGTCCGATTTCCAAACGGTAATAAAATAAGAATAAAGAAAATATGGTCTCATGCCTGTTAAATAAATCATTTATATTTACAAACATATCTACATGCATTCAAAAGAGTCAAAAAGGAGTAAAAATAGTCTTTAGTTGAGTTAAAGTCTTTAGATAAATGGTCCACAGAAAAAAAAATTTTAGTAGTGGATTCAAAGTAAAAAAAAATGTGTTTGAGCAAATCTTTGATCGTCAGCGAAGATTCACTGACTTTGCTTGCTGTTGTTGTTGGGGCTGATTCGTCGTCGACACATTTCTTTCAGGAGGCACTGGGAAGAAAGAAAAAGCTATGTATCCATGGCTTCTCTTTGAGCGGCTTGGGCGGCTTGGGGCCAATCCTATCTCTGCTTGAAATCAGCGTTTTAGTTTTCTCTGATTGGTCAGATATTTCACACGGTAATATTAATTTCTAATCAATAAAAACTTTGATTTAAACGGTGTGTGCTGTATTGTGAAATCTTTTTGACCTGTTTGTGATATTGTCTTTTATTGGGTATGTAGGTGGATATGTAATTGTGTTGGAAACAGAGTCTGTTTCCTATAGGCGTCGAGAACACGGCTTTAGCTTCTTTTTTTCCCTTTTGTTTTTTGCTTTAACTTCGTAGCAGTTTCGGGTATGCCGACAGAACATCTTGCGCGGTCACGTGGGCAAAAATCTCAGGCACTTTCACTTACCGCAATTCGATGGTAAGTATATTCGACTTAGAAAAATTTTGAAGCGAAGTGATTTTGATTCTTACTGAGTGCATCAATACTGCGGCCTCAGGCTCAGTAAAAAGAAACCCTCGTGCTACAGATCATTTGGCTCGTGTAATAATGAGTTCGATCCCTCTTGAGCGGTTGTTCTATGACAGACTAATCCTCATCTTCAACATTAGTCCCATGTCCGAGTTTGGTCGTAGGGTCACTGTGCAACTGAGCGCTTGATCAGTTCCTCCCTATCTACCTGGGCTGAAAGCCAGAGTGGTGTTCATTCATGCGTAGCTTGTCTTAGGTAAAGTAGACCTGACGGAGCACATCCCTCTTCAGATCAAATCACGACCGATATCTTCCAGCATGAATGCTCACTTTGGTCACTGATACGAGGCCGTTGATTCCGATGTTAGATGGGGAACCCTTCAGCCTAAGCGTTTGATTCAGTCTAGGAAACCCTCCGCTCAGAACTGCCATACCACTACGCCACTGGTTGCGCGCACAGCTTTAAAGCCTAGTCTATATTGCGTTAGATGATTGTTGACCCAACAAGAAGGTCTTGTTTGGCCTGTCTTGATTTTTTGAACACTGTTGAGCATCTTGTCACTCTGCTCACTAGGAATTCCTCATAGGCTTACATTGTGCCAGCAGAACTCGTAGAATGACTGACATAAATGTAAAACTAAGCTAAGATATTTTTAAAATCGAATTCAACCCGAATAAAGCAGTAAAGCCACAGGGGGTGTGAAAGAATTAGAAAGTAGAAAGATTAAGGAGCGAGAAAAATAGAAGCGTAATCAGGAAGACAGTATATAACGATTGGCATTGCATTTAAATCGACGAATCTCAAAATTAACTGGAAAGCATGAAGCGTTTCACAAGTGAGTTGTTCTGGGTATGACGATAAACTACACCCGGCAGCAAGATCGGGAGATTGCAGGTTTCGAGGACCTCTTAACCACCTCTTAATTTCTGTTGTTCCTAGCTCCACCATGACTCAGGGTGTTCCAGTTCGTTCCAGTGTTAGCAGTTGTTAGGATCGAAACTATGGGCAAAAAGTGAGCCCCCAAACACAGACAAAAGTATAAAAATACCTATTTATAGTAGAATTATCAGCAATACCTATTTATAGCAAAATAACCAACAACCATTTCATCTTTAGTTGTAGGCATGCAATTACATTTAAAACATTTAGTTTAGACGTTAAAACCTTTAGATTTCGACATTGAATAAAGCATGATGATTGTTATGCCGTTAAACAAAATCAGCCACAAATCCCCAAGCGAGAAGTGCGAGAAAAGAAACTGTTAGTATAGAAATCATTATGGAGGAGTAGGCAGTAGGCAGTAAATAATTTTTGAAGATCACAGTTGGCTGGAAAGCATTAAGCTGGTAGATAGTTCCCCAAGTGAGAAGTGTGAGAGAAGAAACTACTAGTATAGAACTTACGGTTGCATCTAACTAATTCAACTGTAAATTGCTGAGACCTTGTTGCCAATTTAGTATTGTGCTTAAATTCATAATTTCTAATTTCCATAGCGATTTCATTAGAATAATTACCATGAAAGTATTTATAGAAAAGGTACAGGGAAGCTACATTATAATGTTGGAGAAGTGACTGAAACTGAAATGCTAGGTCAGGACCAATAACATTAGAGATTCTTCTTTGGATTTTATCAAGAATCACTAAATATACAATAGAAAAGTAATCAGGAGGTGAGTAGATGAGGATTGACATTGCATTTAAATTTTTGAAGATCAAAGTTGTCCAGAAAGGATGGTGATAGAAGAGAATTCCACAAGCAAGAAGTGTGAGAAAAAAAGCTGTTAGCATAGAACTTACGGTTACATCTCACCAATTCAACTGTAAATTGATGAGACCTTGTTGTTAATTTAGTACTGTGTTTAAATTCACAAATTCTAGGTGCCATAGTGAAGATCTTATCCAAGCAATTACCATGAAGTATTTATAGAAAAGACACAGGGAAGCTTCATCCTTGTGCAAATTAATTCAAGCAACCGCTTTAGTTTCCTTTCTTTCACCATACGGTTAATTTTCCATCCACTGGAGTTACAGGGTGTAATCGATTTCTATTTTTTCCTCAGATTAAGTCATTTGCAATGGTGTGCAGTAATATGAATCTATTTTCGGGGTGTATGATGAAATTTGTTTTGTCCTTGAAAAATATTGCGTCATCCGTGATTGCATCAGATTTTTATCACGCCCGGACACTATTGTCTCGACTGTCGATTAGTTGTCGTACTGCCTTTGTCTGTGATGGACGTTACTCCAAGGAAACGTACGAAAATTTGTAACGCTGCAGAAACACACTGGCATGTCTTACCAGTGAGCAAATCAAATTACTATAGACTGGTCCGGAAACTCTCCTAATTTAAATCCAATCGAGAATCTGTGGTCAATCTGCAAGGAACGACTTCGTGGAATGGACATACGAAGTACTAACATGGGAACTGGGTCATGTTTCATTGGAAAAATACTAAAAAAATAACGGAACTATTCGTTTTGTTTCAATTAATTTGCACAAGGGTGTACATTACCCTGGTGCGGAAAATGACTGAATCTGAGACGTCAGGTCAGGACCAATAATATTGCTGATACTTGGAATTTTATCAAGCCTCTCTAGACACATAGCAGGAGCACCGGATAATACGTGGCAAAAATATTCAAAGCATGGACGAATGGTAGACTTATACATATGTAAGTTCTAAGACGCTTACTACAGCGCAATTGTTAAAAAGCTATTTATACACATTTAGTAACGTTTCATCAGAACCTGAACATCTTCTAATATCTTAAGCTTATTCTTGTCTGGTACAAGGCCAGTAATGGCCATCGAATTCACAACACTAAGTGATCAGCAATAAAGGATATCTACCAACCGCTCCACGCGGTCAGATGTGGCACAAGGCCGAATTTAATGTGTGGTATCCGAGCCCGTAGGCCCGGCCAAAAATTCCCCGTAGAACCCGCATAAAACAAGGTTGGGTAGATGTTTCCCGAGATATAACCCTGTCCTTTGACATAGCCTCGTTTGGGGATTCTCTCTGCCCGGAGCCAGAGCACAGCTGGAGACGAATCTCCAACTGCAGACAATACAGGCTCCTTAATCACTGTGCTACGGTACATCTGTGCCTATCGTTAAGCTTAGGTCATCTGGCACAAGGTCACAGTAGCTGAGTACTCAGTGACTGTTAAACTCATTACATTGTAATTTTTAAATACTAAATTCCACTGTCTATATCTCTGAGGTGAGGTATTACGATTACTTTCATTATTTACATTATTCGGACTACAAGAGAGCCCAATTCATAGCGAAGAGCTTTTAGCATTAATCAGCAGCAGCCGACAACTTCCCTTTCTTCTAAAGTGCTCAACCTACGAAAGGGGGCATATTTACAAAAATGTATTGCTGGTTATTTCTTTTACTATGAAAACACACCGCTTGCACCATTTACACCTTCATAGCATCTTTAATTCAACCTGGAGTTTATCCACTTGCCCACAGCTTGGATACCAACAGATGTTACCACCTCGGGCTAGGGAGGATCTGGGAACAACAGCAATTAAGAGGTGGTCCCATGATACCAAAAACCTCTCGCTCATAGGTCTTGCTGCCGGATGTAGTTTATTGTCATACCCAGGACCGATTATAATTAGAGCTTCAGAATTCAGTCCCATATATAGATGTAGGCATCATTTTTCGTCAGTTACTCATTAACGTGTAAGCAAAAATAAAATAAAAACAGAGAGTTTAGCATACATCAGGCGCCAAGACAGAGTTACCTTCATCTTCACCTTCAGATACAATGCTAAATGATAGACACTAAACATAAATTATTCATACTTCCATCAACATTCGCCGGTGATTATTGGGACATACCTAAATAGACCCAATATGCGTGGACATATGTCAGAAACTATGGAATACTTGACTTGTTTATAACTTTCGAGTGTAATCCATAATGGCAGCTACCATCAGTGCTGATTTATAGTAAAAATAGAGACACGACATTGTAGTAAGAGAATTCGATGCAAAGATTAAATGTCACTTGGACAAAGGGGATGTCTTTCGTTACTACACTGTGTTATACGTTGGAGGAATCTTTTTTTTTGTTTACTGTTGGTGAGTATCTTATGTGCTTTTCGTTTAGCATTTAGTGCAGAGTTTCTCAAACTTTTTAAGCCACGAGACACCGAGGAGCAAATGAAAATATCACGAGAACTTAGCAAAATTTTTAAAGGGTATACATCTAAATGTTATGAAATAAAACCATATATTAAAAAAATACACACACACAAATATGAACTTATTTCATTTCCATTCAACTATTAGGATGGTGCAAAAATAATGACGTAATAATGTCATTTTTGACGTATTTTTTAACGTCAAAAAACGACATTATTACGTCATTATTTTTGCACCAACCTAATATTTGTGCAGCTTATTTAGTGTGAAAGCTATGCCTGGTGTTTTTTCGTGATTTCTTCAATGTTTAGTCAAATGAGTGATAAGCAGACACCCATTTCTTCTTCAGTTGAGCATAGTCTTTCTTGCTTCTTATTTTTGATGTTATTTAGGGTTGAGAAGCCTAATTCACATAAATAAGAAATAGAAAATTGCAATAGAACTGATAAAGCCTTTTTAGCCAATGAGGAATATTACGTTTGTATTGAAATCCAAAATATATCAATGGGTATTGTTAAATGTTTTATTTGGAATCCCCGATCACTAAAAATGGTGGCCAATTCTTCTTCTTCAAATAACTGAAGTCGAATATTAGAAGGAACATTTATGAAGGGATTTCGAATCCAATCATACTTAATCAGATTAAAATAAATCATTATGCGCCGGACTTTATTTCAATGTTTCTATTCAAGTATATGTGCTGCTTATTTAGTGAGAAACCTATGCCTGATGTTTTTTCGTGGTATTTGGTCGAATGTGCAATGAGCAGACGATCATTTCTTCTTCAGTTGAACGTAGTCTTTCTCATTTATTGATATTTCTCATTGATATTTCATGGCACACTTAAGAGGATCCCTTACACTCTTGTCCGCGATCTTAGGGTCTGACCAAATCCTCTTTGGAACGGTTGTTTATATAACTGTCCTGACATGTTCGTTCACACGCTCGCAAGGTCGGATGCAGCTGTCAGGTCCGCTGCTTTCACATTCAGCAATCGGCAGTAATCTCAGCTGAAACTTGTACCTGACTTTCTTTGATCTGGTTCGGAATGGAGCACAAAGCTTCAATTCCAGCATAATACTACAATAGCAAACAGGTTTTTTTCTGCGCTCTTTATTGCTAATTTAAAAGCTCATATGCATGATGTTTAAGTGTTAGCCACTTTCATCTTATCAGAATATGACAGAATAATGTACTGAAGCATAATACCTGTATGTTTCAGGTATTCTCTGTAAACAAAAGCCTTGTTTATCGATAACAGAATCTCATTGCTGACGTGGTATATACAGGGTGCGATGGATAAATTATCATCTGAATGACGTAAAAAATGAAAATAACACTGACATCTCATTTTAGTAGATATATTTACCAAAATTACACGAAAAACATCTTGAAATACTAAAGAGTAAATTTATTCAATAAAATCGCCATTGGCTTCATCCACAGTCACCACAGGACTTCGGAATCTCCTGCATCTATTCTGGACAGTCTCCTTGTTTAAGTTAGTGAATGCTACCATAATCCTTGCCTTATGTTCATCTTTGGTGTTACAAAGAGTTTTATTGGTATGTCGCTCAACTGCGCCCCACACATAATAATCAAGGGGGTTGAAGTCTGGGGAGTTATGCGAGGGGTGATGTGGTTGCAGAAATTGTCTGACAGCCATGACTGGGTTCTCCTGCTTGTGTAGGTGTAGAGTCCTGTGGCCAGCAGCGATCCTCTTGACCCAGGGTAGTACTACCTCCTCACGGAACTTTATGTAGATCTCCGTGTTGAGTTTCAGGCCCTGTGGGAATGGAGGCATAACGTCACCTTCACTAGCGATCACTCCAAATGCCTTCTTGGTCACCATAAGACTCATCCAACTCTTTCCGAATCATTTCCTCTGTCCTCAGATTGACACCCGAACACTCTGAAATGTTCGTATTGCAGCTTCCAACGCGAATTTAGGTTTGAGTTTGGACCTCTTCCACATTAAAATTTTATCATGGCTCAAACGATTAAACAAAATAGAATCAAATAAACTTAAGTCACTCAACCTTTCTTTCTCCGATATTCATGGCATGATATTCGTACTGATTTTTGCAAGACAGTGTCGTTTCTCTCTGAACGTTCTTCACATATCCTAGCTCTCTGTGGAACTAACCTTCTAGTGTCCACATGCATGGCCTTGTTGTTTGTATTCAGGAATATCTTCTAGTGGCAATGGAATTGTTTGTTGAGTCTCCGGCTTGTTCTTATATGTGCTTTCCACTTTCACCATCAAAATCGGGTAGCTATCTCAACTTCTTTTCTCGTTCCTCTTCTTATAAGGACAGTTGCTTGCCAGATAGAATATCTGACTGTATAAACAAGGCCCCGTATCTACATTCTTCTGCGAATATCTTTGTGTTTGGCGACTCCATAGCTTATCGTGTCAAGTGGCTTCATCAATCTAATTCCACTGATCTCACCGGTATTCAGACATTGAATTTCTCAATTGCTCAATTTCTCACACAAATAGAAGACTTCGCTGGTCATTTCCCTAGTAATTTCGACGGACACGCTTTTTTACTTGATCTCTTCGGATTTTTTTCTGTGTGTATGTGGGGGGTGGGGGTGGAAACTGGTTGTTTACATTCAATGCCTCGGAAACCAAACCGGTTACTTTCTATCATCAGCGATCGGACCTCAAACTATTAACCGTCACGATGAATGGATGTCCCCTCGTGGAGGCGTCATGCCTTGAGAAACTACAGGGCCTTAAACTAAACACAGAACTCAAGTGGAACTCGTACAGACGATTCATCGCTAAAGATGCAGAAAAAATGGTCGGCACCCTGTACCGTTTCAATAAGTACCTGACTCCTCGTGATAGCCTCTACAAGAGCCAGATCAGGCCTAAAATGGAGAACTGCTGTCATATTTGGCCAAGAGCTGCTCAGTCCTCACTTTCCAGTTTCGATAGAGTCCAAAAGCGTCTCCGCTTGTTGGTAACAAATTATTTTCCACCCTGCAACCCATCTCTCACGGGCGGGGTGTGGCAAGCCTCTCACTGCTTTGCTGTTACTTCCATTGAAAGTGCTCGAACGACATGCATTTCTTGGTTCCGCCAGTTCTAACCTTCACGCCTAAGACCCGCCATGCCACGCCCATTGTAACGAACCACCCTCATTCCCTTCGTATTCCATTGGTGAGGTGTAAGTTCCCCTTGAGTAGCTTCTTACCATAAATGTTTGCTTTGTGGAACCGATTCTTAAAAGGATTCTTCCCAGATTAATATAATCTTAACCTGTTCAAGTTTAGGGTTAACCGTTATCTTCCACACATATCCACATAATCTGTACTTCTTACAATGTAAATTAGGAATTTTTCTCTATTTCTTTTTAAAGATCCTAAAACTCGTTTATCACAGACGAAACGTCACAAACCTCTCGCTGCTCCATCGCTATTTCCATGGAAAGTGTTCAGATCAACTACATTCCTTAGTTCCACCAGTTCTAACCTTCACGCCTAAGATCCACCATGCCACGCCCATTGTAATGAACCACCCCCATTTCCTTCGTAATCCATTGATGAGGTGTAAGTTCCCCACGAGTAGATTCTTACCATGACTGTTTGCTTTGTGGAACCGATTCTCGGAGATCTTGAAAATGAAACATTTTACATTGATATGATTTAGTCAAAGATCAGAAAAATTCCAAATGATCGGACAAACTACATTCGGTGGTTTCACCAGTTCTAACCTTCACGGTCAGGACCCTCCATACCACTCACATTGTAGCAAACCACCCCACATTCCCTCCGTGTTCCATTGGTGAGAAGTAAGTTCCACTCGAGCAGCTTCTTCCTGCAAACCACTGCTCTGTGGAATGAACTACCAAGAGGATGTTTACCCGATCAATACAATCTTAACCTGTTCAAGTCTAGGGTTAACCATTATCTTCTCCTCCTATCCACATAAACTGTACCTCTTACTCTGTAACCCTCTACCTCAAGTGGCCTCCGGGACTTGTACAGGGTGAACCTCACTGTAAAACAAACTCTGATCACCCAGTAGTGCCTGCAGATATTTCTTTCCGCTTGTCAATTAGGCAAGGACCCCTTATTAACAGGAGATCTTTTTGTTACCAACGCTCTGACTGGAATTCATTTCGAGATTTTTTTTTTTTCGCGTACGCCCCAGGGAATTAAATCTTTAATTGTTTTGTTGAAAACTGGAGAATATTAGACATCACTTTTTTTTTTTTTTAATGGATGTTCCCCACACTCCCGAAAAGCCGAATGTAGCCATTGCTTAAAATTGCTCTTAAAGCTGTAATCGAAAATCCGCCATGTTTAAAAGGGGACTGAATTCGTTTAAACAAAGATTAGCAATCTTGAATTTTCGTGCTGACAAAAAAGAAAATGGATTTTTTTCCATAGACACCGCTATTATTTTAACTACCTTCGCTCCTCTGTAATGTTTATTGTATTAAAAAGTGATTATCAGAATTGTAATTAAACCTATACATATGAAAGTGAATTTATATATTTTCTTTATTTCTGTGAATTAACAACAAAAATAATAAACCCTATTTATTAATTATATAGTTTATTGGAATGGTTGACAAAACATTGACTAATTGCCAATTGATTCGAACTTTATAAAATGGCAAATAATAAGGATTCCTTTATAGTCAGTTCATATATTTTAATAATTTAGTAAATGTTTATAAATTTATGAATAAAAAATTGTTTTCGCATTTATTTCTTTATAAATTGGTAAATGATAAATATCGCATTAGTTTTGTTTTAGTTTTTAGAATGTTTTAAATATAACACTATGCTAATAAATAAACAATCTAGTAAATAGTGTTTAATTTTTGTTGTCAATTCACTTTCATCATATGTTTAGGTTTTATTAAAATTATAATAATCGCTTTTTAGAATAATAAACATTGTTGAAGAGTGAAAATAGTTTTTTTTTTTGTGGATTCGATTGCCTAAATAGACAAAAATATTATAAATGACAGTGTGTAAAACTTTATGGGTGTGTTCACCGTCTCAGCTGCCTCCCGCTTCCTCTGTGAACTTATTGAGGAAGTGGCTTTCTAATGGCTGCTCTGTCAGAATATCTCATATGATAACATCCTGCTATTTTGTATGGTTGAATGAGAAACACCGCAACGAGATCATTGCAAAAATTTGGATTCGATTTTCATTGTTAATATAAAATGATTGCCGTTTGTTTTGGCGTGTTCTAGATTGAAACCTTGAATCGTTCAGTTGCGAGTCAGATTTTGTTGATTTCTGTCCACAATGTATTGATTTAAAGATGGAGGATGAAAAGTTGAACTTTCGCCATATTATACTGTATGAATTACGGTAAGAAATAAGAATTGGGCTGCGAAAAAAAAATCCAGAAAGTTTATTTGCTTGCCATCGTGGAGAATAAGCCAAAGATTCCGACGGAAAAGATTGCTAAGAGTTTGTAAATCGATATCCCAACTAGATTTCGCCATTTGAAAAGACTTGGGCTCGTTTCCAAATTCGACAAGTGGGTGCCACATCCTTTCACAGAACAGAACAAGCTCGATTGTGTTTCTGCAGCGTTTACTTTGCTGTTACGCCACGAAAAGGAACCGTTCTTGGACAGAATTGTCACAGGCGATGGGAAATTGATCTTATTCCCTTTGATTTGAGTTCAGTTGCGTGTCAGACTTTATTGAATGTTGACGTTTTCTCCATCAACAAATATCTTAAAGATGGGTATGAAAATTTGCACTTTCGATATATTCTTATGCCCTATGAATTTCGGAAAGGAGTAAGCATCGAAACTGTGACAAAAAAAAATCATTCAGAAGATATATTTCGATCGTGCTCCAGCTTTTCAGACGGTCAAAAAGTGTTTTGGCAGATTTCATGAGGGTGATTTTAACTTAAACGATCAACCATTCTCCTGGAGACCTTACAAAGCCGATGAAGACGCTCTGTTCGCCATAGTGGAGAATAAAGCAAAGATTCCGACGGAAGAGATTGCTAAGAGTTTGTAAATCGATATCTCAACTACATTTCATCATTTGAAGAGACTTGGCCTCGTTTCCAAAGTTGACAATTTGGTGCCAGATCCTCTCACAGAACAGAACAGAACAAGTTCAGTTGTGTTTCTACGGCGATTTCTTTGTTGTTACGCCACGAAAAGGAACCGTTCTTGGATAGAATTGCCACAGGTGATGAAAAATGGATCATTTTTGATAACATTCGACGCAAACGGAGCTGAAAACAAGCTTGTGAATGCGCAGAACCCGGGGTTAAATCGGACTTGTATGCAATGAAGAGGTTGCTGTCTGTTTGGTGGTATTACAGAGGAATAATACACTTTTAGGCTCTTACTGGCCAGCAAAACAATAACTTCAAATAATTATTGCGACCAACACACTAATCTCGGTGCGACTATTCAAGAAAAACACCCGATTTTGGCAAATCGAAAAGGTGTTATTTTCCACTGCGACAACGCAAGACCACATGTTGCGAATGCGCAGAACCCGGGGTTAAATCGGACTTGTATGCAATGAAGAGGTTGCTGTCTGTTTAGTGGGATTACTGACGGGTAATTCACATTGGGCTTCTTCCAGCCGGCGAAAAATAACCGCAAAGAAGTACTGCAACCAACTCACCAAACTCAATGCGAGTATTCAAGAAAGACGCCTGATTTTGTCAAATCTAAAAGATGTTATTTTCCACCACCAAAACACAAGGACGCATATGGCAATACAGACCTTGCATAAGCTTTCTTTCTTTTTATGTGCCATGTCCTTTCAGGACGTAGGCGATCATGGCTCCTCCACCTCCCTCTACCCCTTGCAGCTCTCAATAAGTTCCTTCCCTCTGCTTCCCCCCCTCCAAACCACATTCTGTCATCCACTTGCTTAAGTCCGTCTGGTATGTCATGCGTTGTTTTCCCTTGTCTCTCTTTCCCTCTATTCGACCCGTGAGTATCAGATTCTCCAGGTCCTCTTTCTTCATTATGTGTCCCAGAAGGAGTTGAAATGAGAAACATCCTATCACCGACCGTATTTTCCTGATTTAGCTCCTCTGAATTTTCATTTGTTCCGGTTTCTACAGAACAATTTAAATGGTAAAAAATTTGACTTTGTACAGTCAGTCGAAAACTTTATCATAACCTTCTTCGGACAAAAACCACGAAGTTTCTACTAAAATGGCATCAACAAGCTAAGGGTTGTCACACATGAAATGTCGCATTTTTTGGTTGGTTGTTGATCCGGTCGTCTAACGAAATACCTTCCTTAGTATATAAAAAATCTTGACTTATTCTTGACTATTTCTTTCCAGCTAATTTTTCTTTCAATATATTGTTATTCATAAGCCCAATGAAAATGATTACAATGAAACAATGCCGAGTTATTTTATCCTGTGAGTACAAACTGGGGAAAAGAACCATTTTTGCATCAAATCATTACATACGATGAAAAATGGATACTCTTTAACAATATTACGAGAGAGAGGCCAGTTGTTAGATGCAAGTGAATCACCAAAACAATCCCGAAAAATCTTCACTGCACCCTAAAAAGTTAATGATTACTGTATGGTGGTCTTTTAAAGGGGTTATTCAGTATTCATCCTTGCCTCAAGGGAGGGAAAATGACAATAACTTCCTAGACTTGTGAATTTTGCTGCACGACAACGCACGGCCAAAAGCTGCATAGCCTGAATTATGAAATTTTATCTCATATTCACCTGACATCTCTTCTACTGATTAACACTTAGTTAAGCATTTTGAAACAATAAAACATTCTCCAATAAGGAAGAAGTAATCGAAGCATTTGAACTGTTTATCACATCAAATCAAAGGGTGAGAATATTTTTAAAGATGGGATTAAAAAGTTAGAGGTACGTTGGAGAAGTCATTCATTAGCACGGTGCCTACTTCAACCAAATAAATCAGTTATTTAACATTTCAGAAGCGTTTTATTCATTTCCTATAAAGTGTTTTATTTCATGTGTGACAACCTGATAAAACGATTGAAAACAATTGTTAAAAACAATGAATATTATGTACTTGACTAATAAATTTTTTTGTGAGTATGTAAAATTTAGTTTTTAATTTTCTAATCAGGCACGAATAATTGACATGAGCATTAATTTCAGTTTCTTCTATCAAATCAGCAGTAGTTGTTTCTTTACGGCTTATCGACCATTTGTGGGTTATTTAAAATTAAAACATTTAGGATTATAAGAATTTGTCTATTTCAAGGAAATATTGCATTAACGACTTTTTTAAGAATAACAATGATTTTTTTTCATGATAAATTCCTACTATTTATTATTTTATTAGTTACCGACGGACTTCACTTCGTTTGAGACATCGGCTGCCATTTTGACCTGCACTAGAGGTAGTTTCACCCAACACCGTAAATTACTATAAATGGCGTAGCCACTCGTATTTTTGAGTTGTTTAAAACACAAACTTTTAGGATGTAAGAATTTTTCTTTTGCGTGTGAATATTACATTAACAACATTTTTAGAGTTACAATGATTTTTTTTCGTATAAATTCCTACTATTTAACCCATATCTAGAGGAGAAAAGATGGGTTCATAACCTTCCTGAGGGTATTTGCGCGTAAGTGAATCTCACGAACTTGAGTGGAATCTGTGATTTCTCATTATGACCATCTATTTATTCAGTCAGTTATGTGCCATGCGTGATACACACTTAGGCGATCATGTATCTTTCGATACATGACTGACGAAGCAGATTTTTTCCCGCAGTAGATTGCCATTTCTTTCTGCGGTAGACCAGTAGGCATCCAAGGCTATAGAGCCCGGTCTGTCCTGCTTATTTATCCATAGGCTATTAGCGCGTAAATGAATGTCATGGAATGACTGGAATTCGAACTCGGCTCTCCAATTCCTCAATTCGAGCCTCTATCCATTACTCCACCGTGCCATTTCTTTCTGCGGTAGACCAGTTGCCATCCAAGGCTATAGAACCCGGTCTGACCTTCAATTTACTCATAGCTGGAGGAGGGAGAAGAAGAGGATTCATATCTTTCCCAAGGCTATTAGCACGTAAGTGAATGTCATGGATTCGAATGGAATTCGAACTCGGCTCTACGATTCCTTAATCCGAGCCGCTATCTTCACCTCTTGCATCTATTTATTACCCGACCCAATTATCCACAGTAGTAGTTGTAGCGATATAAGTTATTTTTTGTGTTGTATATTTAAAATCTAAATCTAAATTGCGTATATATTTACTGAATATAGCTAAGTCTGTCATAAGGTATCAATAGCTTATCATTCAGTAAGATTTGAATTAACTTTCAATTAAATCCACCCATGGATAAAGGGATTGTTTTTGAAGAGATTTTTTATGCAATTGAAATGCTTTGCATGTTTTAAAATATCATCAAACGTGAGAATGTTTAAGATGAGCCGGAGATAAATATGGAACGTAATAAGAGTAGAATACATCGGATTGAATAACGCAGAAAAGAAACACTTCACTCCTGTGCAACAATGCATAAGTTCTCACTTTCTAGAAACAGGATAATCCTAAGGCCAATGTACTGACGGTGAGGCGGGGTATGCCGATGACATAGCTATTCATAGTTGGGCTAAGAATGATTCTGAACAAAATAAAAAAAAATCAACATCCTCTACCAAGTGTTCCAAAAAATAAGATTAAAAATAAACCTTAATTAAATGACCCATCAAGAGTTGATATTCTATTAAACAAACAAATCATTTTGATGCTGGTTACATTGTTATATCAGATCTAAAACTTGTTTTATCGGAATAAAGACATTCTTAATCAAACCAACTTTGTAAATTGAAGCGAAATTAATTTACTTAATTTTGATATCATTTTTTAAAATTCTATCTTTTTTAAAATCGGTATTACCCCATGCAAAGCAGTAAAGCCACTAAGACACAAGGGTGTGGAAAAATTGGGAACAGAAACATTAATAATGAGCGGGAAGAGAAATGTGTAATCAGGAGGACAGTAGACATTAACGTCGCATATAAATTATTGCAGATAAAAGTTGGCTGGAAAGCATAGAGCCGGATACAAGTTCCACAAGCGAGAAATGCGAGAAAAGAAACTGTTAATACAGAACTTACGGCTACATCTCGCCAGCTCAACTCTAAAAGGATGAGATCTCGACGTCAGTCTCGTGCTGCGTTTTAATCCAAAAAGTCTAAGTACTATGGCGAACAGCTCATCTGAACAATTACCATGAAAGTATTTCTAAAAAAGACATAGAGAGCCAATCGCGATGGGAAATTGACTGAAGCCGAGCGGCCAGATCAGGACCAATAATATTGCTGATTCTTCTTTGGATCTTATCAAGGAGCTCAAGGTAAATAGCAGGGGCATCGGACCATATGTGGCAGCAATATTCTAAGCATGGACGAATGGTAGGTTTATAGATCAGCACCAATAATATTGCTGATTCTTGCGTGGATCTTATCAAGGAGCTCAAGGTAAATAGCAGGAGCACCGGACCATATGTGGCAGCAATATTCTAAGCATGGATGAATGGTAGGTTTATAGATCAGGACCAATAATATTGCTGATTCTTCTTTGGATCTTATCAAGGAGCTCAAGGTAAATAGCAGAAGCACCGGAACATATGTGGCAGCAATATTCTAAACATGGACAGATGGTAGATTTAGAGATCAGGATCAGTAATATTTCTGATTCTTCCTTGGATCTTATCAAGGAGCTCCGGGTAAATAGAAGGGGCACCTCACCTTATGTGGCAATAATATTCTAAGCATCGACAAATTTATAGATATGTAAGATTTTAGAGAGAAAAACTGACTCTCACGACACCGTGAACAATTTTCTCAGCAGCTGACATATCAATGGATTCAATATAGTCATCCCACTTCATATCAGCTGAGATCGTTAGCTCAAGAAGGTACAACGAGACACTTTCCTGGAGGTTAGCATCAGCCATGCTGATGAAAAGCAGCGAGGCGTCTCTCAGATGATTAACGGAGAGAATTTAGTCTTTGAGTCGTTAAAATTAACAAGCCATTTTTTATTAGTTAACAACGTACTTGAAGTCGTTTTGGATATCGGCTGTCATTTTGACCTGCGTTAGTTCCATCCAACACCATAAATTATAACAGCAGCCACTCGTATCCGAGAATACCAGTCTACTAGAGCGGTTAGCTAATTCCCGTTGTAGACGCTTGCTCAGTCAACACCAACAGTATTAATATGTGGTTTATGCTGAGCAGACCTAAGTTACAGTTTCTGGGAGAGTGCGACTTATCTAGAGTGATCAACAGTCTGAACAAGACCAGCACGTTTAAACCCTCGGTCACGATGACTTGTGACTTCGTGCTAGCACAACCATCGACCAATTTCACTCATAAGGCTTTGTTTTTCACACTGGGGTACCTACTACAGATCGATAACGTCAAGAAGACACTTTCCTGAGAAATTGAGATTCGAACTCGGGACTCATGGTCAGAAATCGAACGTTCTAACCACTCGGCCTTGTGACCATATAATAACTACAAAAACGAAAACATTAATCGAAGAATTCGATTATAATGTAACGTAAAAGAAAAAAAAAGAAACAATTTTGTAAGATGGCCCGTTTTTATTCGCTTTTGTTTTTAGTAACGCTTAAAACAATTCAGTAAATAATAATATTAACAAGAAGTGCTGCATTTTTCTTATCGCTCAAGTTGAGATCATTTAGAAATGCATTGTCATTATTCGTGTCTGCATCAACTTACATCAGAAAATGGCGGAAACTACTTTATACTGAGTCGATCGTCAGACTATCGGATTTTCTTCTTCGCAAACTCATATAAAATATTTAAAACACATCGTTTCAAACTGCTATTTTGTATAACAAAACATTTATATTTTTGTATTAGGTTGTCACACACGAAATAACGCATTTTTCGTTGATTTTTTATCCTGTGTTCTAACGAAGTAATCGCCTTAGTATATAAAAAAGATCTTGACTTATTCCTGACTCTATTTCTTTGTCGAATAATACTGCTTTATGAGTACTGGGAAAAAGAACCATTTTTACATCGAATCATTACACAAGATGAGAAATGGATACTATTTGACAATAGTAAGAGAGTAGTCCAGTGGTTAGATATCAAGTGAATCACCAAAACAATATACCAAACCTTCACTGCACCCTCAAAAGTTAATGGTTACTGTATGGTGGTCTTTCAAGGGGGTTATTCATTATTAATCAGAAAATGCAAAACAAAATGAAAGTTTTTTTTTTTGTTTTTAATTATTTTTATAAAGTAAACTGCAATATAATTTAAATGATTCACATCATTAAAACCTATAATATTTTTTATAAAAATATTTTAGAATTTCGATTTACTTAGGATTTAATTTAAATTTAGGATTTAATTTATTAATAATAATTAAAAACAAAAAAACTGCTTCATTTTGTTTTGCTACACTGTAAGTAGCATGGCGGGTCCTTGCCGTGAAGATTAGAACTGGCGGAACCAAGGAATGTAGTTCGTCCGAGAACTTTTCGTGAAAGTAGCGATAGAGCAGCGAGAGGGTTGCTACATCCCGACTGTGAGAGAGAGGTTGGTGGTTGGAAAATAATGCGTCACCCACAAGGACTCGGAGACACTTTTAAATAAAAGGGTACTTAACTGTTATGTAATATCAACCATGCAATACAGCAAAGAGGAGACGAGACGACAGAGATGTGGTTCTACAGAAGGATGCTGAGAATACAATGAAAAGTTGCTTAACGGCTATGTAATATCAATCCTTTTGGGCTTAGGTGTATAACACAGTAACAAAAATATTGAACAATTTACTGGCAGATCAAGGAAAATGCGAACGAAAAGAACACTTATAATTAAAATGAGAAAGAGATAGTTGAAACTTCTGGGACATAGCATGATGGAGGGGGACTTGGAGAATTAAATACTTACACTAGGAATTAAAGGAACGATGGGACAGAGGAAAACAGCAAATAAACCTTTTGGCTAGAAGTGATCACTGACATCCTAATGGGTCACGGCTATCTATCTATCTATCTATCTATCTATCTATATATATATATATATATATATATATATATATATATATATATATAAAACAGAAGATGCCTGTCTGTCTGCGTGATGCCTTTTCACTCGAGATCCATCCAACCGATATTGACCAAACTTGGAACCCACATTGTACAATGTAAGAGATAGGCTTTTAGCGTAAAAATCGATAATTTTTTAAAAATCAATAATCGATAAAGCCGATCAAAAATCGATAAATTCAACTTTTTTCTCTGATTTCCTTCAAACTCAGAATGTAGGTTACTTACATCATGACGAGATCAACGATACCTCATGTTTATTTCTACGCCACTGCGTTTAGCGAAAAAACACGAAAAACGAAAAATCAATTTCAACACAAGTTTTAAACTAAAAACTCCATCAATTTTCAAACAATCTAATACAAACTTCACTCAATAGTAGCCAATAATAAGTTGATTGTTTAACAAAGATTTATTGAGTCCACACTTATTGTGAAAACCTGCGTAAATAGCAAAAAATGGCGATTTTTACTGGTTTCTTTCTCATTTTTCGTTGATCTTTCAATCAGTTTTCAACAAACGTAACAATTGCTTTATAAATGTATCCTCTTTTATATTCCTGTTAGTATACTGACAAATTGGATTTCAAAAACTCGAAAATAATTGTGGTCTGAAGTGGGTCTTCATTATGGCCTGTTTTACCCCTTCATGTCCTCGGATAATTTCGATTGAATAAATACAGACTACTCCTGTTATATCAGTAACTGCATTAATTCAAAATGTTTCTTTAATGAAAGTACTTTAAAGTAATTGAAGAAGATAGACTCTGTTACATTTAAACATGATGCTGTTTTTGCTCCATTCTAATTGAACGCTTTTTCTGATCGACATGGCTGCTAGTATTTAAATAATTTTGCAATTAAATTGCTTACATTTTCTGCATGAGAAATCTATCTTTAAAATAATTGTTACACGCAAGAATTAATTCTGTTTTTGTTTATTATTTTCACCAATTATTACCCTTCATCGAGGCGCTTTTATGCATTTACTATTCTTAGCAAAGTTTGGCACAAGACTACAAATGTTGGAGGCACAGTGAGGATTGATCTCTCTACACAATATTAATAGATATGTTCGCTAACTAAGGCCCTACGGTGATGCCGCTTTGCATATATTCTAACCTTTAAAAGTTTGGCACAAGACTAAAAAGTTGGCAATACTATAGAACTTTCTGCACAGTTGCAATAGATTTGTCCGCTAACCATTGCCTTACGGCGATGCACCGTTGCACATATACTGAGCTTAGCAAAGTCTGACGCAAGACTACAAATGTTGGGAGCAAGGTTAGCATCGAACCTTCTACAGAGTAGTAATAGACAAAGGCTCCTTTACGCATTTACTGTGCATAGTAAAGTCTGGCACAAGACCATTAATGTGGAGGAGTGATATTGATCGCACTCATTATACAATTTGCAGGCCGGGAACACTAGAATCAAGCAGACGTCGAAATAACTGAGAAGCGTCTTGGTAGAGGACGGTAAGTGCGACACTGAGATCCGTAGACGTATTGGGATGGCCAAGGGCACATTCCAAAAGCTGGGCAGAGTATTGCGAAACAGGAGGATTTCTTTGGTAACAAAGAAAAGAATACTCAACTGTTACGTGACATCTGTCCTTCTTTACGGCAGCGAATGTTGGACGATTTCCCCAAAGACGAAGACGAGACGAGGCGACGAGGTTCTACAGAATGATGCTAAGGATATCATGGACCGAGCGTGATCAACGATGAGGTCTTAGAGAGGTTGCAAACAAGGAGAAGACTTATACTTAACATCAGAAAGAGGCAGCTGAAATTTCTGGGATACATAGTGAGGAAAGAAGGCCTGGAGAATCTGACACTCACGGGTCGAATAGAGGGAAAGAGAGAGCAGCGCGTGACATACCTGGCGAGCTTGAGCAGGTGGATAACAGAACGTGGTCTTGGGGAGGAAGCAGAGGGAAGGAGCTTGTTGAGAGCTGCAAGGTATAGAAGAAGGTGGGGAGCCATGATCTCCTACGTTCTGAAAGGACATGGCACATAAAAAGAAAGAAAAGAATTAGACTTGTTCGCTAACCATCGCCCTACGGTGAGACTACTTTGCGCATTTACTATGCTTAGCAAAGTCTGGAACAAGACTATAAATATTGCTGGCATGGTGAGGATCGAACTCTCTACACAGTAGTAATAGAGTTGCGAGTCGTCATTCTGTATTTTCTATACATAGCAAAGTCTGACACAAGACCATTAATGTGTTTGATATGATGATGATCGAACATTCTACATAGTATTAATAGATTTGCTCGATAACCATTGCTCTACGGTGGGGAGCTATTACGCATTTCTATGCTTAGAAATGTTTGGCAAAAATCACGAATTTTGGAGAACTCATTATACTGTAGTAATATACTTGTTCGCTAACCGTTACCCTACAGTGAGGTGCCCTACATTGGTATTTCATCATTAGCTGATATGAGTCGTGGTTTATTTTACACGCTCTCTGATTGGGCTGAACAAGTCCAAACGAGCCATTCTCTCTCTCTCTCTTTTTTTTTTTTTTTTTGGAAAATTGTATCTTTTTTCAGATCAAAGAAACGATTTTGCATGCAATAAAGAGTCTCTTATTTATATGTTTATTACTTTTATAATGAACCAGCCTCGTGTTCCAATATCTGACTGAATTCGCTGCCTCAGTCTTATTTGTGTTGTCCAATTTTTACGTGCCTCTACATGAATAAAAGTCGGATTTCTCACTAATATTACTGCTTCTGCATACAAGGTGATTGAAAAGTAACTCCTTATAGTATTTTATCTATGAGTGGCCACCCATGAATCCTGACTTAACATTATTAAATTTTTTTTCTTTGGGTTTGGTTAAAGGATCAAGTCTACTATAACATACTAAGACTTTAGAAGAATGTGAAGGCGAATACGATAAGTTATGTCTTCCATACAACAAGAGTTCCTAGTGAAATCAATTGACGCGATTCCTAGACGCCTCGAGAAGCTGGTAACGAAATCTGGTGCCCGTATCGAATTTTAAATAAAACCTCATGCTAAACGCTTTCCTCTCAAAACCATTTCTTGTAAAAATTATCGTTAATAAATAAATTATGAGTATTTTAAAATGGAGAGTTAGTTTTCACTTTTCAGTCACCCTGTATTTGTCTACAATAATCAGCGCTTTATTTTGTTTTGTTTTTCGAACTCTTGATCTTATTCTTTTTATCTCCACAACGTTTGGGTTGATCTGTTCTTCGACCTTTTCTTGTATTACAATCCGTATGGACAGCGAGTACGATCGTTTTCTTTGTTTGTTTGTTTTTTAGCTAGTAAGCAACAACGAAGTCTTAAGGAAAACTTATAGCCAGAATCAGGGAAACTGAAATTCGTTGGGCACATAATGAGGAAAGAGGGGAGGAACTTAACGGGGCATGCTGGGAAATAGGGGAAGTCCGTGAGTCACTTACCTGACGACCTTGTGCGAATGGATGACGGAACTGGAGGGTGGGAGGTTTAGCAAAGAGATTAAAATTGCTTAGGGCTACAAGGTATAGGAAGTTGTGAAGAGCCATGATCGCCTATGCCTCGAAGAAACGCGGCACAGAAGAAGAATATCAGATGCTTATATATGCAATTTTAGTGCTTGGGGATACCAGGTGCTGTAAGCTTGGGTGTGCGAGTGGTGTAATGGATAAAGTTTCGGAATTGTAAATTGGAGAGCCGAGTTTCAATTCCAGTCAGGTTCGTTACATTCACATACTCGCAAATAACGTTGGAAAATATGTGGTTCACCTATCCCCCAGCTATGGGTTAAATAGTAAAACCTGGATCAGTAAAAACATTATTATATCAAAAAAATCCTTACAATCCAAAAATATTTTCTGGCTTTAAATAACATTTCACATATTTGATAATCCGTAAAAGACAAAACAATCACAAAGAGATTAAAATTGCTTAGGATCGCAAGGGATAGGAAGTTGTGGAGAGCCATGACCGCCTATGAAGAGACGCGACACATAGAAGAAGACCAGATGTTTAGATAAGAAGCACAATTTTAGTGCCTTGAAACATAGGCGCCAATTTCCACAGATACGGGTTTACAGTGCCATCTGATTACCGAAGTCAAGCAACGTCGAGCCTGGTCAGTACATAGCTGGGTGACCGCTTGTGAATACTAAGTGCTGTAATCTTGGATGTGCGCGCAGTGTAATGGATAACGGCTCGGAATTGCAAATCAGAGATCCAATTCAAGTCGGGTTCGAAACGTCTGGCGGGATCGTTAGCTAAGGAAACAAAACTTCTAAGGGCCACACGAGATAGGAAGTAGTGGAGAGCCATGATCGCCTATATCCTGAAATGACACAGCACATAGAAAATAATAAAAAATCACCTAAAATGCCATTCGCCTTTCCGCCTTTCGTACGATTTGTACACATAAAGATGGCCGAAGAATGGATCGGCCAAGAGGTTTTGTAAATAGCAAGAACATTAAGATCGACAGTCTGAACAATTCTTCGTGTGTCGATATGATTCATTTCAAATTTGCATAATGAATCAATATTTGTTGCTGATAGGGTTATCAATCAGTTAACCGCTATACGTGATACATGCTTGGGCGATCAAGTATCTTTCAATACATGACTAACGAGGCAGATTTTTTTTTAAAGTTTGATAATCCGTAAAAGACAAAGCAATCAAAGGGATTAAAATTGCTTAGGGCCACAAGGAATAGGAAGTGGTGGAGATCCATGATCGCCTATGTTGTGAAGAGATGCGGAACATAGAAGAAGACCAGATGCTGCTATTTTTTTCTGCAGTAGACTGGTTGCCAACCAAGGCTAAAGAACCCAGTCTGTCCTGCTATTCAACACATACCTGGGGGGGGGGAGAGAAGAGATGGATTTATACCTTTCCCAAGAGTATTTGTGTGTAAGGGCTATACTGAAATTTATGACGAATTTTATCATTTGGTTTATTAAATAAGATTTTGAATGTCCTGAAGTGACGCGACGCAAAGAAGAAGAGGAGGAGGAGGAGAGAAGAAGAAGAAAAAGAAGAAGAAGAGGAGGAGGAGAGAAGAAGAAGAGGAGGAGAGAAGAAGAAGAAGAAGACGAGGAAGAAGAGAGATGAAGAGGAGGAGGAGGAAAGGGGGAGGAGAAGAAGAAGAGGAGGAGGAGAGAAAAAGAAGACGAAGATGAAGAGAGATGAAGAGGAGGAGGAAGAAAGGGGAGGAGAAGAAGAAGAGAGGGAGGAGGAGGAAAGAAGAAGAAAAGGAAGAAGAAGAATATATATGAGGAAGAAGAGAGAAGAAGAGAGGAGGAGGAGAAAAGGAGAAGAAGAAGAAGAAGAAGAAGAGGAGGAGGAGGGGGAGGAGAATAAGAGGAGGAGGAGGAAAGAAGAGGAGAAGAAGAAGAAGAGGAGGAGGGGAGGAGAAGAAGAGGAGGAGGAGAAGGAGGAGAGAAGAAGAAGCATATGCCCTATATTTGCTCTTGTGCCAGACTTATCTAAGCTTCGTAAATATCTTGTAGCTATTTCAAGGTTGAATAAGTGTTACACTTTGCTCACCTTCTATTTAACTTGCTCAAACATGCTCTTTCCAGTATCACGTTTGCTTGACTGAATGCCAAACGAAGCGTAGAAACTGGTCAGATTTGTTTATTTGGGCAGAAAAAGAACAGTGACTCTGAGAAAGTAACAGAAACGAATCCAATAGTAACAAAAAAAAAAGATTCTACCATGAAAGTTTTCTTACGCTGACTGGGTTTTAATGGGAGATACGAGTCTCATCTTTAAAATTCCAAAAATTGGAAAGCAACTAATGTTATGATTTACTTACTTGCACTTGGTGTGTTCATGCCTTACTGAACCCGTTAGAGGCATGACGAAATTTCAAGCGAAATGAAGCTGAACAAAAAAGGAGCGATAGGACTTGATTGAAGAGACTCACGAAAAAAAAAAAAAAAAAACTGAAAGAAATGAAGACTTAAAATATTCAACATTGAGAAAATCGGTATTTTTTCATTGGTTTGGATTCTTTACATACTTTCAATGTTAAAACATTCATTTGAAAATCTAAACACACACACACACATATATATATATATATATATATATATATATATATATATAAACATACACACACACACATATATATATATATTATGCACTGTTACATTAGAACATGTACATACCCACTACAAAACTGTACATCTTGTTTCAACGTTAAAATTAACGTTTCTTCAGATGGGAAATCACAATGCTTTAAATTAATGTTTTGAACGCGGAAATTTTACTCTTCGTTCCTTTCCGTTTGGATATAATTATAGTCTGTTTTTGTTTACATGGAATATTTGCAAGCAACGTGTGTGTGTGTGTGTGTGTGTGTGTGTGTGTGTGTGTGTGTGTGTGTGTGCCTGTATTTCTGTGTGTATGAAATTGTGTATTTGGGCAGCAATCCTTCTATTATACATGCTTTATTGAAGATGACTGACAAGGCACTTAAATTATATATATATATATATATATGGGTGTGTGTGTGTAAATTTAAGATTTGCTATATTTATGGGGTAAAGGTGCTCAATATCGGAGATCGAGCGTTTATAGGTATCGACAGTGTAGACCGTTATCAAGAAGTTATCGACTTTGTCCAAGAAAGGGACACCAATAAATTAAAGTGGAGAATAGGTGTCTGACCAAATATATCGATATAGATATAGGCAGTGTGGACACATGTATCAACACTGCATGGTGATTGTCTTGAGGAGTGAAAGTCCAGTGTTGATACTTGTGTCCACATTGTTTATATCTATATCGATATATTTGGTCAGACAACTACTCACCACTTCCATTTATTGGGATGCGTTTCTTGGGCAAGTCGATAATTTTTTTATTATATATATATATATATATATATATATATATATATATATATATATATATGTGTGTGTGTGTGTGTGTGTGTGTGTGTGTGTGTCTGTGTTTCTGTGTGTATGCAATTGTGTATTTGGGGCAGCAATCCTTCTATTATACATGCTTCATTGGACTGACAAGGCACTATGATTAAGCTTTTAATTATATTTTTTAATAAGTAGATTTTATACACACACACACGTACATACACACAAATGTCCGTCTATTTTAATATATTTTTAAAAATAAATATCATTAATTTCTGTTTATTTAAATATCAAATAAAATATTTATGCCCGTTATATTTTATATATATAAAATAAAAATACCGTCTATTTTAAATGCAATATAGATATTTTTTTAAATAATAAAACGTAATCTTTGTATAATATATGGAGTGCGCCAGCATTGTATTAATCAGATATTTTTATTAAAATTTAAATTATGTTGCGGCCAGTCTCTACCCAGCACCTAAAATTGCACTGTGCATGCATGAAACTCATGAAACTTCGAGACGTGCTACTGGTGAGGGATAATATATATATATATATATATATATATATATATATATATATATGTGTGTGTGTTGTGTGTGTGTGTGTGTGTGTGTGTGTGTGTGTGTGTGAAAAGTGTATATAAATATATATATATATGTATAATTATTTATATATTATATGCGCGGTACTTATTAGAAAGCGCTCAATATTAGAGATAGAGCTAACATATTTGGTTGGATAGATGTGAGTTTGTGACCCTGGGTTTGTCTGACGAATTAAAGCGTGAAACCCAGGGTCACAAATTCACATCTATCAATAAATATATATATATATATATATATATATATATATATATATATATATATATATATATAGCTTGAACTTTTTTCTAATGCTCACGTTTGAGCGGCTTGGTGATAGTAGTTATGTCTCCATGGGGCACAGTCCTATGGTTATAGAGAAACTCAGTTGAGTTCCACCATGGAATGTGAGAGCAGCGGCGCTCTATTGACCCTGATTTACTTTTTTCGTCACCGAGGCTCGTTGAACAGTTGGTATGACGTTTACATATTAACCTAACTGTTAGCGTTTCAATTCTCGGTAGTGGATGCGCACTGCTGATGAGTCCCAAATTATAGGACGAAACGGCTGTCCAGTGCTTTCTGCATTCTGTTGGGGTTTCTTTCAGACTCGATGAATTACTTAAATATATATATTATTTGAAAAATATTATATATATATATGTATATGCACAAAGTTGTACAATTCAGCCTTCTTCAGGTGATAGGAGTTGAAATTTCGAAATGGACCCTTTATTTAGTCCACGGAGGTAGAGTGTTCTAATTCCACGTGTCATGCCTTTTTGGGGATATATCAGTATCAGTTAATTCCCCTTGGTAATTCAACACTCCAAGTTTTTGTTCCATCTGCTATGGCTGGGTATTGAACTCACATTTTGCATTTCTCATTCAACGTTTTTATCAACTGACCCATGTATCCGAACGGTGTAAATAGTGTAAATAGTTATAATACCTCATTTCAGTAATATAGACAGCTGTTGAAGATAACTTTTTGATGTTAAGGGAATAAGGCATTGATCCTAGCGCGCGGTAGCGTTGGAAACTGCCTGGGAACTCTATCACGGGTTGACCAAAACCCCTTGAATGAAACTGGGTAGATGTAACTGTTAGAAAGCCGTCAGAGTTTGTGCTTGCACGAAGACACAAGTCATCGTGACTGAGTTTTTGGGCGTACTTGCCTTGTTCAAACTATTGTCACCCGCTCTTTGCCGGTAGCTCTAACTAAGCTCCGTTAAGCAGAATTGCAGTATAAATCACACGTGAGCTTTGTGGTTGTTGAACAAACACAAATCTACCTGAGCAACGATAAGCCAGCCAGCCTAAGAGACGAGTATTTTCGGAAAGCGAGTAGTCGAATTGCACTCACACACACCTTTATGTGTATTTAGTAGTCACTGAGGTCAATACCGAATGGTGACAGTCATGCTTCAATACAATCTCCAGACCATACGCTCTGTCTCTGGGCACTTTTACCCACAAATATGCATGTATAGCTGGACACTCGTATTCGAGGATATCCGTCTATTAGGGCGGTTAGCCAATTTTTATTGCAGACCCTTACTCAGGCGCATTTGCGTTTATTCAACACCCACAGAGCCCACCTGTGGTTTATACTGCAACTATCCTGAGCAGACCTTAGTTACAGTTTCTGGGAGAAAACGTGTTATCTAGCGTGATCAACAATTTGAAGAAGGTCAGCACGCTCAAGCCCTCGGCCACGATGACTTGTGACTTCGTGTTAGCTCGTAAATATAGTATTCTTGGCTATGACGATAAACGTTTAGGGCTCTGATCGGGGGATTGGAGGTTTTGAGGAGCGTTGAACTACCTCTTACTTGTTGTTGTTCCCACGTTCACCTTGACCTCGGGGTGGTAGCACCTGATTGGGACCCAGCTATGGGCAAATAGTTAACTATTATATATTTCCTTTTTTTTTGAAAAAAATTTTTACTAGCAATACAATTTTGAAGGAAATATGTTACCAGAAACAGATTTTTGACAAAACAAATTATTACCAGCAATAAAATTTTTTGTCAGCATTAAATAACCCACTATGGGCTATAGTGAACCCTCAAAAAGAAAACAAAAAAAAAACCGAAAAAACCGATGAAAGTATGAAAATACATTTTTTTATATAAAAAAAATTACCAACAATACCTATTTATAGTAAAATGACAAACAATACATCAATTAACAGGAAAGAACTCCTTCATGACATTAATAGATATAATATCCTGCGATTTCCATGCAATTCAAACTGTATTCCAAAATGTAACTTCAATAAAACAACATAAAACACACATGTCAACGCCTCTAGTAATTATGTAAGCTCAGTATCATCTACCATTTATTCAGTTGTGAAAGCAGAATAAGCATATTTTTATCACTCCAAAGCTCCGAAGAAAATTAAATTTCAGCATTAAATGACCCATATGGAGGTGATGCGACGTTAAATCAACAAAGCAAATCATAAAACAACCATAAATATAAACGTCTTAAACTATATTTTTTATCATATATATATATATATATATATATATATATATATATATATATATATATATGCAATCCTGTCAAAGAACGAATATTTTCTATGAAAATTTCTCGGACATTCAGGCCGGTAAATGTTATTTAATACTGTTTATCATAAACAGAGTATTTGCTTAAATACTTGTATCTATAAATAACAACGTTAAACATAAAACATGTCTTTAATAAATAAATTGTCGGACCTTGTCCATTTCTTAATATATATATATATATATATATATATATATATATATATATATAAGAAGAAGAGAGAAGAAACCGCAAACGTTTTTTGGTTGTAATGTGTATTTTTTAAAAGTATGTTATGTTATATTTTCCATAATTTAGCTACACGGTTTTCTGCTCTAGTGACCTTCATCAGGCAAAGAATGAATATTTCCAAGGAATTAATTTTTCTTATGTTTTTCGATGTTAAATATTCTCGATATTTGACATTCTGTTTTTGTGTGTTAGTGACCCAAATGTCTTCCTTGAACTGGTCAGTTTTTTAAAAAAAATCACGTTAAAACCAAAAATTTTGCGGTTTTTCTCTTCTTTTTTATATATATATATATATATATATATATATATATATATATATATATATATATATAGAGAGAGAGAGAGAGAGAGAGAGGATGTCCCATAATGATGGTACACATTTTAAATTATCTTGGAGTATAAAAATGATATAAAGTACCAAATATAATTATTAGATAACTAGATCCCTCTCCGGATTACTTCGGAAGTGCGCTGGTCAAACTCTCTTCTTCCGGAGTGAGAGGATCCCCAGACGAGGCTATGTCGAAGGGCAGAGCCTCGTCTTGGGAGACAGCTACCCGACCTCGTTTTTACGGGGTCTACGAGAAATTTAAAGCCGAGTCTACAGGCTCGGATAATCCACAATAAACTTGGCTTTGTGCCACATCCGACCGCGTGAGGCGGTTAGTGAATATCATACTTATTAGATAAATGATATACAAGAGTTCAACATATTATCTAAGCTGTGTAATTAAAACAAAGTAGAGAGATCGGAGCCATTCTAGTTTATATGCCACACTGTATTTGAAATCAGAAAGAGAATTTGTGCATGCTCCCTTCATGGAAGTTACCATCTCAAGAATTTAATATTCAAATCGCCTATGTAATAAATGCGAATATGTGTCACACAATGTCACACTTTTTCAACTTTACTCTGAGAGGTAAATAGCTCAAAACATATATATATATATATATATATATATATATATATATATATATATATATATATATATATATATATATTTTATCTCTTTTGTCTTGACATTTACTGTGAATAATAAAGTAAGAATGCTTCTTTGGAAATCCTCACATATTTTTTTTTTTGAAATAATCTAATAATTTGTCTTTCTTATCCTTGTGCTTACTCTCCAGATGATATTTACTGTCCTGGGTCAGACGTTAAACTACATCCGCGTCCTGGGTAAGACGTTAAACTACGTCCAGCAGCAAGGCCTCTGATCAGGAGGTTTTGAGGTGCGTGGAACCACCTCTTAATTGCTGGTGTTCCTAGGTCCACCCTGATCCGGGGTGGTAGCACCTGTTAGGGTTCCAGCTATGGGCAAATAGTTAACTATTACCAGCAATACTTTTTTGACAAAAATTTTTACTAGCAATACAATTTTGAAGGAAATGTGTTACAAGAAACAGATCTTTGACAAAACAAATTATTACCAGCAATAAAATTTTTTGTCAGCATTAAATAACCCATTGAGGTTGACCAAATAATCTAAACCAAAGAATACATACTCTAGTCATACGAATATATCCTAAAAATGTTGTCGGCATTAAATAACCCATTGAGGTTGATATGCCATAAAACAAAATAAACCAAACCAGTCTAAACCAAAGAATATATATTCTATTCATACGAATCTATCCTAAAAATGTTGTCGGCATTAAATAACCCATTGAGGTTGATATGCCGTAAAACAAAATAAACCAAACCAATATATATCCGACGATCCGCTTAGGTGAAACCTGGGTAGGTTTGTCTGGCTCAAAAAAAAAACTAGGTGTATCTAGGTCTGCTCTACGGTGGTATTGAGCTCTTTTGTTAGTTAGTTTTTTACTCGTAAAGGGGTTTTTCTGTGTTCAAAATAAAAACACACACAGTTACACACACACACATATATATATATATATATATATATATATATGTGTGTGTGTGTGTAATATATTGCACATATAGTACTGGCGTTAATAAAACAATATTCGCTGTAATATAATAGAACTATTAAGTATGTATATATATATATATATATATATATATATATATTTGGTGGGAACCCGTCCCCAAAGTTTGTAAAATATATTTATGACAATATATATATATATATATATATATAGGTAACTATACTGTTTCGAAAAAACCTTCGAATTTTTGATTTGCCAATAATCAAATCAATCTCGAAGGAAAAAAGGTTTAAAAAAAGAAAGAGCTAGAAACATGAGAGTCTGTCGAAAAAAAATCGCCCAGATACAGGTTCAAAAGCCCAAAGAAAAAACCCTGACACGAGTAAACAACTAACAAAAGAGCTCAATACAACCGTAGAGCAGACCAAGATAAACCTACTGAGCCAGACAAACCTACCCAGGTTTCACCTAAGCTGGCTTTCCCTGACGATCCTCTTAGGTGAAACCTGGGTAGGTTTGTCTGGCTCACTAGGTTTATCTATATATATCTATATATATATATATATATATATATATATATATATATATATATATATAAATTGTCCACATATTCTTCGTTTTTGAGTTATTAAGTTTAATGAAGGTTTACAATAGAAAGCGCTGTGTTGCTGTGTAGACTTAGTTACATTTGTCATTCGTGTACATTTGTGGATAGTCTGTCTTCAACGTTTAATGTGTATAGTAGTGTGTCAACTGAGAAGCATTCCGTTTAACAATGGCAAGATATTCATATCGTGAGCAAAGCAGATGGTGATTTTTACATACGGCCGCGCGAATGGTAATGGCCGCGAGACTGCACGGCTGTAACAGATTACGTTTCCAGAGTGAAGGCAGCTGAGTCATTCAATCTTTGCTGCTGTTTATCGTCGTGTTGCTTAGACACGATCCGTGGCACCACAAATTATGTGTCAAGGAAGCTCGAGTTCCCCTCGTACGCCTGACCACGAAGAACCCATTCTACAGACTGTCAGAGACGATTCAGGTATCAGCACACGTCAAGTAGCCCTAGCATATTATATATCTCATAGTATCGCCTCGAGGGTAATTCAAGGGCAGCTCCTGTATTCATATTATTTGCAACGTGTGTAGGGTCTTTCGCCATCTGATCACTCACCACGAGTGAATTTTTGCTGATGGTTTATTTCACAAACTACCGATCCATTGTTTGTCTCTTTAGTTTTGTTGACGTTTGGGACAACACTTGGAAGAAAAAGAATAGCAATTTTATTCAACCAACATTGTGGGCAGAATCCCTATTGTACCCTATTAATGTGTGGGCTGGAATTGCAGGTGACTGTCTGGTAGGTCCACATGTTCTCCCAGTAAGTCTTACAGGAGCTATCTACAGGGATTTTATTTCGAAAACACTGCCGGACATGCTAGAGGATGTACCCCTGCTAATATGAAGACACGTGTGTTTCATGCATGATGGAGCACCAGCAGATTTTAGTTACATTGTTCATGATGCAGTGTTTGATATCTTTCATGAAAGATGGATAGATAGAGAAGGACTGGCTCTATTACCTACACGTTCCCCCGACCGTAATCCTTTTTATTTTTATGTGTGTAGCCACCTAAAACAATTGGTTTATGCAACAGACATTAATAATGCAGAGACGCTTTATCTACGTGTCATGAGGGCCTGCGAAACCATTCGACACTGTGTGGGAGTATTTGAAAGAGTCCGCCAGTCAATGATCCGACGGGTGCACGCGTGTGTAGAAGCAAGCGGAAAACATTTTGAATATTTGTTATGAGTTGCTGAGTTGCGGTACAACGATTATCTTTTGGACATATGTTTATATGGACATTTTACTTTGTTTTGGTGTCAGGAACCTATCTCTACATTTTGTACAAGGACTTTTTTTATACATCCTATATAAGCAATCTGTATAAGCAATCATTTTTTTTATTTCATTTCTGAGCAGGGAGGGGGGATTCGTAGACTGAAATCAACGGTCAGAACGAGGGGTTCCCTCGATGGAATCAATGGCCGTTCAATTTGGGCGACATCGGCTATGGTTTGATCTGAAGAGGGAGAGTCCCTGCAAGATCTACTTGTTCAAGCCACGCCCCGCATGAATGAATAACTGTGTGACTTTCAATCCAAATAAGTGGAAGGAACAGGTCAGGGGCACAGCTGCTCAGCGACCCTACGACCACACCCAGTCGTGTGACTGATGATGATGATGATGATGATGATGATCAAGAGGACATTATTTCTTATAAATATAAACGTTATATTTGGTGTGTATACGTTTTTGAGTTGACATTCCCGTCGTTAAATAGTGTAATTAATGTTTTACCAGCCTGGAGATCGAAAAACATATTCAAGGAAAGTACATTTTGATTAACGTTTTTCTAATATATTGTCTTTTAAACAATCTACAGATAGGAAATGAGTTTAGTAAATATACAAAAATAGAAAGAGGTGTAAGACAAGGGTGTGTCTTCTCGCCGGATGTACTCAACTTATGCAGTAAAGCAATTCTGGAAGAAATAGAATTCCTACTAGAATTTATTATTGGTGGCCAAAATTTAACAAGATTTGCAGAAGACAGAGTGTTGAAAGGAAACTACAAGAACTCCTACAGAACGTAGTGAAGGAAAGCAGGAAGAAAGGACTAAGCATCAATTGCAATAAGACAGAATGCATGGGTGTTAGCAAAAGAAACAGCCTAACAAGCAAATTACAAACTGGAGATACCAAAGAAATACAACAATTTAAATATATGGGAGGTATTTTAACAGAAATTGTGGCCCTGAAATCTGAAGGTGCATTGTGATAGCGAAAGATGCCTTCCAAAAGCTAAACAAAGTATTAAGAAGCAGAAAAATTTCATTAGAAACGAAGAAAGGATTACTGAACTGTTATGTAATATCAGTCCTCCTATATGGCGGTGAATGGAGACAATTTCCACGCAGATGAGGAAGAGAAGTGAAGCAACAGAAATATGGTCCTACAGAAGGAGCATTGGGATAGTCAAAGATGCATTCCAAACGCTAAGCAAAGAATTAAGCAACAGAAAACTTCGTTTGAAACAACGAAATGAATGTTGGACAATCTCCTCATCACGCCCAAAAACTATTGTCTCGACTGTCAATTAGTTGTCGTACGGCTATTGTCTGCAATGGACGTTACTCCAACAAAACGTACGAAAATTATAACGCTGCGCGAACACACTGGCAAGCCTAATCAGTACCAAACTACTATTGACTAGCCCGGAAATTCTGCTGGTTTAAATCCAATCGAGTATCTATGGTCGATCTGCAAGTAATGACTTCTTTGAATGAACGTACAAAGTATTAAGATGTGCACTGGGTTATGTTTCATTGAAAAAATACGAAAAAAAATGTAAATAATAACGGAATTATTCGTTTTGTTTCAATTAATTTGCACAAGGACATATATATATATATATATATATATATATATATATATATATATATATATATATATAATAAAAAGGCTTAAACACTAATATTCCATGGTCATAATTTATTCCATTGAATCGTAAATACGATCCAATTCATCAGACCAACAACTCCGGAAAAAAAAACAGAATTTAGAGAGAGCGTATGAGAGTGTGGGACGAATGTTAGAGGTAAAAGTAAGGGGTAACAGACGAGAGAAGGAGGAGAATTTTATATTTACCACGAATATTATATATTTCTCTATATATATATATATATATATATATATATATTCTGTTGAATATTATATATATATATATATATATATATATATATATATATATATATATATTTATTCCTTGATGAATTGCTGATCAAATATAGATCAATTACGGATTGAATCCGACAGAATGATAGGATGAGGAACAAATAGGAACTATATATATGTGCGAGTGTGTGTGTATATATATATATATATATATATATATATATATATATATATATATATATATAACATATCTATATTTTTAACACGCTCTTTAATAAGTATTTCAAAATTTTAAAATAATTATAACAGAGAGCGTTCACGCGTGATTTTAATAATCACCACTACAACAATCACACTTACAATGAGTTTCTCTTTGTAATTCACCGCTAAGTATGATCTTGGAGGAGATCGAAAGTACTTGGGTAGGAAAAAACTACAGCGTCTTCCTTGATGAATTTCATCTTAACAACGACAAACGGATTAGAGAACTAGAAAGGATTATTTTAAGAATAAATAGACATAATATGTCTATATTATTCAATGAAACATATTCGAATATAATGATTTTCCAAGTGTAGCTTAGATGTGGCACAAGGCCGAAAGTATGGGGCACCCAATGAGGATAAAACTCACTACTCAGTCATAATGGTTCTAGCGAGACAAGTGGTATAACCATTACACCGCCTTAATGCCCATTAAAATATATATATATATATATATATATATATCATATTTTGTATCACAACTCCTCGATGTAACTAGACATCCGAATGCCTCAAGCCAGGATTGAAATCCAACCGACTTGGTGTCAGTCAGAGTTGCTACCACTGAGCTATCTTCACTCGACGGAATGAATCAACCAAATCTAGCGTATATATTTTCAAGAGATAAATTATGTCATTCGCAGACAGTATCATTTCGCTGTGTCACAGCTCTTCAGTGCAACTAGACATCCAAATGCATCAAGCCAGGATTGAAACCCATCCGATTTGGTGTCAGTTTAGCTTTCTAACATTTATTTGAGACAGCTGAAATTTATAAAAATTTCTTTCTTAAAAAAACTATTTTTCAGGAAAATAGGTTTTCTGTAGCTGTTATCACTCATTTCAATATTGACATGAGTTTCCTTTCTCATACTTATTTGAGAGAGTTCAAATTTACCAAATCATTTTCTTAAAAAAACTGTTTTTTAAGAAAATATGTTTCTCAAATCCAGTAGCTGTTATCGCTCTTTCCAGTATTGACAGTTTCCTTTCTAACGTTTATTTGGGACAGTTCAAATTTACCAAATCGAATTCTTTAAAAAACTATTTTTCGGGAAAATAGGTTTCTCAGGTCCAGTAGCTGTTATCGCTCTTTCCAGTATTGACAGTTTCCTTTCTAACGTTTATTTGGGACAGTTCAAATTTACCAAATCGAATTCTAAAAATTTAAATTCTTGTTCTCAATTTTCGAAAAATAGGTTTCTCAGGTCCAGTAGCTGTTATCGCTCTTTCCAGTATAGCTGAGGTCCTCTGTAATTAATTTGGTTAAGTTTTAATTAAAAAAAAAGTTTAATATTCATTGAAAGTCGGAATTTAAGTGTTAAGTATAAAACTGCGAATGCACTGGTAATTACCGATATGATAAAATACCGTGTAAAGGCACTCGAGCGAAAATGAGAACAACTACACCAAAACACTGATCATAATTAGATTGTCATTGTCGAGTAAGTCGTGTTGCCGGTGGTGACCGTCATGGAACGCAAGTTCACTCGCATGATTTGCGTGACATTAATGGTTATGTAGCAGTCAAGAATTCTGAGTGAGGCACCATTACAAAAGAATTTGTGGCCCATTTACCTTATTCTTCTTGTTGATTCACGCTCCTACTAAACATCCCAGCACAGTTTAGTCTCGGCCCACTGAAAACTAATTCAAGTACCAACAGGAGACGCCGACTGCAAATGTATTAACAACTGAAACGTCAATACCACACACACACACACATTTACACATATATATATATATATATATATATATATATATATATATATACAAACAACAATTTTGATTAACAAGAACCGACAGGGTTTGTCTGTTTAATTTTTAATTGCATTTTGCGCGAAGTTGTGGATAAACTGTCCAAAGTTCATCCTTAACTTTGAGCACAATACCCAAAATTTATCTGGAAATTGGGAAATTGCTATAAAATTAAACAGACAGACCTTGTTGGGTCAATTTTTTAATAAAACTTGTTTGGAGGAATACTTACTTTTTTACATATACTAAATATATATATATATATATATATATATATATATATATATATATATTTTAATATATATATATATATATATATATATATATATATAAAAAGCAAAATACAACCACTTTATAATAATTTATACAGATTATTTTTTTGAGCAAAATTTATTTCACCAGAGTCCTTAAAAAAAAAAAAGGACTCTGGTGAAATAAATTATTATAATGGTTAATTTAAAGTGGTCTGTTTTTTTTTATAAATATTAGCTCTGGATTTACATTGAGCTCTCAGGATTTCATCTTCCTTGGGATTACCCATACGGATTACCAAGTTCTTCATAACTTAACTATATATATATATATATATATATATATATATATATATATATATATGTATGTTATGGGTTAATGTATTTTTATTAAATTTCTTTGCGAAGATGTATTCTCGCCAGTTAAATCATTAACTTCTATATCTGTTTTTTATATGAATGATTCATGTAATGTAAATTGAACTGCACCACATACTTGATATTAGAATAACTGATCCGACATGCAACTTTCGGATAATAACTGTGACATTCCTGTATTTATTGAACAATTTAGTTCATGCCACATTGACTGAAAAACCTACCAGTAGAAAAAAGAATTCTCCTATTACATATATTCATTTACAAAAACGCACAATCTTAAAAAAAAAAAATTCAAACCTCAGCGTTGCGACCGCACGCTCCAAAAAAATTTCTTACAATTAACAATAACATTTCTAAAAACATTTTTTCGGATTACCTCTATATTTTCGCTGTCTTGTTATTACCGAGAAGTAAAAACAAAAACAAATCTATTTGCATACCTGAAGATGTTTGTATGAACAGACGAAAGCTTGTAAAAAACTAAAAAAGACCTTATGCAACTGGAATTTATAAACAGGGATCATAACATTCATATACAGGTTTGGGGTTAATGTACTTTACTAAATTTGTTTGCGAAGATGTATTCTCACCATTTACATCATTAACTACTATATCTGTCTTTTGAATGATTCATGTAATATATATATATATATATATATATATATATATATATATATATATATATATATATATATTGGTTACGTATCAAGGATAAACTTAAATACAATTTAATAAATTGCAAACATTAAACAGAGGAGTTCGAACTTGCTGTTGAAAACCGAGGAAACTGGAGAAATACCTGCTACCGAGGTATAACTAACTTTGAAAAGAATCGTCTCAACCATCTGGGAGAATTAAGAATTAACACTAAATCTTGGGCTAATGCATGAACCCATATGACGATCAATCCTTCAGTATGCCCTTCATGTGGATTTGTTGGCAAATCACATGCAGGATTTTTGTCTAATACGAAACATAAACATAAAAACTGAACTGATAGACACTCATACGTCGAAAAAGACTGGGAGAATCCATTTATATATATATATATATATATATATATATATATATATATATATATATATATATATATATATATATGGGTAATAATCCGTTGGTATATAATCCAAGTGAATCCTAATAATATAAAATATTAAAACTGGTCCATAAAAAGAGAGCTCAATGTATTTATTCTAACAGAGCATATAAATTACATAAAGTAGGAATTTAAAATTACCTCATGGTTATGATCATTTCACCTTACGAATTAAGATTTACTTGTAAGGATTTTCAAACTAATCATAAGATAAAATATAATAATTTTTTTTAATTTTATCTTATTACCTTGATCGGTTTGAAAATACTTGCGAGTAAAGGTGAAATGATCATAACTATAAGTTAATTTTAAGTTCCTATTGTAAAAAAAATTTATATATATATATATATATATATATATATATATATATATATATATATATAAACTAATTATATTAAGAAACAGATTTTTATTTAATGGTTATGAGATTATAATTTATTTATTTTAGGACCGGGATTTTGGTCCTAATTCATCAGATCTCCATTTTCATATCAATTTTTCATTCATATGTATGAAAAATGGAGATCTGAATTATTAGGGCCAAAATAATATTATTTATGAAATAAATTATAATCCTATGAACCGTTATAGTTGTTTGTTTTAAATTAATATAATATATATTTATATCATATTTTTTACATTGATTCTTGGATTTCATCCTCGACAGAATTATTCATACGGTTAATTTAATTAATAACTAACTATATATATATATATATATATATATATATATATATATATATATATATGCATGTTTCATTAAAACGACAGACAAGTTCGATTATCAGCTTAGTAGAGTGTGTGTGTTCTGTGTATGTTCAGTGTGTGGTAGTGATCAGATTTTTAATTTCCAAATACGGTTAGCACATTGTAGCTTTGTTCATAGTTAATATTGTTAAGAGTTATTTTTTTCTTTTTTTATTATTAGAGCTTCCATTATTTCTAGTCTTTTTAACAAAAGTGGATGCAGTTAATATATTTGTGTTTTCTACTAGTTCAGATGGAAAATAGTGTCGGGTAAATCTGAGTGTGTGTTTAAATGTGTTCTGATGGAGCTGTGATCAGCACACACTCTACTAAGCTAATAATCGAATCATCCTTGATAATGACTAAAGGTATAGCCGAAAGCGCTCGGAAATATAAAACATTCGGACAGTTCTTACACACCCTTTGTCCAGAAAAGAAAGCTCTTGTCAGAACACAAGAAAAATTAAATAAAAAGCTCAACCGTAGTATCTTGTCTGTCGTTTTTAATGAAACATGCATAAAGGAAGGATTGCTGCCTAAATATACAACTATATATATATATATATATATATTGCGTATATTTTGCCAACGTGATTTTTTTTTCTTAATCCCCTGCAACGGCTTCGTTTTTCTTTCAATCTTTTGTTTGTTTTCAAGTTGTTTTTCTCGTTTGTATTAATAGTATTAACGCATTGTTAATTTTGATCAGGTTCGTATCAGCATTGATTTTTTTTTTTTCATTTTTGACTATTGACTGGGGAAGGAGATACGCATTTTGTAAGAGTGTGTATTCGGATTTAACTAAGTTAAAACTTAAGTACTTTAATTATATTTTTTTTTTTACTTGTGGGTCTCTGTTCGGCTCTCTTGATCCATTCTCTGAGTGAACTCTTTCCTCGTAATAACTTATGTACTAGCCAACCCCGTTTTTTTTTTGTTTTTGTTTTTGTTTAATAAGTGTAGCTAAGCTCTCCTATTGCCTAGATAGGGTCTGCTGTCGCCCAGTCTATAGTCCTCCCCCTTCTCGTGAACAGAGTCTCATCCCTTGTTCCCTGTTTACGAAGTGTTTCCCGGTTCTTTTCCTTTTCTCTGGCCTTAATAGTAGTTCTGTCATGAATCGCTTGTGTTGTGCGTGGATAGTAGCAACAGTTCACCGGGTTGTCAGTTTTCTGGTTGTTGTTCCCGAATGGTAGTTAGGACCCCGAACACTTGCGAAGCATCTTGAAAGGCTACTCTGATCAACAGTTGCATAATACCGGAGTTCTTATAGTGCCATGTCGCGCATGGATGGGTCTCCCTGCGCATGTACCTCCGGTGGGCAATTCGGAGGTCACACTATGTTGTAGTCTGCGCCAGTTACCTTCTGCCCGTGTTACATTTGCTGATTGCTACCCCTATCCTAGGCCTTTTCCTTACCAATATAACACATCATGACTATAAACAACCAAAGATGCAAACCTAAACCAGTACAACAAAATCACCTAAACCCATTAACCAACGTTTGTGGTATTCGTACCAAATTCTGCAGTGTGGAATCGGTCCTCTTCGAAAAGTTTCCGGACATCCTAGTTGTCTGTGAAACTAACCATAACTCGTCAATCCTCCTCTGATTTCTCGATTCCTGGCTACCTTTCTCTAATTAGAAATGACTCTAATGTCCACATACACGGCCAGGGAGTTTATGTCTGCGAACCGCCCGTTAGCTAGAGAAATATCTTGTATCTCCGGACCATTCGTATATGTCTCTCTCTCTCTCTCCTTTAATTCAGTCAGCTATCTCTTCTTTCTCTACCGATCCCCTTCCTCACATGACTGTTGTGCCCTAGATAATATTTCCGATAAAATTGGCAAGATCATCTCCCTGCGCCCGTCCGCTAACATATTCGTGTTTGGTGACTTCAACGTCCACCATACCATGTGGCTTAAACACTCTGTCACTGATATTTTGGCATCGAAACCCTTAAATTTTCAATCACCCAATCCTTCACACAAGTGGTTGACATACCTACGCGTTTCCCCAGTAACCCTGACGGAAATGCTTCTCTCCTCGATCTCTGTTTTACCTCTATCCCTACGCAGCTCTGCTCTCTTGGCAACTCTGAGCACACGGTTGTGCCTGTAAAAATCTCCTTCCGCTCCCCCACCAGCCAAGAACCCCCTACCAACAGAATATCTTTCGGTTATCAACGAGCAGACTAGGACTCGTTCCGAAATTTCCTTCGTGATGTCCCTTGGAATGTAGTCTTTAATCATCCCGTCCAAAAACGCACGTTTGAGGTCTCCTCCTGGATAAAAAGCAGGCATCGATGCTTTCATTCCAGCAAGAAAATAACTAGTTAAACCGCAGTCATCTCCTTGGTTCTTACCTGCTTACTCAGCTGCTATAACCTAGAGAGACATGTCTGATTGCAACTGTCTCTGCTCATAACGAGTACAAACGTGTGCTCAGTAAAGCAAAGTTACTGTTTGCTGATAGAATGAAACATCGTATAGCATCTCGCAAGTTTGGTTATAGAGATTATTCACGGCTCTATAAGAGTGTACTAAACAACAGCAAAACCTCAATCCGTCCTCTATTCAATCAATTCAAAGTCTTGACATCTACAGAAGATAAGGTTAAATGCTTTGCTCGGAAGTTCTCTTCCAACTCAACCCATGTACTTTCGATCTTTTTCAAGATCATCTTCAGGGATAAATTACAACATTTTTATAGTAACTGCGATAAAATGTGCATTCCGCTGTGATTTTTTAAAAAAGTACTTGGGTTAGTATCTCTCTATATTTTTGATATGAGGTATTATGTACACTATTTACATTATTCGGACTATTGTCCTCATCTTATAATTATCACAACGATTCCTTTTTTTAGAGGGAGTGGAAAAATCAAGCGTAGTTGACCACATATGGAGAGAAAAGGGAAGTCACCGCCCTCTGTGGGATCAGGCTGAAATCATAAACAAAGAATATCATTGGAAAATTCGTAAAATTAAGGAATCAGCACATATGCTCTCCTGAGCCGACCAAGCATAGAAATGAATACAATATGGGAACCAGTAATAAGGAGTACCAGAGAAAAGCAATAATAAGAACGAAAATTGCAATATGAGCTCTGGTAAAAAAACATGCAATGATAACAGAAAAAATTGGAATATGAGCAGTGGTAAAATGGTTGCTGAAGACAGTAAGTTTATAAATCCCAGAAATTCATACACAGGTGTCCTTTAGGAGACATGGCACAGTGGATAAAGGCGTTGGAACGAAAGAGTTGTAAGTTCAATACCTGGTTAAGGCAGTGGAGAACTTGGAGATGAATTAACAGGAGATAACTGACATCCATTAAACATGGCACATGGAACTAGAACAGTCTACCCCAGTGAGCGAAATAAAGGGTTCGGTTCGACATTCCAACCACCTGAAGAAGGCCGAAGCGTACAACGGCCGAAACGTTGTGATAAATATGGCAACAAAGATGAGGACAATAGTCCGAATAATGTAAATAGAGTACTTGGGTTAATAAAAACTACGGCACCATCCTTTATGAATTTCATCTTAACATCAAGTAACTGATTAGACAACTGGAAAGAATCAATATAAATTAAATAGACAATATGTCTATATTATTTAGGGAAACACACACACACAGATATATATATATATATATATATATATACGGAGATGACTGGAAAGCAAGAAGGCAGAAGACAGTTTCACAAGCGGGAAGTGAGAAAATAGAATCTTACAATTGAACTTATGGTTACATTTAGCCATTTCAACTGCAAAATAATGAGGCCCTTTGCCAATGTAGTACTACGCTTAAATTCATAGAGCCTAGATACCATAGTGGAGAGTCCATCAGAAGAATTACTATGAAATATTTATAGAAAAGACACAGAGAAGCTACATTACTGGTGTGGGAAAGTGATTGGAGCCGAGATAGCAGGACATGACCCATGTACGTTTCAGATTCTCCTTTGGATTTTATCAAGGATCTCTAAATATCTGGACCACCAGATCATGTTGAAGCAATATTCTAAGCATGGACGAATCGTGGACTTGTAAATATGTGAGATAGATTCGGTTTATACAAGAGAAAAAAAACTCGGGCTGCTCTGGTTCTCGGGAGTACAGAATCAGTCGTCGGACTAATTCTTGCAGAATGGTCAGTGAATTTCAACTGACTTGCAAACCTGCCCTGATCACAGTCCCATAGAAGTTGTGTGGGATTCTATGAAGATTAAAGTTCCAGGCAAACATCCAGCCAATGCTAAATACGCAATGAAGAACGTCTGGACAATTGGGAATTCAGCAGAATATTATCAGAGTATCACAGCCAGCATGCCAAGTCGTATTAAAGCCGTTATCAAAGCGAAAAGAAGACACACAAAACAACTCATTTATTCTGAAAATAACAGAAAATAAATAACTTTTCATTAATTTGATGGACTTAAGTGATTACTGTCTATTATCATGCTATTGAGTTTTTTGTTCGTTTTTGTTAAGAACGATGTGGGGGTCTTGAAATTTTGGCTAAGACTGTAATGAAGGTAATTAATATCATATCACGTCGGGTACACCATATTATGGGTGAACTATCAGAAGAATGGTTTATTCTCCCAGATTGCATTTCCTTCGTTACTGGCATTATTATATCCACGATATAATAACACCTTATTTCACGGACGGAACGGAATAACAGAAAGAAAAGGAGTGACAAACACGCTTTGCTCACAGAGAGAGTTTTATGCCGCTAAGTCATACACAGAATTAGATATACATATTTAGAGGTGTCCCAAACAGAGAAAGTATAACACATGTCTACACAACAAGCAGAGTGAAAAGGGCCCGAAAAACGAGAGTCTTACGTGCAATAATTCTCAACGAGAAATGGATCTGCTGGAAATTCTTCTGTATTTCTGGAGAAGCTATATTTACGATGCCAGATTCAAGCGGGTCGGATTTATCTGCTATGTCGCTAACAAGAACATTCTGCAAACGGGAAACAGCGAGTCCTGGGCTTTTCTCAACATGAGGAATGCGAGCCGGAGATATTATCTATGCCTGGTAAAGGTATATTTCTATATTGCCATAGGCTTCTAAGCTACACGGGATGAGGTGGGGGGCAGATTTAGCCTATGCTTGGTTTGACTTCTGGAAGCTAACTGACTGACTACTCACATCACACTATGAAATGGCGTCACTAAGCAGTCCCCAAAGGGAGATAATCGCCTTTTGTATCCCTACAACTGTATTGAATTTTAAGATGAATTTTAAACAACTGCAATATGTGTATGGGGAAAAAACATCCGACATTTTCTATGTTTTTACTTCCGACAATCACGTGACGTGAACTCTTTTGCATTTACTCTGCTCCATTTACTAGTGCAATGTTAACAAAGAAGGCAACATGCTGCGCAAATATTTGAAAAAAGGAGAAAAGTTTAAGAACCACGTTTCTTTTTCATTTTCTTTCTTCTCCCTTTATATTCCCGGCCTCTTCAGTCCGTGGGTGATCATAGTTCTCGCCAGTTTCCTAACCGTTGTATCTCTAAGCAATGTTCGTCGCTTTACAATCTCTCCCACTCCCTGTTCTATCTATTTATACAAGCGCTTTAGATTACTCGATGTTTCCTTATACTCATCTTGCTTTCTATATAACCTACGTGTGTCAAATTCAAGCTCTTTTTTTCTCATGTGTCCCAGAAATTTTAACTGAGTACAAGATTTCAGAGATACCAATTTTCGAATGCAAAATTATTGTCGGGGTGTATTTTCTTTATTAAGACTTTATATCTATAGGTCGGTTGATAATTATTTCACTATTTAAAAATAAGAATGTCCACTCAAACACCTGTACTCAATAAATATAACGTTTATAGCAATAAAATATAACGTGTGTGCATGTGTGTGTGAGAAAGAGAGAGAGTGAGAGAGATGAACTCTTCCGTCGTCTTCGACATCTGAGGGTCTAATAATTCGGCTCCAGGAACTGAACAGTCAGACTACCCGTATATATGATTTGATTATAGACATGTGCAAATCCATATGAGGGTCTAACAATTCGGCTCCAGGAACTGAACAGTCAGACTACCCGTATATATGATTTGATTATAGTCATGTGCAAATCCATATGAGGGTCTAACAATTCGGCCCCAGGAACTGAACAGTCAGCCTACCCGTATATAGGATTTGATTATAGACATGTGCAAATCCATATGAGGGTCTAACAATTCGGCCCCAGGAACTGAACAGTCAGACTACCCGTATATATATATGTGCAAATTTGATTATCAGACTACCCGTATATTTAATTTGATTAGACATGTGAACTGAACAGTCAGCTACTAGATACGATTTGATTATAATCCATATGAGGGTCTAACAATTCGGCCCCAGGAACTGAACAGTCAGACTACCCGTATATAGGATTTTGATTATATATAATTTGCTCCAAATTATAGGGTCATTGTGAAACATGAGGGTCTAACAATTCGGCTCCAGGAACTGAACAACAGACTACCCGTATATAGGATTTGATTAGGCCCAAACCATATGAGGGTCCAACAATTCGGCCCCAGGAACTGAACAGTCAGACTACCCGTATATATAATTTGATTATAGACATGTGCAAATCCATATGAGGGTCTAACAATTCGGCCCCAGGAACTGAACAGTCCAGACTACACGTATATAGGATTTGATTATAGTCAACAAATCCATTGAGGGTCTAACAATTCGGCCCCAGGAACTGAACAGTCAGACTACCCGTATATAATTTGATTTGCAAATTATAGGGTAACATGTGCTAAACGTATATATAATTTGATTAGGGTCTGTGCAAATCCATATGAGGGTCTAACAATTCGGCCCCAGGAACTGAACAGTCAGACTACCCGTATATATTTGGATTTGATTATAGCCCCAGGAACTGAACAAGACTCGTATATATATTTGATTATAGGGCAAACCATATGAGGTCTCAACAATTTCGGCCCCAGGAACTGAACAGTCAGACTACACGTATATATGATTTGATTATAGTCCAAATCCATAAGGGTCTAACAATTGGCCCCAGGAACTGAACAGTCAGCCTACACGTATATATGATTTGATTATAGACATGTGCAAATCCATATGAGGGTCTAACAATTCGGCTCCAGGAACTGAACAGTCAGACTACACGTATATAGGATTTGATTATAGTCATGTGCAAATCCATATGAGGGTCTAACAATTCGGCCCCAGGAACTGAACAGTCAGACTACACATATAGGATTTGATTATAGACATGTGCAAATCCATAAGGGTTGATTATCCAGGAACTGAACAGTCAGACTACACGTATATAGGATTTGTGATTATAGACATGTGCAATCCATATGAGGGTCTAACAATTGGCCCCAGGAACTGAACAGTCAGACTACACGTATATAGGATTTGATTATAGACATGTGCAAATCCATATGAGGGTCTAACAATTCGGCTCCAGGAACTGAACAGTCAACACACGTATATATGATTTGATTATAACAAATCCATATGAGGGTCTAACAATTCGGCCCAGGAACTGAACAGTCAGACTACACGTATATATTTGATTATTGCAAATTATGAGGGTCCCTAACAATTCGGCTCCAGGAACTGAACAGTCAGACTACACGTATATATAGATTTGATTATAGTCATGTGCAATCCATATGAGGGTCTAACAATTCGGCCCCAGGAACTGAACAGTCAGACTACACGAACTGCAAATCCATATGAGGGTCTAACAATTCGGCCCCAGGAACTGAACAGCCAGACCCGTATATATAATTTGATTATAGACATGTGCAAATCCATATGAGGGTCTAACAATTCGGCTCCAGGAACTGAACAGTCAGACTACACGTATATAGGATTTGATTATAGACATGTGCAAATCCATATGAGGGTCTAACAATTCGGCCTCAGGAACTGAACAGTCAGACTACCCGTATATAGGATTTGATTATAGACATTATATGTCAATTCGGCTCCAGGAACTGAACAGTGACTACCCGTATATAGGATTTGATTATAACATGTGCAAATCCATATGAGGGTCTAACAATTCGGATCCAGGAACTGAACAGTCAGACTACACGTATATAGGATTTGATTATAGACATGTGCAAATCCATATGAGGGTCTAACAATTCGGCTCCAGGAACTGAACAGTCAGACTACCCGTATATATGATTTGATTATAGACATGTGCAAATCCATATGAGGGTCTAACAATTCGGCTCCAGGAACTGAACAGTCAGACTACACGTATATAGGATTTGATTATAGACATGTGCAAATCCATATGAGGGTCTAACAATTCGGCCCCAGGAACTGAACAGTCAGACTACACGTATATATGATTTGATTATAGTCATGTGCAAATCCATATGAGGGTCTAACAATTCGGCCCCAGGAACTGAACAGTCAGACTACACGTATATAGGATTTGATTATAGACATGTGCAAATCCATATGAGGGTCTAACAATTCGGCTCCAGGAACTGAACAGTCAGACTACACGTATATAGGATTTGATTATAGACATGTGCAAATCCATATGAGGGTCTAACAATTCGGCTCCAGGAACTGAACAGTCAGACTACGTATATAGGATTTGATTATAGACATGTGCAAATCCATATGAGGGTCTAACAATTCGGCCCCAGGAACTGAACAGTCAGACTACACGTATATAGGATTTGATTATTTGATTATAGTCTAACAATTCGGCCCCAGGAACTGAACAGTCAGACTAAACGTATATAGGATTTGATTATAGACATGTGCAAATCCATATGAGGGTCTAACAATTCGGCTCCAGGAACTGAACAGTCAGGACTACACGTATATAGGATTTGATTATAGACATGTGCAAATCCATATGAGGGTCTAACAATTTCGGCTCCAGGAACTGAACAGTATATAGGATTTGAACAAATCCATATGAACTAACAATTCGGCTCCAGGAACTGAACAGTCAGACTACACGTATATAGGATTTGATTATAGACATGTGCAAATCCATATGAGGGTCTAACAATTCGGCTCCAGGAACTGAACAGTCAGACTACACGTATATAGGATTTGATTTATAACAAATCATATGAGGTCTAACAATTCGGCTGTCAGAATTATATATGATTTGAGGGTCAAATCCATGAGGGTTAACAATTCGGCTCCAGGAACTGAACAGTCAGACTACCCGTATATATAGGATTTGATTATAGACATGTGCAAATCCATATGAGGGTCTAACAATTCGGCTCCAGGAACTGAACAGTCAGACTACCCGTATATATTTGATTGACATTTGCAATTATAGGGACATCCAGGAACTGAACAGTCAGATCCATATTTGAGGGTCAAACAATGAGGCTAACCAGGAACTGAACAGTCAGACTACCCGTATATATAATTTGATTATAGACATGTGCAAATTATGAGGGTCTAACATTCGGCTCCAGGAACTGAACAATCCATTATAGGGCAAATCCATATGAGGGTCTAACAATTCGGCCCCAGGAACTGAACAGTCAGCCTACCCGTATATAGGATTTGATTATAGACATGTGCAAATCCATATGAGGGTCTAACAATTCGGCTCCAGGAACTGAACAGTCAGACTACCCGTATATATGATTTGATTATAGACATGTGCAAATCCATATGAGGGTCTAACAATTCGGCTCCAGGAACTGAACAGTCAGACTACCCGTATATATGATTTGATTATAGACATGTGCAAATCCATATGAGGGTCTAACAATTCGGCTCCAGGAACTGAACAGTCAGACTACCCGTATATATGATTTGATTATAGACATGTGCAAATCCATATGAGGGTCTAACAAATCCAGGAATGAACAGGGTATAACATTTGATTATAGACATGTGCAAATCCATATGAGGGTCTAACAATTCGGCTCCAGGAACTGAACAGTCAGACTCCAGGAACTGAACAGTCAGACTACCGTATATAGGATTTGATTATAGACATGTGCAAATCCATATGAGGGTCTAACAATTCGGCTCCAGGAACTGAACAGTCAGACTACACGTATATAGGATTTGATTATAGACATGTGCAAATCCATATGAGGGTCTAACAATTCGGCTCCAGGAACTGAACAGTCAGACTACCCGTATATAGGATTTGATTATAGACATGTGCAAATCCATATGAGGGTCTAACAATTCGGCCCCAGGAACTGAACAGTCAGACTACACGTATATAGGATTTGATTATAGACATGTGCAAATCCATATGAGGGTCATAATTCGGCTCCAGGAACTGAACAGTCAGACTACCCGTATATAGGATTTGATTATAGACATGTGCAAATCCATATGAGGGTCTAAATTCGGCTCCAGGAACTGAACAGTCAGACTACCCGTATATATGATTTGATTATAGACATGTGCAAATCCCATATGAGGGTCTAACAATTCGGCTCCAGGAACTGAACAGTCAGACTACCCGTATATATGATTTGATTATAGACATGTGCAAATCCATATGAGGGTCTAACAATTCGGCTCCAGGAACTGAACAGTCAGACTACCCGTATATATGATTTGATTATAGACATGTGCAAATCCATATGAGGGTCTAACAATTCGGCTCCAGGAACTGAACAGTCAGACTACCCGTATATATGATTTGATTATAGACATGCAAATCCATATGAGGGTCTAACAATTCCGGCTCCAGGAACTGACAACAGTCAGACTACCCGTATATAGGATTTGATTATAGACATGTGCAAATCCATATGAGGGTCTAACAATTCGGCTCCAGGAACTGAACAGTCAGACTACCCGTATATAGGATTTGATTATAGTCATGTGCAAATCCATATGAGGGTCTAACAATTCGGCTCCAGGAACTGAACAGTCAGACTACCCGTATATATGATTTGATTATAGACATGTGCAAATCCATATGAGGGTCTAACAATTCGGCTCCAGGAACTGAACAATCAGACTACCCGTATATATGATTTGATTATATGCAAATACTGGCTCCATATGACATGCTCCAGGAACTGCAGAATCCATATGATTTGATTATAGGGCAATCCTAACAATTCGGCTCCAGGAACTGAACAGTCAGACTACCCGTATATATGATTTGATTATAAGCTTGTGCAAATCCAACCACACTTTTCGGAAGAACCAAATACAGAGAATTGATACATTTAGTGTGTCATGAGGTCCCTAAACAACATCCTCAGCTTTTAAATTCAAGGATGTCCTTCTCCTAGACTAGTTACCAACCAAGGCGATAGAACCTGATCCTACTATTTAACTCATAGCTGGGGAGGGTATAGATGGTTTCATAACTTTTCCAATAGTATTGTACCAAATCCAACTGGAATATATATATATATATATATATATATATATATATATATATATATATATATATATATATATTATTATTATTATTATTATTATTATTATCATTATGATTATTATTATTAAAATCATTCGTATTGCAGTTATAGTTTTAAAGATTAAACAACTGGAAAGCAAGAAAACGGAAGATAGTTCCACAAGTGAGAAGTGCGAGGAAGAAACTGTTAGCATAGAACTTACGTTTACACCTAGCTATTTTAACTGTAAAATGACGAGGCCTTGACGGTCTTTCTTGTCTTGATTTTACCTTAAAACTTCCTTGTTGCTCACATTCTCTCTCTATGGCATTCACAGCATTCTTATGTAGAAACACATTTCTGTTGTCTCAAGTCTCCTCTTCATCTGTGAGCAAATTGTCTAGCATTCACTGCTACATAAGAGGATTTTTATTAACTGGCACTTGAGCACTCTTTTCTTAGTATTCTCAGCATCCTTCTGTAGAAAAACGTTTCTGTTGCCTCTTTTCTTTATCGGCGTGGAAATTGTCCTGCATTCACTGCCATATACAAGGATTGATATTACATAGCAGTTCAGCACACTTTTCTTTACATTCTCAGCATCCTTCTGTAGGAACACATTTCTGTTACCTCAAGCCTCTCCTTCATCTGTGAGGAGATTGTCCCGTATTCTATGATTGGCGAGGATTCATATCTCATAGCAGTTCAGCACTATTTTCTTTGTTTCTAGCGGAATTTTCATGTTTCTTAATACTTAATGAAAGAACTCAATTATCAATTTAAATTATCCTTTTAAATACATCTCAATGCATTTTTCTTCAAATCAATGCTAGAAAATCATTTTTTCCTAATCAAGAACACTAATTAATAATGAAAAAAACTCAATTTAGTTGCAATTTATTTAAGTCAAAGCATCTCTTAAATCAATTAAAAGGGCAGCATCTTTATAAAATAAAAAGGATGAACATGGCGAATTGAATTTTGCTAAATTAAGAATTAAAATCAACCATTGAACGAATGTATGTGCCAGTGTTTGGTTGGAATCAAAATGGAACCAGGGACTAATATAAAAAGCTTCTCTAGAATCTATTAAAACGACACAATCTTTAATAATGCTTGTGTCAAGTTGAATGGTAATGGTTTCCTTATATGGAAACATTCGGAATTCATCAGCCACTACATGATTTTCTTGTTTCTTATTACTTTTTTGAATTTCTGGAAATCAACTTCCGTTATATAAATGTGACTTCAGATTTCTATGTCAGATTTCAACAGACTCTTTCATATATTAAGGGTCCTTTTTACTTCCAATTTCCTTCAAATTTACTGTCAAAATGATTCGTACTTCCATGTGTATCAGAAACCTTTGCGCTTGTATGAGCAAAGTCGCATATTAACGAGTTAACAGCAGGTCAGTTAAAAGCCATAAAAAAGCCAGGAGTATAAGAAATATGCTTTTAATGACGACTTGCTGTATTTTGCTTCAAATCAGTGGATACTGTTTGTTAGAAAATCATTTGATCAACAACACTAATTAATAATGAAAGGACTCAATTTAGTCGCAGTTTATGTTAGCCAAAGCGTCTTTTGAATCTATTAAAAGGGAACCATGTTTAAAAAGATAAAAAGGATAAAGATGGCCCGTTGACAGATGCTAAATTCAGTAGAATTAAAATCAATCATTAAACAAATGTATATGCCAGTGTTTGGTTGGAATCAATATGGAACCAGAGACTAATATATAAAGCATCTCTAGAATATATTAAAATGACACATATATAGAGAGGATGAACATGGTACGTTGAATAGTAATGTTCTCATACGGAAACATTCGACATTCATTAGCCACTAGTCGTGTTATGCTTTTCTTCACGCCCCGGCCATTGGGCTAGGACAGAGCGCAACTCAGTTGGGCCTTTGTCTTCGGACAGAGCGCAACTCAGTTGGGCCTTTGTCTTCGGACAGAGCGCAACTCAGTTGGGCCTTTGTCTTCGGACAGAGTGCAACTCAGTTGGGCCTTTGTCTTCGGACAGAGCGCAACTCAGTAGCCCCGTTTCTTCGGAGAGAGCACAACTCATTTGGGCCTTTGTCTTCGGGCAGAGCGAAACTCATTTGGGCCTTTGTCTTCGGGCAGAGCGAAACTCATTTGGGCCTTTGTCTTCGGGCAGAGCGAAACTCATTTGGGCCTTTGTCTTTGGACAGAGTGCAACTCAGTTGTGCCTGTGTCTTCGAGCAGAGCGCAGCTGAGAAAACATAGAGAGGTAACCGATTCCGGGAACAGCTGTCCGCAGCAGTACCTCTCTCATTGCCCTAATGAGAGATGACCGATAGTAATACAGATGTTAACGCAACTGACCTGGCTCGGGTACACGCATCCGTACACCCCACAGTAAAATGACCTTGAGCCACATCCTGTTAGCTTGGGACGGCAAGTGAATACTAAATGTGGTACCTGCCTTTAGGTGGACAAAGTATATTTTATCTCTCAATTATGTTTCTGTCTCCGGGGATCCCAATCATGTTGCAGAACCTCCCTAATTACACCAACATCGGATAGTCGGTGGAATATCGTCTCAAGTGCAACGTTCGTTCCGGGACCAGGAAAGTTTGGCTTTAGCCCTTGTGCACGTGCTTGGGGTGTCCACTTTAAACCGGCCTTGTGCTATATCCCGTCACCAAGACGAAAGGAACGAGAAAATATTAAATGTAGTATATGCCTTCGGGCCGACCAACTACATTTTATCTCTCAATTGTGTTTCTCTGTTCGGACAGAACAAAAGGGTTGCATGATTCCTGGGATTTCAAGCCCGCGTCACCCAAGAGGGGAGCCATTACGACGTTTGTTGCAAGAAGTGGGAATTTTTTTTATATAATTGGCCTATGTGCACGCGCTTGAACTCCCCGGATTAAACTGACCTTGTGCTATATCCCGCCTCTGTGAAGTGATGAGTAAATACCAAGTGTAGTATCTGTTCTAATTTCTAATGCTAGTGGTAATATTAGCTGTTTACTTGTGAAGAAACATCGACATTCGTTGACCGAACAAGTGCTACTCGAGTTACGCTTTTTTTCGTTCTTTGGGCATTAAGATGAGATCAAATTGTAGTATCTGTTATAGCCCATTCCATATGGTTGAAATTTATAAAATCAACTACGGTAACTGTTTTCATATGTTAGATCAAGTCATTCGGAAGTAGGATGTCTAACGATGGTCATGAATGCCCTTAAAAGGAATTAATGAAAAATAAATTAATTAAATAAACCGATGATGGGGATCTACCTGCCAATTTAGGTACTAAAGAGGAAAACTCATCAGAACAATTACCATGAAAATATTTATAGAAAAGGGAGAGGGAAGCTATATTATGGGTTAAATTCATAAAGTCTAGGTACCAAAGAGGAAAGCTCATCAGAACAATTAGCATGAAAATATTTATAGAAAAGGCAGAGAGAAGCTATATTATGGCTTAAATTCATAAAGTCTAGATACCAAAGAGGAAAGCTCATCAGAACAATTACCATGAAAATATTTATAGAAAAGGGAGAGGGAAGCTATATTATGGTTTAAATTTATAAAGTCTAGGTACCAAAGAGGAAAGCTCATCAGAACAATTAGCATGAAAATATTTATAGAAAAGGCAGAGGGAAGCTATATTATGGCTTAAATTCATAAAGTCTAGGTACCAAAGAGGAAAGCTAATTAGAACAATTAGCATGAAAATATTTATAGAAAAGGCAGAGGGAAGCTATATTATGGTTTAAATTCATTAAGTCTAGGTACCAAAGAGGAAAGCTCATCAGAACAATTAGCATGAAAATATTTATAGAAAAGGCAGAGGGAAGCTATATTATGGCTTAAATTCATAAATTCGAGGTGCCAAAGTATAAAGCCCATCATAACAAATATTATGAAAATATTTATAGAAAAGGCAAAAGGGGAGCTCTATTATGGTGGTGGGAAAGTGAGTGAATCCGAGATGTTTCGCAAATTCTGAAGCTTGAGCATTATTTCATGCTTGTTTCACGCATAAAATATAACCTTACAACAGAAATTTTAGTTTTGAGTCCTCGCTTCATGCTTAAATTAGGCTTAATTTTGGGGCTAATCTGAGCTTTGTCATGCTTATTAGCTTTATGTTAATAAAAAACAAGAACAATGTCTTCTAACATTCTGGTTTGTTGATTTCGTTGATATCAACCCTCATGGCGAAATCTAAATATTTTGTACGTAACTGTCTCCCTTCAACTACAAATAAAATGTATTGTTGGTCATTTTACTATAAATAGGTATTGTTGGTAATTTTTTCATATAAAAATATATTCCTGTTATTTTTACTATAAATATGTCTTTTTATACTTTCATAGTGTTTTTTTTTGGGGGGGGTTCACTATTTGCCTATAGCTCAGACCCTAGCAGGTGCTAATACCCCGGGTCAGGGTAGACCTGGGAACAACAGCAATTAAGAGGTGCGTCCACGCACCTTAAAACTACCGATCAGCGGCCTTGCTGCTGGGTGTAGTTTATCGTCATACTAACATTTTAATGACATTTTTTTGTAAAAAAAAAAAAATCTTATATGAGGAATGTTTCAAATATTGACCTAAATACAATAGAAAGATAAGATTATGTATATCACTTAAAAAAATCCTAATAGGGTTCAACTACCATATTTCGGTGGTGGGGATGTCATTTTTTGCCATTTAAAAAAAAAATCCGGATTTTTTAGTGACTAGTACCAACATTTTGATGTTCTAGAGTCATATTAGAACGTGCCACGTGTCACGTGACATTTCAATTTATTTGGACGATTCCAATGAAGAAATGATCTCATTATAATTCTGCTTGTCCCCTACTCCCTTCGTTACTTCTTTAGTCAGTTCCCACGATCGTTACGCCCTACCAATACCTCATAAATAATGGACTATTCCGTTTTGGCTGCGTGAAAACACGGAAAAGAGACGCCACTTAGTTTAAGCGGGAAACCTTTTATCTGTCAAGGAATGCTGGGCAGTCACCACATGGATGAGGAGAAAAGTGGAAGACCTTCCACAAAAGGATACTGAGAATTCCATGGACGGAGTGAATAAGGAGGACGTCTTAAAAAATGGCAACCAAAAGGAACACTTATACTGAGATTCAGAAAAAGGCGGATAAAATCCCTAAATTCCTTAATTTGATCGCTACCAAACTCAGATTTTCGACTCGATCGTGGGATACCGTTTAGCGAGATATGTCCAATATGACCATTTTTCAAACCACTTTTTAGACGTTTCATTGTAGACATTATCTTCTCCATAAACTTCGCTTTTTTTTTTCTTTTCTTTTTTTTTGTGGGATTTGTGTCGAATTTTTATATCTATTAAAACAAAAAAGCATTTGATTAATTTTTTTTCATCTTCATTGTTTGAATCAATAAATAGAAAAACATCAATTTTGTCATTTTGTTTAATGTAAAAAATTGATATGACAAATTACAATACAATGAAAAATTTTTTTTTTTTTTAACATAATAATAATCAATCACTTTTAAATTTATTTAAAATAAACTCTCTAATGCCATCCGGCGATAAACCCATAACAAATTTTTTCCTCAACCCAATCTCCTCCCTAAAATAATACCGTCAGGTCTCTGAAAAAACAGATTCGTGTCTGAAAAGGACGCTCGTAAAATTTATCATCCATCAAATTTTGACTTTTCACTAATGACGTCACACATGCAACTTCAAACTCGAAATAAATTTCATCTCAGAATGTTTAGGTTTTAACATTGTTACGCTATTGGTTCTTAAATTACTATATTATTATTATTATTATTGCGTAGCAGCGTTCAACAAACTTATCTTATAGACCAGTGTTTTAATCTATGAACACAATGGACAGAATTGGCAAATTTCAGGTGGGCCAGAGAAATGCTATAATTTTTACTGGGCCATCGTGCTAATAAATATATGACGCACAGCTTATTGGATGGTCCATAAGCTTTTATTGAGAATTTTAGTCCTTAAATTAATGAAATTAAATACATTTAAATAATTCTAATATATTTACATTATGAAAATTTAATTAATTACTTAATATTTGAATAACTTTTAATTAGTCAAGTCATTAAAAAATACCGTTTTTTGATTGTTGAAAAAAAAAAACCATTTCAAATTTTGTTAAAAGAAAATCATTACAACTATAGCTGTTCTCCTGACATATGTTTATAAGTGGATATATTTAAAATTTTTATTAATGGCTCATCAATATTTAATTGGCATTTTAATTATGTTCAAGAAAAACAATATATATGTATTTAGATATTATTCATTTAGACGACAATTTATCCATCGCACGCTGTATAACTGTTCCACTGTGATTCAGTAAAAAATACCGGTATATGTATATAATGGATATATCTATAAACTCTTATTAATATCTTATCAATATTTAATTGGCATTTTAACAATGTTCAAGAAAAATCAATATATATGTATTTAAATATTAGGTAGTTTTTTTTCATTTTATTTTTTTCCTGACAGTAAATTATGGTTGATAAGAAGAAAAAATGCCAACAATACAGAAGCGAGTTTTTAGCATACGGTTTTATAGAGTCTCCAAACGACATAACAAAGCCAATGTGTCTCTTATGAAATATGACGGAACATTTCTAAGTTTTTTCATACGTATGTAAGTTTACGTCATATTAAAAGCTAAATTTTTTTTAATTGCAAATATTATCTGGTTTGGTTTGGTTTGTTTTACGGCATATCATTTTCAATGGGTTATTTAATTTTGAAAAAAATTTTTATTGCTGGTAAAAAAAAAAAAAAAATGTAAAAACAAATATTTTTTTTCAAAATTGAAATTGCTGTTAATAATGTATTGCTGGTAATAATTTTTCTTCAAAAAATTTGTTTTTTGGTAATAATTTTTACAAAGTATTCTGAGATAAAAACCTATTTTTACATTTCAATTTTCCATAGTTTTGACCCCAATTGGGGCAGGGGTTATTTTTTTTTACCCATATCTGGGAAAAACTCAATTTTTGCTACCACCCTGGGTCAGGATGGAAAAACACCAGCAATTAAGAGGTGGTTCCACATTCCTCAAAACCCCTGATCAGAGGTCTTGCTATTGGATGTAGTTTATCGTCATACCCAGGACGCGGATGTAGTTTAACGTCATACCCAGGACGGTAAATATCATCTGGAGAGTAACACAAGGATAAGAAAGACAAATTATAGATTATTTCAAAAAAAAATATGGGATTTCCAAAGAAGCATTCTTACTTTATTATTCACAGTAAATGTCAAGACAAAAGAGATAAAGGTTTAATCGCATCTTATAAAATTTCGAAACCAGAAAATCGCATACTATTGGCGAAGATTTGACATTTTGCCTTCAATATCTGTGACAATTTCTACTGTTTATAAAAGAAGAATAAAAAAAAAAAAATAATTTACTGATTATGTTCTGTTGAGCGGCCGGAATACAATAAAATGGCCGAATATGAAATTAAATATCAGTGAAATGGCAAAAATATTGAAAATCAAAAAAAAAGAACATTTTCGCAAATAAGGAATTTCGCATTATAGATTGATGAAAATGTTACTGTATGTCCCAATCCTGATAAATACGTTGGATTAAACTAAACCATGTTTAATATATTGTCTAAGTAGTCCACCACTTGTAGTGGTTTACCTACTTCACGCCGCTGGCGAGTATTGTATTTTTTGTTGATTACCATTTCATTTCTAAAATCCGTTTTGGTTATTCCTCATTTTATAACCTTTTCTAGGTTACATTTTCCCATTTTTTTTTTTTAAAAATCTTATTATAATTCTCGTTTTATTTTTTAAAAAACCCTTATTTTCTTTTCTCTTATATAATTTAGCTATGAACACTAATGGGTATGTCCCAATCCTCATAAATACGTTGGACACTATTGTACGTTATTTAAACAAATATGCTTTCTAAGAATAGTCCACCACTAGCAGTGGTTTTACCTACTTTACGCCGCTGGCGAGTATTGTATTTTGTTGATGTTATAAAGATTATCATTTCATTTTCAAACCTCCGTTTTGTTTATTCTTCATTCAGTAAAGCTTTCTATGTTACAATAGTTATTTAATAAAAAACCATTCTTTATTGTTAGATTTTTGGGTGATAAAAGTGAACTCGAATTTACAAAATGTAAAAATATTATGATACTAAAGAAAAGCAATTTTGAAAAAGTATCAGATGAAAAAAAGAAAAAATATTCCGATGGATAACATCATAGGATGTGCAAATGATGTTGCTGCTATGGTGTAACAAATATACATATATTTTAGAGCATATTTAAAATAAATAAAAATAGAATATTTTTGATATTCACTGAATAACTCATCGACAGCATTTAGCTACAAAACATTGGATGAGTGTTTGAAAAATGTTCTTGATAATGTGACAAGTCAAATCCACTGCAAGATTATATTTTCCATCAACTTTGTGCTGATAATAAAGAGTTTATTTTTTCTAATTTTGTATACAGAGGTTTTCTATAATTTTATATATATAGGTTTTCTTATATAAGGTATCAGGTCATCCCATAAGTTCTGTCCGAATTTTGAATAAAGAAAACAAGTGACCAAATATTACATTTAATTACAGATTCAATCAACAATGTATTTTCCCTGATTATCTATGACTTCTTTCCATCTATTAACAAGCTTACTAATTCCATTACTGTAAAATTCTTTTGGCTTTGATTCAAAGAACTCGCAAATGTTTCAGTTTTAACCTCTTCCTGTGTTACAAAAGCTGTTTCTTCCAAATGATTCTGTAAGCTACGAAACAAATGGTAGTCTAAAGGAGCAAGATCGGGAGAATAAGGTGGATGAGGAATTTTCTCCCAACCAAGTTCTTCGATCTTTTGTGACGTGATTCTTGCTGTGTGGGGTCGCGCATTGTCCTGATGAAACATCACCTCTTTTCGATTCACTAGAGCAGGTCTTTTTTCCTCAAAGCTTGGTTTAAACGCTCTAATTACTGACAGTATATTTGAGCATTAATTGTGTGGCACCTTGCATTATTAGAAATATTCATAGAAATATGATTTAATTTTTTTTACTCGGTTTACTAAACAGGTTGTTGATTTTTTTTTTTTAAACGGAAAATAATTGAGTTGAAAATAATTCACTAAGATTGTACTTAGACGATCCTAAGGGAAGAAAAAAGAAAGAAAAAAGAAAAGAAAGAAAAAAAAGAGAGGTCGAGAAATACAAAAAGCGGTCATTAACAAAAAACACGTATCAGAAAGGTATCTTAGGCCAACATCTTGGCCGATTTTCGAAAGAACAATGGGATTTGTTATTTAGAAGGGAAAAATCATTTAGAGAGTGGAAGGGACAATGCATGATAAGAGTGTATTGATAATAAAAAAATCGGTCAAAGCACCTAGCCTACTTTTGCGTGGAAAGACTCATTGTCAAATTGGAGAAAGGGAAATTTTTTAGAACAATAGAAACGAAAATTTATCTTAATCAGAGAAAAAGTGTTTTTGGGTTGAGGGGAGTGACCGGTGGAACTATATACAGATTCTGACCTATTAAGAATTAGAAACCCACGATAATAAAGTGGGAACATTTTCAATGTAGATAATTAAGATTTTCTGACTGTCGGGTCTGACAAAAACAAGAGGTGAAAAACGATTGTCTCAGTTCACAGATAGCGCCAATATTCTTCCCTGAAGTCACATCTAATTAGCGGCGGGCTGTTTGACAGAGCCCAGGTGAGAGAAAGCCAAGATTGTCATTTTTTTTTTCGTACGTGCAAAAAAAGGCAAAATTGGATTTTGTTTTTTTAAAACAAGAACGATGTAACCACGCCCGAAAGGAGAAAGAAAGGATGCTCGATCAATAACAATTGGTCGGAAACGGTCACGTGATCTGCAGAAAAGAAGAGAAAGAAATGCTCGATCAGGAACCATTGGTCGAAAAACGGTCACCTGACATACGAGAGACTAAGAGAGATGTGCACCTCCCCACAAAAGGCACTGTGAGGAAGTAGGGGTGAAAACAATAGCGATAATGGGAAATCAAAAATAATGCGACTTTTGGAATTATTGAGAAAACCCTGACGCCGACAGACCCACCCCAGTTTGTTGCGGCGTCAATAAAAGCAGGACCCCAGTCGACAGAAAAATCAGTTGGAGTGCGGGTTGGGATAGAGCCTGGACCGCGGGCAGGGGAAAGAAGCCTGAACAAGAAATCCATCCAGCCCAAGTCGAAGACAAGAGATTCGGACTCGCCCTTTGCGGGCAAGAGAATCCTCAGACAAGAAATCCTTCCAGCCCAAGTTGTGGCAGAGACAGAAGAGTTCAGCCCCGGACGGCAGCGAGAAGAGATCACCTCGGACGACAGAGAGTTGCGGCTGAGTTGAAGATTTTCCACCCAAGCAAGAGATCCTTCCAGCCCAAGTCGAAGACAAGAGAACTTCCAGCCTAAGTCGACGAAGAAGAAGAAATACAACTCAAGTCGAAGAGAAGAATCAACTGCGAATGATCGATAGAAATTAGCCCCAGTGTCGAACCAAACCACACTCCGACATACACAATTCTAAAGAGTAGGCAATTCGAAATCTTTAGGTTGTGTGATAGAAGCTTGGTGCCATAGTCCACAGAGCGGGTCGGGAAATTGAGAACAATTTTGTTTTTATGTAACGGACATTAGATATAAAAGGTTGTCACCATTTTTTTTATCAGTAATTTTTTGTCTCGTGAGTTTTTTTTTTTTTTTTACTTGTGTTTTGCCACCCCCGTCGGACTCAACTTGTATCGTTTAAATCCCTGCTGGTCCCGTCTGTCTAAGATCTAAACACAGCGTGGGTAGACAGACCGGAGATCAGTACAGTTGTTTCAGTAACCAGGTATTGGAAGCGAGTTGGGAAAGGCGAGGCTGGTGATCATCTAACCAAGGGGTTGGAGCGGCACGCTTGGAACCAGGAGGAGCGACCAGGAGGAGCGACGTCACAGTTGGCGCCGTAACCAAGGGATTCGACCCTGGGCCAGGTGTGTAACCGTCACAGTTGCATTAGGTGGCAAGAATTCAAAGTGGATTATTCCTTGGCGATCCCACCAGATTTAAAGAACTTTTTGCCCATGAAGCTCCCTTCTCGGCTGTGGCTGGGGCCCTTCCCCTTTACCAAGCCACTGTCTACGACGCTTAACATTTCGATAAAAGATCCATTTTTCGTCGCCAGTCACAAATCTATCCAAAAAAGGTGAAACAAGTTGACTAGAATGGAGAGAAGAGCAGATGTCAACTCGGGATTTGAGGTTGTTTTCAGACAATTCATGAGGCACCAATTTTCCAAGTTTAGAAAATTTTCCAAGTTGTTGAAGATGACGATGAACAGTTGTATGGTTTGAACTGAGAACCACTGCCAATTCCTCAACTGATAAAAGCAGGATTTTCTTCAAGGGCTGCTTCAAGAAGCTTTTTCATCAAACTCAACTGGACGTCCGTTTGATCTTCATCTTCAAAGGTGAAATCTCCACCTCTGAATTTTGCAAACCATCTTCTGCAAGTTCTTTCATTCACACATTTCTCTCCATAAACTGAGTGAATGTTTCCAGCCGCTTCGGCTGCTGAGTTTCCTTTCTTGAACTCATAAAGCATTATGTGTCTCAAAGGATTCTTGGGTACTTCCATGTTAGCAGGGTTTTAATCAAACAAAATTTAATTTTATTGTTCTCTGAAATAAAATTTGATCAGTTTAAATGCATTTAAACATAAAAATAATGTTCAGCTCCATTAGACATTATAAAATACTCTTTAAATTTCGTTCATTTTAACAAAAAGTTAAAATTCGGACAGAACTTATGGGATGACTTGATAATTGTCTGGATCATTTTTTGAATTATGGCTATGTGTCGAATTATTTCTGAATAAATGAAGAGCTTCGAGAAAAAATCAAAAAAAATGCTTTTTTTTTTATTAGCTAACTAAAAAGCAGCTATTTCGGGAAATCAAAATATTTTAAAATGCAAAGTAAACTTTGGTTTGTTCAGGATTAATGTCGGGCGTAAGAAATTGCTATATTTTTCAAATCTTGCCACCCTTGAGGAGCTGCATGAAGATGATTGTTGTCGCATACCTACGGACAATAATGTGTATGTCCCCATTCACATAAATACAGTTGTAAATACTGTATGTTGGTCTGCAGTCGGAGATTCGTCTCTAGCTGCACTGGTCATTGCATTTCTGCCTGAAAACATGAGGGCCCCAGACGAGACTATGGCGAGTCTCATTTTGAGCTGTTTTTTTGCACTTTACCCAAATTTTTTTTTAAGGGGTATACGGGCTCGGATAATTCACATTAAAATCGGCCTTGTTTGACATGTTTTTGAAATAAATTTTTAGGTACCCTGCAGTTGGAAATTGGTCTCCAGCTGTGCTGGTCAAACTCTATGCCTCCGGTCAAAGTGGGTCCCCAGACAAGGCTATGTCGAAGGGCAGAGTCTCGTCTCTGGAAACAGCTACCGACCCTGTTTTATATGGGGTCTACTGGGAATTTTGGCCGAGCCTATGGGTTCGGATATCCTACATTAAATTCGGCCTTTTGCTACATCTGACCGCGTGGGGTGGTTGGTAGACATCCTGCCGTTGGAGTTCCATTTGGAATTCATCTGACTCATTTTCTAGCAGTTGATTACTTTGAAAACTTTAACCGCCGCTGGCGAATCTTATATGTGTTGTTCTTGTCCTAAAGTATTATCGTTCATTACCAACCTTCGTTTGATTATTCTATTCAGTAACCTTCCTACAAAAAAACAATGATATTAGTTTTAACATCGCTCATTTGAATAAATTGCATGATGATATGGAAATAAGATTCAAAGATCTCCTAAAAATGGAAATTCCAAGTTGGGAGGTAGGCCAATTCTGAAACCAATGCAGTTGATGTTGACATCATATTGCAAGAAAACTTAATAATTTATTCAAAATAAGCAACTTTTTTAGAACAAGATTTGGTTTAAACATTCTTTCCAGAACTTGTGGACAAGCGACGAAATTACAGTTGATTTTCCATTGCTCTGGGAAAAAGTTAAATTATATATGATTGCTTTTCTAACAACTTACCTAGTAGAATCAGGATTTAGCAGAGTGTCTGTACTATTATCAAAAGCTATAAACCGCTTAGAAATCATAAGACGAGATCTGCGTCTGTCTTTGAGAAGCTTGGATCCTTATATAGAAAAACTTGTAAAGATGCATCATGGATAAGGATCTCATTGTATTTGAAACCAATTTTCTTTCTTATAGTTATTCTTATTTTTAATTTGGTTTTATATTTAGAAGCTAAAGAATTGTTTCTTGAGGGCTTTATTTTTTTGCTTATGAAAGGTTTTGTTTTGTGCCATATAAAGGAAAAGTTGTAAAAATAAATATTGGTAATAAATGGTCGTTTCATTGGAGATGCGAAATATTTTAGATGCTTGTGAAATTGTGTTTGTCTAATAAATAAACATAGTTGTGTCTTTATTGGACATATTCTATTAAAACGTAAGTCATTTTTTACACTATAATAACTTCATGAGCCACAGAAAAATTCTGGGTGGAAAAGTGGATCATCGAGCTAAAAAAAAAAAATTGAATCACATTTTTAAGGCCATTATTTTAAAAAAAAGTTTGATCTTTTCTCTTAAAGGCGTCTTTTTTTTGTGTTCTTGTGATATTTTGTGATTTAATAAGTTGCCTTACCATAACTTATTAATGAAAATTAATAAGACAATTAAAATTTAAAGAGTTAATGGATTTTAATTATAATCTGACATGACATTTCTTATTTCTCTAAACATCATATTTAATGAATCTGGTTATTTCCTAAGCGTGGAGGCACATCGGATTGAGGAATCGGAGAGCCGAGTTCGATTTCCACTCAAATCCATTCATTTCTGTGCTAATACCTTTGGGAAAGGTATGAATCCTCTTCTTCTTCTATGGGTAAATAGCAGGACAAACCGGAATTTTGGCAAATTATGATTTGCAGTTTTTGCAGGGAAAAAGGATGCCCCTCAGTCATATATAGAGGTAAATCAGTTTGACGAGGCGAATATTATAGAAAAACATGATCGAATTTTAAAAAAATGGCACATAAATTGAGTTCAGATGCGAAAAATTTTTTTTTTTCAAGACCAAATTTTTGTTATTTTGAAGTGAGAATCGAACTCACTACTTGCTCATCATTACACCACGTCGTGGTGACCTACTGATTTTCTAGGCGTAGGTTATATGTGGCACAAGGCCGGAAATGTGGGTCACTCAGTGAGGATCAAAATCACTACTCAGTTGTGAGATAAGCTTACTTACTCCACGTTAAATTGCACATCATATTTATTTAATATGTCTGCGTAGACATCCCTGTTTTAAACAGTGTAAATTTACGTCTCCCGGCGTGTACATTCGAGACAAAGAAAATGTCCCTACCGGTAGGATTCAAACCTGTGTATACCTGATCGGAATGGACACCGCCACCCGGTGTGCTTTCGACCGCTCAGCTACGAATAGGATTCAATTAAGTTTGTTTATTTTTTTTTTGTTTTTCGAATAGACTATTTTGCCGGTAAATAAAAGGTGTTCCAATAACTTGGACCGATTTTAAATGTGAATTAAATTTAAGCGTCTAATGATTTTTTTCTTTTTCTTTCAGATTTGGCGGATATTTGGGCGATATTATTTTTTCACACATAATTGCCATGACTTAAATAACATTATCCAATAGAGAAATAAATAAATTTTCACCAATAACACTGATTTATTTACTGCTGACTTTGATCCGTCTTAATGAAACACCCTTATATATAATCCGTCTTAATGAAACACCCTTTATAAATAGTGTTTTAGAACTAAGAATATTCGTCAGTGCAATAGTTGGATGATTTGTGTAAGCAGGATTTGAACAACACGGATTCTTTGGTCTGTGGCTGTTGCCTACAGTCGATGCACCTGAAGTGTATTGGCAAAAGAAACTATCCAAGTTTTGGATTTTCAGAGACTGTTATGCCTGAAGTGCTTCTATATTTTCATCAGAGTAGGATACAAATGGAAAACATTATGAAGGATATCGTTAATGATCCGTGTTTGGAGGTTTTCTATCAGTTACGTATGACTGGCTTTATTTGTATAGTATCTATTGCATGATAAATAAAAAACGTGTTTTAAGTTGAAATATTTATTAGTAAAACAGAAAGTAAAAAGTGGTCTGTCATTTCTCACATTTCAGTTGAAGAATTTACAACTAAAATTATCAAAATAATAACGTATGTAAATATGTATATATATATATATATGTGTGTGTATATATATATATATATATATATATATATATATATATATATAACCTTAGTTACATATTAGTAACTTGGTTATATATATATAATCTTAGTTACGGATTCTGGGAGAGACACATTGATTTGGAAATTCTGGCAAGAAATCAAATAATTGTCAGATTTTAATGAAACTTTCAAGACTTATTCACAAATGAAGTAAATTATTTTTTAAATGAACCTTTTTAGAAAATCTTGATAAAAATATTTTTTTACATCTGTTACCATTTATTTCATTTTATGAAATTTCGAGAAATTAATTTTCGTACCGTTTAATGTTTACATTAGTTATACGCATAAGCCCTTGGAGAATTTAAATCATTGATTTTTTTTTTGATTTTTTTCTTTTTGAAGAATAGGACTTCAAAGTTACGAAAATCTACTCTGAATTGTTAAATAAAAAATGCAATAAATCTAAGACATTAGACAGAATTTTTTTTCGGCGAATAATAAATTTTCAGAAGAATTGTTTGCATTTTTTTAATATAGTTATAATAATTTATAAAGTTTTAAATCTTTTAAAATTCTCTATTGTGTTGTAGCGGTTAGGTGATATTGCTATTAAGTAAAAACTATATTTATTAATCATAAATGGAAAAGCTTATTACAATTCAGTAAGCTCCAGTATTTTAAAAAGAATTTTAAAATTTCTGTGTCTGTGTATAAACATGCCGATTTTCGTATGTACGGACGTCCATACACTATATCACCAAATAAGAGCGGTAACTACAGTAAATTTAAAATTTATTGGTAATTTTCTCAACAAGCGTCTTCGTAAGTAAGACTATAATGCCAAAATATGAGATTAATTAAAATATTTTCCTAAATTTTTAAGATTCTCTAGGAAGTTAAAAAGATTACATAAAATGCGTTTACTTTATATTCGTCAAGTAATTTTTGCAGTTACGTTCTGCCGTAGAAAAATTCCCAAACATTAGACTATGTAGGTAGCTGTCAACACCCCATAAACACCTACACCCGTGTCAAAAATACTTTTATGCGATAATTAAACTAAAAGTAAGTAATATTTGTTTCAAATCAGATTAATTAAACATTAAATCAGCTAATCTTCCTGAAATAAATTTTCAGAAAAGTATATTTTATTTTTGAAAGATTTGTTAATAAAAAGAATCATATTAAATTAACAGATCCGCGAATATGGCTGTTTTCAGCAATTTAACGATTAAAAAAATAAAAATTAATTTCAATCAATTTAAATTCGGCATGAAATACAACAAAGTATTTTGTTTATTAAAAATATTAAATTTAATCTATTAGCTGGAAATTAAAACTGAAATACAAGCTACAAGATTTTTCATTTTTAAAAATGCATATTAAATTTTAGTTATCGTTTTTCTTTAGGGGAACACACACACAAATGTGTGTGTGTGTGTGTGTGTGTGTGTGTGTGTGTGTGTGTGTGTGTGTTTAATTTCTAGCAAACATGGACTTTTGTGTGTCAAAAGGACCGGTTCCAATGATACCGCTTTTATTTTAAATACCCTGGCAATGATTATTGTTTTAAAAAGCAATGATTAGAATTGTAATAAAATCTAAGCATATGATGAAAGTGAATTCATACATTTTTTGTTCTTGAGAATTAACAAGAAAACTATTAAAGATCATTTATTTATCAGATTGTTTATTTAAAAGCGGGATTTTATATTTACAACATTCGAAAAACTAATGCAATACAATATTTAGAATTTACAAATTTATAATAAAATAAATTTGAAAAATGTCATTCATAAAATTAGAAAACATTTTCTAAATTATTAATATATTTGAACCATTATAACGAATTATTGTTTACCATTTTATAAAGTTCGTATTTACTGGAAATTAGCCAATGTTTTGCCAACCATTCGAATAAACAATCTAATAAATAAATAGTGTATATTATTTTTGCTGTTAATTCTCAAGAACAAAGAAAATGTATAAATTCACTTTCATACCGGGTGTAACAGCCATTTGTTAGATTAAGCACTGAACCGTTGTAACTTAGAAATAATTCTTACTGGAATCTTCCGAGGTTTTTGTAACACTACTGGACTCTACTTTGAGCAACAAGAATATATAATTACTCTCCAAGCTTAACAGAAGAATCGTGATGAAATCGATCATAAACGAAAATGACATGTTCGTCATTAATTAATTATAATCTTACTTATTATAAAATGCAGATTGTGTGTGTGTGTGTGTGTGTGTGTCTGTACGTTTATATATTGGATCGGATTTCCTACATTTTTCAACCGATTTCAACAAAACTTCACAGGATTGCGTAAAATTACCTTGCGGTGGTTCTGAAATTGGAAAAACACAATTGTTTTTGCACGAAATCAATTTGAAAACACGATTCTGTCGCCAGAATGAAAGGGGGACAACTCATATCGAGTTATACTTATTATAAAACCCAGGTTGTTTGTGTGTGTGTTTGTTTATATATAGGATCGGATTTCCTACATTTTTCAACCGATTTCAACAAAACTTCACTTTTTTTTGGCAGGTAGTGTTTCTTATTGTCTTGCACATTTTTTTTCTTTATTTTTACATTCAGAATGCTTTAAAGGAAAAATTCCATTTACAAGACAATTGTTTATAATAAAATTCTATTCAATCGGTAGACTCATAACGATTGAAAACAATGTTTTTGTTTGAGTTTGACCAATTCGTAAAAAAAAAAAAAAAACGAAACAAAAAAAATACTAATTAAGACATGCGTATCCGTCAACCTTAAACAATAATCTTTGTCAATTTTATTTTCCAGTCTTTATGATGGTCGATACTTGATCTATCTCTTACTGTTATATCCCCGGGCAACGCTGGGCTCTACTGATAGTTATAGCTAAGGATCGGAAGATCATGAATTATTGAAATAAAGTTCAAATACATACATGCAAATATATATATATATATATATATATATATATATATATATATATATATATATATATATTTCATGATCATTTTTCAACTTATTCAAGATGATCTTCGCCCTCTCTAAACTTCTAACTTTCTGTCCTGGTGTAATTAACTGCCTCACACGTTTCACGTGCAATTTCATTTTCAAGTCTTTTTTCACTGCTCTTTGGACTGTTATAGCTGAAACTCCTCTCTCACGTGCCAAACGTCCTATGGATTGAGTTGGATCTTTTCTAACTGATCTCTTTAACTCTAAGTTGAAATGATGATCCCTCTTCCTACTGTGATCTCCTGATCCAGTTTTCCCCTCTACTGTTCCCTTTTTTTAAAAACTTATTCAACATTCGCTTGATGGTTCTTGAGTGGACTTTGAAGATGGAAACCAGAGTATGAACGTTGATACCATTACTGAAGGCCTGAATGATCTTTTTTCTCTCACAATTGCTTAGTTGAGAAGGCAGTTGGGCTGACACAAAACGATTTTAATCAGGTCTCTTTCTAGCTGAATAACTCAAATGGTATTAAGATGGCTAAACGTCTTATCTGAAAACCTGGAAAAAAGGAACTCAGTTTAGTGGGGTTTTGTTTAGATATTAAATATTTTGTGTTATGCTGTTACACGATTTGGACAATTTTGCTGTTACACTCGGTATGTTTAAGTTTTGTTGCAATTCTAATTATTGCCGAAGAGTGAAAGTAGTTAAAATAATAGTGATGTCATGGAATAAATCATCTTTTGACACTCCGTTTTTTACCTAATTTCTTTACCTCAGTCAGTTATGTGCAATGCGTCATTACACGCTTTGGGCGATAATGAAATTTTTTCGATATATGATAGAAAAGGCAAATTTTTTTTCCCGCAGTTGGAATTTGTCATTTCTTTCTACGGTAGACCAGTTGCTATCCAAGTCTTCCTGGTTTTAGAAGCAGAGGATTCATACCTTTCATTAGCACTTAAGTGAATGTAATGGATTTGATTGGAATTCGAACTCGGCTCTCCGAGCTCTCAATCCAAGCCGCTAGCCATTACTTCATTACTGCATCTTTGTCTAAACTTTAAAAAAAAACTAGTTTTGCCTTTTGTTCGAAGAGTGAATGAGAGAGTGAGTGAGTGTGTGTGTGTGTGAGAGAGAGAGATAGAATACGTGTGTGTGTGTCCGCACCTCTTGAATTCACCTGTCCTCTTTCTGCGCCTGTAGAATAGTGCTAAAAGCGAAGCAGAAACACTTTGAGAGAAAGTTGACATGACGCACCAATATGTAAAAAAAGAACAAACAAAAAAAAACAGATTTTAAAAAAGCAATGTAAGTCGACACCATCTTTGTAACTAAACTATGCTGCATCATTTTCACCCAATCAGAAAAATACAAAAAAAAATTCTCGTCTGTTCACGAGAAAAGTATCAATTTTTGACTCATGCATTTTCTAACTCGCAATTTAAACTCCATCTTTCTCTTACTTTTACCTCTCCCCGCCCTCTCTAAGTTTTGCATATATATATATATTACTAATATATATATATATATATATATATATATATATATATAGATAGATAGATAGATTTACTAAGCGTTGCTTAGACGTGGTACAAGGCCGCAATAATAGAGCACCCAATGTAAATCTAGCCCACTATTCGATCGTAATTGATCTAAATAAAAGAGATTTTTGAACCAATAAATCATAAATTTCGATTTTGCGCAGTACATATTTTCTCCCCTCTTTAAACATATATTTGCCGGGAAGGGGGAATTTGAAAAAAGGCGGTGTAATGGTTAAAAATATTCTCTAATATTTAGAACAATTACGACTGAGTAGTCAGTTCGATCCTCACTCAAAAAAAATAATTTCGGCATTTTGTGAAATACATCAAATGTTTACGCTTGAAAATCACCATATTTGCCTGGAAACATCAAAATAATATTAGACTCCGGCGGCGGCGGGGCGGAAGGTATCTCCCAGACCGTACTTTTCCTTTGGGTGGGAAGTGCCGAGGAGCTTGAGAAATTTTTCCACGGTATTGCCGTTAAATTTAAAATTTTAAACTGACCTTGTGTTACGTTCGGTAGCAAGTGGAATCCCTGAAATACATACATACATCACTATAAAATATATATATATTTATACACACACACACACACACATAAATATATATATATATATATATATGAATAAAAAATATACGGAAAAAAAAAACAAAAAATCCTAATATGCAATTATGCTGTTTTAATGTTAATATAATGTCAACGTCGGACGTTTCGGTCTAATAGACCATCTTCAGGACATATTCATAAAAACATGATTAACATTAGACTATATTTAATTCAACATGAAAAGACGATGGACATAAGAGTAAGACTAATCAAAACAGACAACTGAAATTTTTCAACATCAGCGTTCCGTTTCAATATGATCACGTCAGTTATGTCTTATGAATATGTCCTGAAGATGGTCTACGAGACCGAAACGTCCGACGTTGACATTATATTAACATTAAAACAGCATAATTGCATATTAGGATTTTTGTTTGTTTTTTTCCGTATATTTTTCTTCATACTGTCGGATCTATATCCATATATTTGCTGATATATATATATATATATATATACATATATATTACTTCAAACATTATTAATTATATATAAACATTATTAATTATATATAACATTATATATAAATATATATATATATTACTTCAAACATTATTAAAATTAATACTCGTATTTGAAATGAACGACACGTTTTTATTTCTTTTTATTTATAAAAGAACCTTGCTAAACTGCGACGCTCTCTGTAGCTAAGTAGTAAATCACGCCGGGTCAAACGGTGGCTTCTCCTATAAAGGGGGACGCGAGTTTGATCCCTGTCGGAGAGCACATTCTCTTTATTACGACTTCTTGAATGCACAGACCGATGGACGCAATATATATGGGGTGCCTATTCCAAATATGAAACATCCAGTATAATAATGCTTGAAATAATAAAAATGTCGAATTAAAAATAAGTCCATTAATACTTTGGCCTATACATGTTGAAGGGAATGATTTTTTGTGCGAAAATCAATGATTAACTTGGTTTATTCTTTTTAATTATTTCATCCTAAGCAAGGCGATAAAGTCACTAAGACGATGACAAACAACAGAAGGAAACTGAGAAAAGAATTTTGAGAAGAAAGGAAAATAAAAAAAAAGGAATCAAGGAGACAAAAGGCGACGATTAATGTTTTATTTACATTTTTGTAGATCGTAGTTGTCAGGAAATCAAGAAGCTGGAAGAGAGTTCCAAGGGCGACACGCCAAAAGGATTCTAAAATATTAGAGTTTAAAGTTATATTTTTATTTTTTATTTTTCAAACGAATACACCCCATGCAATATGTGTCTATATCTCTAAGATGAAGTATTATGATTATTTATATTATTCAGAGTGTTCTCCTCATTTTCATTGCCATATTGTTGTATCCTAGAAAGGATTACTGAATGAGAAATAACCAAATCGGAGGTTGGAAATGAAATGTTAATCTTTATAACATCAACAAAATACAATACTCGCCAGCGGTGTGATGTAGGTAAACCACATCTCATTCATGAAGTCGGGGTTCCAAAGAGTAGAGCTCGTCCGAACGACCGCCATGATATTATTGATAGAAAAGGCAGAGGGAAGCTACTTTACGGCGACGTAAAAGTGTTACCCAAAGCGCATGTTTCGAGCGACGATTTTTGAAAATCTTTTTCTTTTATGCCCGCGTGTATATGTCGACCCAGGATTTAAGACAATTATTCATCCATGACCTGTTTTGTGTCTCTAGCGATCTTTTGTTTGGAATCAAAAAAAAAAAATCATTCACTTGTGATAGCTCCTGTGAACAGGTTGACCTTTGATTTGAAGTGAGAAGGCACGACTCGTGTATAAGCCGATCCTTGATTTAGGCGCAAGAAATTATTTATGACACGCCACGTGTATAGGCCGACCCTGAAGTTGGGTGGAAGAAATTATTTATTTACTCTTGCATCCAGAAACATGTTTGAATGAATATATGCTGCCTAAATATGCACACACACACACACACACACACACACACACACACACACACACACAAACACACACACACACACTCATACATATATATATATATATATATATTATAAAGAAGTAATCATGCAAAGAACTAATCACTAAAGTTTATGTAATTAAGTGCGTAATCACTTCGCTAACTGATTTAATAAAGCATTAACTTACTAACCATTCGTTGAATTACGCGATCCTTAACATTGTAAGATGGATTAAATGTTCCGTCGATGCTAGTACTTTCGAAAATCATCACATTTTCATCATCAGGCATTAATATTTTTTTTCATTTCAGGTAAGTTCCAAGACGAAATTAAACGTATTGCAGGCCGAAAGATGTTTTTTTAAGAGTGTGTTATTTATTAATGGTTACATAATTTTTGGAAATGCATATATATATATATAGAAAAACAACACACACACACACACACACACACATACATATATATATATATATATATATATATATATATATATATATATATATATATATAAAAAAAAAATTGTATTTTGTACAAAATATTGGTTATTGTAATTAAATGTTTTTTTAGCCAGGAAAACACTTGATTGTTACATGTATCTTGTATATCTCAACTTTTGATTTAAAGCTAATAATAATAATAATAAATTCATTTTAATACCAGTTATATTTTAATTATTTCATTGGGCTTTACATACCGCGACATCTATCAGAGAGATGAAACTTAAATTTTTATTATTGCATTATTCCAAATTTTTAACATATCAGCAGATAGCTATTAATATTAACAACTGAGCACAAATCGTTATTAATTAAAAAAATTAGTAATTAATGTATAATATTATCCATAACTACATGTACAAGAATGTCGTTTTTGATTAAAGTTAAAAAAAATAACCATAAATACGTAAAAAATGCGTATATTGTCGAAAATTCCTTTTTCCACAATATAGTTATTTGTGCTGTGTTATAATGCTTAGAAAAAAAGCCAGAAAACGAAACGCGTCGGCAAAAAACTAAGATTTTTTTTCCAATTGTCATTCCTATAACAATTTGTCTTGTCCACAGAATTAAACTGTGAATTTAACTATACTGTTGACATGTAAAAAAATTAAAAAAAAAACTCTTAGTATAAACTAAAGGAAATTTACATTAACCAGAAAGAGGTTTACGCAAGAGCGTCTCTCTTTTTTAAATTTGAATTTTTTAATATAACTATAACAACAAAAACATTTCGATTTCATTTTTGCCTTGAAAAAGTCGGAAGACAAGACGTGTCGGCAAAAAACTGAGTTTTTTTTTTTCCAGTTGTCATTCTTAAACCAATGCTTATTATTACCAAAACAATAATAATGATAATTAATTTTATAAAAGCATTAAAGTATATTTAATCAAATCTTCCTAATAGCGATCTGTTAATTAATTACAGCAGGCTTATTCGAAGTTCGGTAAATTTGTGAGGACTCCTATTAAGAAGTCATTGATACGATGACAAACAATTCAGTCCGAAGTGACATCGATCCTGAAATGTCTATACTCCAACACGGGATTTAATAGCCAAGTGTCGTGACCCTTGAGCTGCTCTCACTCCCGTGTCATTGTACCCTTCTCGTGTGTACAATGACACGACAAAAATGCTTCTTTTTACTTTCAAAACATCGGTATTTCCTTTGCAATAACAAAAGTAATTTGAAAAATAAATAAAATAAGCCTACGTCTAAAATTACAAGATCAATTCGAGTGAAAAACTCACTCGAACGGCCAGTGATGTTGAAATAGGTTCCTACTTATTTTCAATCTGCTATATTCAAAATCGGCGTATTTCAATGAAACGTTGTATCAGTGTTTTTTTTTTCTTATATAAACACACAACTATGGTTTTCATAAAAGAAAATATTTTTATCTCTTAAGACTATATCATAATAAATGTTATGAATAATCAATAGTATCCCCTTGTTTCGTTACTCTCCTCTTTGAGAGAGCTGTTTCTGTTTACTGGGACTATAAAAGGACACTATACGCGAACCTTGTATTCTCAGTTGAATAAAGCTTTCTTAAACCCTACACCTACGTACTTTTGTCATTACAATATATTTACTAATTGTAATAAAGACGGGCACATTAAAATCAAACAAGAACGAATAACAAATTTCATTGTTACTGTATTGTGAAAAATAAAAAAAAGGATATAAAAATGATCATCTCCTGTTCATTCATTTCTTCAGAGCTCTGACAAGAAGTTCACAACGACTAAAATACGTAACAGGTATAATAGATAAATCATTTACCATAGAAATGCATTTCAAATAAGGAAGAAAGAGATTGTCATTGGTTAAGAGTAACATTGTAAATGATATTGTTATATGTATTATTATATAATTATAATTATAGTAGAGAATTGCAAGTTTCTTTTCTCGCCCGTGGTACACCCTTCCGATTTCTTGCTTCCCTGCCAACTACAGTCTTCAAAATAAATAAATGCAACGCAAATCGCCGTCTTTATTCTTTCTGAATCCTGTTCCTTTATTGTCCTTTTCCTCACTAAAGTCTTCTTATTCTCTTTCACACCCTGTAACCTCCTCTGCCCTAGTGGCATTATTGCCTTCTTTGAGGTAAAATTATTTAAAAAAAAAACTGACATTAAAATCAAACAACTGGAAAGAAGAAAAAGAAACAGGTTAAAGACATAAATCGAAAAGCAAAAAATAAAAAAATAAAATCTTAACAGGTTTTCATTTCTCATTCGTCAGGGCTTTATCGACGACAGAAATGATGCACACAGTGAATAAAATTAAAATAAAAAACAATAAAAATCGGTTAAGTTTTGTATGTCTTTTTTCAGTTTACCTCTTTTTAGTAAGTATTATTATTTCCCCTGTTGTACGATTTTAATATGTCCGTTTTTATTGCATTTATTAAATGTTACTGGTAAAATATTTTATATATTTATGTTTAACATCGCTATGTCGAAAACGACTTTAATAAACACGGGAGAGCCTCGGAAGCTTTATTCAGATTAGAATAACTTTGTACAAAAATAGATTCTATTTATATTGAATTAGACGAGGAGAGTTCTTTAGTCAAGGGAGATAATATCCAACAAGGAGGATAACTATGTGGGTACCTACCGCAACAACATTCACGTTTTTTACAATTCCTGAGACGTGCGTTTAAATAGTTTCTTATACAGAAACTCTCTAGTGTTCTAGTGGTAATCTATTTGAAATTAAAGAAAAAGGGATTTCGAAAATATAGCGACGTAAGTGTGCTGAAATTCTATATAATATCGGTCCTCCTATAAGGCAGTAAATACTGGACAATTTCCACACAGATGAAGAGGAGACTTGAGGCTACAGTCATAGGCTTTTATACAAGGATCCTGAGAATATCATGGACTAAACCTGTGGGTAGATAAAACAGTTTTATGGAAACAGGAAATGAAGAGGACACTTTTACGAAGTATCAGTAAGAGACAGCTGAAATTTCTTGGACACATGATTAGGAAAGAAGAACCGGCAGGGTCAGCGCGTGTTATACACGAAACCCCAGACTTTTTCTAAGATTTGGCATGCGTTTTTTGGGGGGTCCCGTTGTGGCCTCATTTTTTTTTCTTCAGCTCTGTTTCATGGTTATCCGCCATTTTTTAAAATTATTTTTAAACTGACTTTACATTGTCAGTCATCAACTAATAATATACATCGTGTATCTGCATGGCCGGTGGGGTGCGCACTACGCAGGAACCCCCGACCAGGTTGGAGCCCCCAAAAGGCCTAGTTTCAGGAGTGTTATTTCTTTTGTTTTTTGTTTGTTTGTTTTTGTTTGTTGGTTTTTTTTTGTTTGTTTTGGGGTTTTTTTTTTTTTTTTTCAATTTTTACTTTTTTTCTACCTAAGTTATATTGTCAGTCATCAACTATTAGGTTGGTGCAAAAATAATGTCGTTTATTAATCGAAATAAGAGCCATTAGAATCGACACATTTTTGCCAACGAGAAACAAGTTTATTTATCCCATTAGCATAGAAATACGGAGTTCTGGAAGCGATGAAGTCATTGAAGGCCGATTCGGCATCATCTCAGCTTTTGAAGCATTTTTCGTGCAGGAAGTTGTCGAGATGCTTGAAAAAGTGATAATCGGTGGGCGAGAGGTCCGGTGAATATGGCGGATGAGGCAGAGTCTCGTAGCCCAATTCTTTCAGCTTCTGCAGGGTCAGTTGAGCAACATGCGAGCGTGCGTTGTCATGGAAGAGAATTGGTCCCTTCATATTGACCAATCTCGGGCACATACGTTGGAGCTTCTGGTGCATTTCGTCAATTTGTCGGCAGTACTTCTCCGCCGTAATCGTTTCGCCCGGATTCAAGAAGCTGTGATGGATGAGACCGGCCGCAGACCACCAAACAATCACCATAACCTTTTTTTTTTTTTGGTGCAATTTCGGCTTCCGGAAGTGTTGTGGAGTTTCTCCGGCATCCAACCACTGTGCCGAACATCGCCGGTTGTCGTAGAGGATCCACTTCTCGTCACACGTTACAATCCGCTCGAGAAATGGGTCGTTTTTGTTGCGCAGAATGAGCGTAGAAGACACCTCAAAACGACGATTTTTTTTATTATCGTTCAATTCATGCGGCACCCATTTATCCAACTTTTTTGACTTCCCTATTTGCTTTAAATGGTGAACACTGTTGAGTGGTCGACCTCGAATTCAACAGCAACTTCTCGTGTGGTTTTGCGTAGATCGGCTTCAATTAAGGCTTTCAAATGTTCGTTATCAACCGCAGTCGGCCGGACGCGACCGTCTTCAACTTCGAGGCTCTCGTCACCATTGCGAAATTTCTTGAACCACCGTTGTGCCACACGTTCGTTAGTGGTTCCTGGGCCAAACGCATCATTGATATCACGAGCTGTCTTTGCAGCGTTTCAGCCTAGTTTGAACTGGAACAAGAAAATCGTGCGGATTTGAATTTTGTCCATGCTTTCGATAAGCCTGCAAAAAAATGAATGAAGAGATTGAGAACGGTAACGAATAACACGATTCGATAGAGCGAAAAACGCGCTTCAAAATGATATACAACATGGCTATATATATCAATGAATTAATTCAGAAATCATATATAAAAGTAACATATGTGAGAAAACAACATTATTTTTGCACCAACCTAATATAATAATTGACAGGACCGGTGCTTACTACCCCGAATCTCTCAAATGCATGGGGACCCTATGCCTACCGGGGAGGGGCTGGGTCAGAAGTACTAATTTCAATCGCGCTTATTATTCTAAATTGTAATTTTCTTTCTGAACACTTATTTTAAATCAACTAAGAGGGTAATATATCTTGGTAAAATCATTTTTTATTCCGAAATCATACACTAAGGAGGGTCTCTGATTCTTTTTTTTTTAACTAATAGCAATACTAAACAGAAATCCCAGCTTAGCAATTAAAATAGCAGTCATAGTCCCCATTTTTTACGTTTCTCGAAAGATAAAACCGAGAAAATGATCGCTTAAAAAATAAAAAAGTTTAAAGATTTCAAACAGATGAAAATTTTCCCCGAAAACTGAAATACTATTTTTAAATCAAATTTTAAGACAATTCCGTTTGTGTTGTGTTGGAATCATTGTAATTTTTTTTTCTTCAGCGGAGATGAGTCGGCGATTAATCTTTATGGAAATATAAAAAATTGCGACTTAAATATTTTTTTAGAGTAAAATTTAGTCATGAAAATATCGGTTCTTATTACAAAGAAATAAAATTTTCTTGGAATTTTAAAAATAAAAAACCTATTCATTATAAAAGTAAATAACTAATGAATATGTAGTAGAGGGGCGGGGCGTATCAAAGTTTCGAGGGTGGCGCCCGAGACCCTAGCGCCGGCCTTGGGAACTGGAGAATTTGACACACATTGAAGGCAAAAGAGGCAAAGAGAATTATAAACCTACCTAATGCGTTTGTGTAAGTGGGAGGGTTAGTAAATAACAATATTAATTAGAGCTACAAAGAATAGGAAGTTGTGGAGAGCCATGTTTGCTCAAATCCTTAAAAGCAACGGCACGTAAAAGTAATCTACTGTATACCAGAAACTAGACATTAGATATACGCAACAATTCACATATATGCGAAGCGTTTTGACAAAGGATGGAAATCCAAATGCGAATTGGGATAGTGAAAGGTGCCTTCCAAAAGCTAAGCAAAGTATTAAGAAACAGTAAAATATCATAAGAAAAAAAAAGAGTACTGGATTGCTATGTAATATCAGTCCTTCTATAAAGCAGTGAATGCTGGACAATATCCTCACAGATGAAGAAGACACTTGAAGCTACAGAAATGTGGTTCTACAGAAGGATGCTGAGAATACCATGAATAGAAATGTTGAGCAACGACCAAGTTCTAAAGACAATGGTAACAAGGACACTTATACCAGAAAGAGAATGTTAAATTTTCTAGGACACATAATAGGAAAGAGGGCCTGGAAAATTTGATACTCACAGGAGAGATTGAAGGTAAGAGGGACAGAGGAAAGAATCACACAAAATGCCTGACGAGCTTGAGTGATTGGATGGCGGAGCAGGGTTTGGGAGAGATGGCAAAACGTCGAAAGTTATTAATAACTACAAAGGACAGGAAATTGTGGAGAGCCATGATCGCCAACGTCTTGAAGAGACACGGCAGAAGACGAAGAATGAGCTTGAGTAAATGGATAGCGGAAAATTTATTAAGAGCTACAAAGAACAGAGAATTGTGAAGAGTCATGATCGCCAACGTTTTATAGAGACGTGACGCAAAGAAAAAGGAGAATGTTATCTATGTCTGGCACAAGGTTTCACAGGAGGTTTTCACTCTATACCTTACTGCAGACCAGAGACAGTTCGCTAAACATCCGCATTTAATACGCTTTGTTAGTGTGGCATAGCGCCATAAGACCTAGGCTCCTATAAGTCTTGAACTCTGTATACTATGAGGCTGAGTCATAAGTAATTTCCGTTTTGTGGAGTCAATCCTAATGACAAGTGTATCATTCTAACTAACCGTTCCTTAAATATATAACAGGTGATGAAAAGTGGGTTGCTTTCAACAATGTTCAACGCAAAAGCAGGTCTGTTCTACCCCAACTGCCATATTTACCCGACTTTGCACCAATCGATTATTACTTTTTTTTCCGACCGCTGCAAAATGCCAAATGCGGGAAAAGAATCTTTCTGTAAAATGATGAGACCTCGACGCCAATCTAGTACTGCGTTTAAATTCATAAAGTCTATTGACAATAGTCGACCTAAATATTTACTAAGCTTAGTTTTGTAGTGCCAAGGAAGATAATAGTCTAAAAAGAATATGAAGCTACCAGAAAATGTATCGTTATTTCCGTTTACGACATGTTAATCTTCTTAGGTTACTTAAATAATCGAATTTTGTATAGGACTCTGAGTGAGGATCGAACTTATTACGCATTAGTAATGGTCATCCGGCCCATCCTCGTTAACCATTACCCCAACGCCTAACGTCTTACCGATAGTAATTGAACTGATATTTTGTTCAATAATTCTGATTTTTTTCTTTTTCTGAATGCGTCTTTTATTTGTAATTAACAAATCGAACGAACTTTTTTTAGACAACCTCATAGTTTCATATAAAAGCCACCTGGTATTACTAACTAGACAATGATCAAACTCGACAAAAATCTTTTTTTTTTTTTTCACTTTCAAAACATCAGTGTTTCCGTTGCAGTCATAAAAGTCATAATAATTTGAATTTTTGTCGACTGATTTGTTTTGTAGGGCTTACCAGCCTTTTGCATGTTACTTAAAGCCAGAAAATATTTTTAGATTGCAAGAATTTTTAGCGATAGTACTAATTTTATTGATAGAAGTTCTACTCATTAATTCATAGCTGGAGTAGAAGAGGTGGATTCATACTTTTCCAAAAGGTATTTGCGCGTAAGTGAATGTAACGAACCCGACTGGAATTCGAACTCTCCGATTTCCAATTCTGGGTATGACGATTAACTACACTAGGCTGCAAGGTCTTTGATCGAGAGGTTTTGAGGAGCGTGGAACCACCTCTTAATTCTTGACCTGGGATGGTAGAACTATGGTCAAATAGTTTACCCTCAAACTGGGGTCAAAACACTATGAAAGTAAAATATACATTTTAGAGTAAAAATAACAGCAATACATTTTCATAGTAAAAATAATTAACAGCAATTCATTAAAAAAAACAACACATTACCAGCAGTAAATTTTTTAAAAAAGAATTACAAGCAATATATGAAAAAATGGTTCGAGGACAATTTTGCGACCGACAAGAGCCCGACGGACAACTGCTCGACTGACAAGAGCCCGACCAAGAGCCCGGCTGACAACTGCTCGACTGACAAGATTCCGACGGTCAACTGCTCGACTGACAAGAGCCCGACGGACAACTGCTCGACTGACAAGAGCCCGGCGGACAACTGCTCGACTGACAAGGACCCGACCAAGAGCCCGGCTGACAACTGCTCGACTGACAAGAGCTCGACGGACAAGAGACGGACAAGAGCCTGGCGGACAATTGACAAGAGCTCGACCAAGAGACAACCTCGGCGGAGCCCGACGGACAACTGCTCGACAAGAGACCAAGAGCCCGGCGGACAACTGCTCGACTGACAAGAGCCCGACGGACAACTGCTCGACTGACAAGAGCCCGACCAAGAGCCCGGCGGACAACTGCTCGACTGACAAGAGCCCGACGGACAACTGCTCGACTGACAAGAGCCCGACCAAGAGCCCGGCGGACAACTGCTCGACTGACAAGAGCCCGACGGACAACTGCTTGACTGACAAGAGCCCGACCAAGAGCCCGGCGGACAACTGCTCGACTGACAAGAGCCCGACGGACAACTGCTCGACTGACAAGAGCCCGACGGACAACTGCTCGACTGACAGGTGCCCGACGGAAAAATGGCCGCTGTTCATATCTATGTAGAATATTTAGATATTTTTGATGTTATTCAAAAGGGAAAATTATAGATAATAGGTAACTGTTCCATCCCCCTTCTCATGGAAGATGAAGACCCAGTGCTGACCTGAAGCTTACTATTTTGTCAGATACAAGATATTTTGGGGATTGAAGAATTATGTTGTGATTCTACAAGATTTGGTTTGTTTAATATAAAAGCATTCTTATTATTAGTTTCATTATTGCTTTCTTAATCAATATTTAAGATCATTATTACGATTTGCTTTATTTATATTATTGTTAACATTATTATTACTGGAAAATTATTATTATTATTGTAACGAAAAGAAACAGAGAAACCATAAAGAATACATCAAAGGTTTAAATCTATTGAAACTTACTTTTTAGTACGATAAATAATTACCAGTGAAGAATTAAAATTTTTCCTTCTCTCTCACTTAAAAAATTGGTTTTATTTTTCAATGTGTAACATGAGGATAACTGCTATTGCACTGAAAGGATATTATGATACGTTCCCTTTCGGGTGACATCAAAAATATTGAAATATTCTACATATCTTTAAACATTGGTCTTTTTTCCGTCGGGTAATTGTCCTTATCGTGCAGTTGCCTGTCTGGCTCTTGGCAGTTGGCCGTTGGACACTTGGCCGTCGGGCAGTTGTCCGGATACCATAAAAAACATTACCAGCAATACATTCTTGTTAAAAAAATAAATTAAAATTACCAGCAATACATTTTTGTAAATGAAATTACTAATGAGTCTGAGATGAGGTATTATGTACATTATTTACATTATTCGGACTATTGTCCTTATCTTTGTCGCCATATTTATTACAACGTTTCGGCCTTTAAGTATCTGTCTATATTTCTGAGATGAGGTATTATGTACACTATTTACATTATTCGGACTATTGTCCTTATCTTTGTCGCCATATTTATTACAACGTTTCGACCTTTCAGTATCTGTCTATATTTCTGAGATGAGGTATTATGTACATTATTTACAGTTATCAGTTATCTCATGTTAATTTTCCCTCTGAAAGTTCTCCACTGCCTTAACCGGGTATTGAACTCACACTTTTTGGGTCCTGTCACTGGATCTAATCAACGCCTTTATACACTGTGCCATGTGTCCTTGAGGAAATAACTGATAACTGACATCCATCAAACATGGCACGTGGAACTAGAACAGTCTACCCCAGTGAGCGAAATAAAGGGTTCAGTTCGACATTCCAACCACCTGAAGAAGGCCGAAACGTTGTGATAAATATGGCGACAAAGATGAGGACAATAGTCCGAATAATGTAAATAATGAAATTACTAATGCTCTTAAGAAAATTAAATTTCGGCATTAAATGACCCATAAGGAGTTGATATGCCGCTGAACAAACAAACTCTGTAACTTCGATCCTTTATCCATTGCATCACTTGCACATTAAAACTTAAAGCACCTGGTATTCTCAAGCGGTTACCCACCTAGATACTGACGTTGCTTAACTTCGGTGATCGTACGAGAAACGATGTTCAAATGTGATATGGCCATAATCCTAAAAGGTCACTTGTTGATAAAATAAGCTCTTAAACCTTATTGAAATCGTCCTCTTCATATGTTCGACATCATAATTTTACGCATTTCAGTAAGACTTTACGCCAATTCTGTTTTTTTTTCCTTTTTGTAAACACAACACTATTAAGATTACAATTTGTGATCTCTAGTTGTATTCTGCACTAATATCCTTCCTTACACTGAATTGCTGAGTTTGTCATTTCTTGCTTAACCTATTAATGGCCAACATTAAATCCGATATTAATTTTTAAAAATAAATAAAAATAAAAACCAGGTATTCATTATAGGTTTCTACCTGTAACTCCTCAACGTCCACCGTCGCAGTTTTTGGAACGGTAGGCGTTAATGGATTAATATTGATTTAGTTACAAAAGTACTGTTGCCAATGGCTGATCTCAAATGTAATTGATTTGTTACTTGTGTTTCAGTCATAACTGTTCGTGTTGATGATTGGCTTTGTATTGATAGTGCACGATCTTGTGCGTCAATAGTTCTCAAACGAGAGACGCTTGTCGCCCAAGGAAGGAATTTTAAAATCTAAGGAAATGAATTTTAGCCACAGGCGAAATTCAGCATTAAATCAAAAGCAGGTTTTATTATCCATTGAAATAAGGATTTCTTCTTTTTTTTTTCATTTGATCGCAGTTAGTAAAGCAATTTCGTTTTATAATTTGCCTCAGTGATTACCTTTGTAAAAGTATGATGAGGAGAAAAGAATTATTAGATAAAAGCTGAAAATGAAGTAGAAATTGAAAAATAGGACCGCCGCGTACTACACCGACTCCCGACCGGGGGTGAAGGAGCCTGATTGGGAGCCCCGGGTAGTGATTTGTGACTCTCGCTATCTTTTTTTTGTTGTTCTACCTACATTTATATACATTACAAATTAAATTAATTACAACTGATTATTAAAGGATGAAAAATCTTCGCAGATTTTGACGTCATTCTGAGGCCTTTTTTTTCCCCAAAATCCGTGAATTTATTTTGCTCATGTTAAGTTTCGAAAAAAAGAAACCTATATAAAATTCACTATTTTTTCTATAATGTTGAACGTGTTAAAATTATTCAACTTTTTAAAAAGAAAAATTATGTTAAAAATTGCCGTAAAACATTGTTGATTTATTTAAGATGGAATGATCTATTATGACATGTCTCTAATTTGTATTTAGATACATTGAATTTATTTTCATTTTTTTTTTTAGTTTGAACTATTCACCTACATTGTATATGATCCATTATTATACATAATTAGTTTACAATAAAATTTGAATTTTATGTAAATTCTAGCTTACGAAAATTGAAATGTACCAAAGTGAGGGTCTGTACCATGGATTCGTGTCAGGAGACAAAACACCGTTGCACTGGACTTGAGCTGATGATACAACTATTTACTCCTGTGTTAGTAACAAGTCCAATAGACCTGAGAAAGTAAAACTAGCAGCTTCTCTCGAAAATGATCTCCAATCAATGATTAACAGGCGCAATGCATTGCTTGTAAATTTTAGCGCCTGCAAAACAACACTGCTATCATTTAATCACCATAGAGAACCTTTTCAGCTTAGTACGAAAATCTGCCTTGTAACAGTAGAAGTTGCATATTTCTAACCAGAACCAGAAAACAGCTAAAATCCAAGATTTTGAACATTGATTTTTAAAGAGGATAAGCCATTGAAAATGTTAACACAATACAATATTTAGTTTCAAGTGACATATTTGTTGTATTAAATTAAGCTTAATTAAATTAAAGTTGGCGAATATCACAAGTGATTTCTGCGAATACCCTCCTCTTTCACCCGAACTCCCACCCTCGATTTAAATTGAAAAAAAAAAATCAATTCACGGCTGTTTCCAGGCCTTTCTTTTCGGCCAGCTTATATTCAAGCTTAGAAAACTAAAGACGAGGTGAATTAAATTCAGTACCATTAGAAATAGCACAGTTATGGAAACTAAACTAAAATAATTAGTAGTAACAAAAAAACAGATTAATGCTTAACTAAATTAGTGATTTGGAAACAAACAGACAAAGAAAGAAAGAAAAAGAATAAAATGTAGGAAAACCAAGAAGGTGTACAAGAATGAATTTTAAATACGTACATGTTAGACAAGATTCTCAAGTTTAAGTGAAAAGCTGTTATTTCATTTTTATGCGACAGTGGTTAAATGTTAATTCTGAGCAGAAAAATGGGTAAACCCAAAATGAAATATAAACTGGAAGATAGAGAAGATGGAAGACATTTTCCCTGGTAATGTGGAAGTGAAAAACAAGGGCCATCCGGATTGTCTCCCCACTACAAATTGGAAAGATGTACCAAGAGTTTACGTTTTTTTTTTATCTATCGGAAATCTGGGATGCGGGTAAAATAAATTGGGAAATGGCTTTATCTCTTTTTTTTTTTTTTTTTTTTAAGCATTACGCCCCGAGCAAGGCGTGAAGCCGCTAGGATGCAGGGGGTTGCAGAAGATTTGGAGCAAGACCAGATAGGAGTGATAGAAGAAAGGATGAGAAGAGGGATAGTGGATATATCAAGGTAACTGGAGATGTCGATTGACATTACATTTGAATAGTTGGAGATTATAGCTCTCAGGGAAACAGTAATTGGGAAGGGTATTCCACAGGCGAGAGGTGCGAGGTATAAAGCTATTGGAATAGAAAAGACGGCTACATTTAAACGTTTCTACAATGTAAGGGTGGGAGCGGGATGCCAGCCTCGTAGGGCGCTTGAATTCATGGAGTCTGGGAACCAGTGAAAGCAGCTCATCGGAGTAATTACCATGAAAGTATTTGTAGAAAAGACAGAGAGAGGCGAAAACGAATTGAGAAATGAAAACAGGGAATAAACACGCTGTGAGGGTAAGAATCAATCATGCCGTGCTCAGAAAGTGGTCTGGTTTTTGTTTTCGCTGGACTGAGGTAATTCTAGGGATGTGCAAGGGAGTCAAAGAATTGAAATTAATGATGAGAATAAACTACGCCTTTTCACCTACGCACCATAAAAATTAGATTTGCCACAAAGACAGTTATGCCAGCCCTGAGAAGTGGGCAGAGTTAGAATACCAAGGAGGAAGAAGCAGAATTTAGCGCCGCCTGTGTCGTGGTGCGAGATGAGAAGTGAAGAAGGTTGGAGTTAGGGAGGAGCAATCCCTGTGACTACTCCGAAGAAAAGTGGATAAATCTCCAAATTTGGGAAATTTGATCAAGAAAGCAGAAATAGGGAATAAAAACCCCTTGTAGGATTAATGTGAAAATTGGTGAATCACCGAATCCCCAGAACCCTTCGGCCCGACGCCAGTTTTGGGCCGAAGTGCATATAAGCAGATGACTTTGGGAGCTCGGAGAGTTGGGCTGAGAACCCTGTATCGAGTGCCTCTGGAATCCACGATAGCTGCAACCAAATTTCCTGATTCCGAAGAACTTTGAACCCAAATTAATTATCGAGGCACAGTGTCACTATAGAGATTGATTAATTCCACGAATCTCTCGTTTTATTTTTCTTCGGAAGATATTTTTCCTTAATATGGCACCCGCCACGTCTTGAACCAGCACTGCGAGATTACGACCTTCAATTTTCCACTGCTCTGAGATCAAGAACACAACGCGCAGAGACGGTGTGGATCGAAGCAGCCAGCAACCAACAACCAGCTTGCACCAGCATCAACATTGACCAGTGTAGAGATAACCCCATGGTTAAAACGTTGTTCTAAGTCCTTGAGGACCGGATCACTAAAACGTTACACCACCGAGTGTATGCTGCGAATAACAACCAGTTTGGACCACATTGTCAACATTGACTAACGTAGAGATAGCTCCGTGGTTAAAAAGTCGTCTTAACACCCTGAGAACCGCTAAACATGGTTATACCACTGGGTGTAGGCGGCGGTAAAAGGAGTTGTATATTAATTGGTCACCGTGACCAAGGATTTGATCCTGGTTTAAAATTTGAACAAGTAATTTCATAAGGACCAAGCTCAGTGAATGTCAAAAACAAATTCCCAAGTTCAAGTGAAAAATTGTTTTAATAAAAAGATTTTACAAATTCCGACCGAAAGCAGCGCTGCAATGAATAACGAATGTTTCTTTACAAGGAAACGGCTAATATTGAAAAAGGTAATGATTATTAGCCGTTTAATAAAGGTATGTGCCATCACTGCTTTCATTCCAATTCTAGATCATTATTTCTCTTTCGGAACGGTTTACCTTGGATTCTATCTCTTGGAATACTTGGTAAAGGATTTTGATTTTTTTTTTTTGTTCAAGGTCATTCTTATCCAAACTATGAATACCTATGTCGTCGTAATAGCCACCTCACCCGACCGTCATCACCAGTAAATTGGCCTCGTTGTGGTGTAATGGATATTGGCTCGAGTTCGAATTCCGTCGGGATCGTTATATTGACTTCGGAAAGGTGTAAATCTATGTAAAGCTATGGATTGAATAGCAGAACAGATTAGGTTCTATATCCTTGAATGGCAACCAGTTTAGCACGGAAAGGAACAGCAAAGAGACATGATCGCCCAAGTGTGTATCACGTGATGACACTTAACTGAGAGTCAGCAGTTATTTAAGTGAGGAAGTTGTGGAGAGACATGATCTCCCAAGCGGGTATCGCGTATGGCACTTAACTGAAGGAGTCAGTATTTATTTCGGTGAGGAGACATGATCCCCCAAGTGTGTATAGCATATGGCACTTAACTGAAAGAGTCAGCAGTTATTTAGGTGAGGACGTTGTGGAGAGATATGAACGACCATGCGTGTATCGCATATGGCACTTAACTGAAAGAGTCAGCAGTTATTTAGGTGAGGACGTTGTGGAGAGATATGATCGCCCAAGCGTGTATCGCATATGGCGCTTAACTGAAAGAGTCAGCAGTTATTTAGATGAGGACGTTGTGGAGAGACATGATCGCCCAAGCGTGTATCGCATATGGCACTAAACTGAAAGAGTCAGCAGTTATTTAGGTGAGGAAGTTGTGGAGAGAAATGAACGCCCATGCGTATATCGCGTATGGCACTTAACTGAAAAAATCAGCAGTTATTCAGGTGAGGAAGTTGTGGAGAGACATAAACGCCCTGCGTGTATCGCGTATGGCACCTAACTAAAAGAGTCAGCAGTTATCTAGGTGAGGAAGATGTGGAGAGATATGAACACCCAAACGTTAACTGACTGACAGCAAACAAGATGACTGTGAGAATTGGAATGCTTAAATGATCAGTGTCCATCTTTTCACATCTATCCTTGTGGATGTGCATGGCTTTGTCTCGGAAAACATTAAATTAAACATTAAACTTTCGTTTCCTTTTTGTCGTACTCCTGATGAAGTTTCTGTATCGGGGTCCTACCCAGACATGTGAGAAGATTTTGTGAACTGATCAAGTTCCTCGATTCGATCAATGCATTCCGTAGAGTCGGAACTTGGAAGGCTTCGGCTGACCACATCAGCAGAGACTTTCTCTGTTCATCTATTGAAGGATAAGAAGAGAAAGTCTCTGCTGATGTGGTCATCAGCTGTTGCGAGGTAAACATAGCAGTTATCCAATTTTAGAAAGATATCTAATTTCCTGGAGTTGCTTGATGAAGGTTTACTTAATCCTAGGTAGAATTTCTCTTTTTTTCAATTTTTTCAGTTAGAGCATAAGTTGATATCATTCAGATTTTACAGCCACGAACAACAATGTCGACAATCATCCGTCTTTCTGACTGGTGTACAATATTGTCGATTACAATATCTGAAGAACTGCGTATTGCAATTCAAACTTAATGTCGTTTTTTTTCTCCTTGTGGTTAGTCCAAAATTTTATCCCAAATCCGAAACGTCACTACCAAGTCGGCAGATCTCTTGCGTACAGACAACATAAAGGTATGCATTCTTGTATTCTTCTAAAAGAAAGGAAAGATCCTTATCATTAGAACTGAGCAAAATAGAAATTGCACTATGATTTATGCACCTCCACTTTGGTCACCGAAAAATCATCACTACTGTTTGTTTTAAAAATCCTTTTCTCTATTATTTGTAACTTAAAGTAAATAATTACTTATTTCAAATCAGATTAATTATACGTTAAATCCGATAATATCAAATAAAGTTTTAGAAAAGTATATTTTATTTTTGAAAGATTTTAAAACCGAGAATTAACTTTTGTTTTCAAAGGTGTCAAATGTGTAAAAACGGCTGATTTTAAACGATTTTCTGAAAGCAATCAAAAAGTTGAGATTCTAATCAATATAATTTCTATTTTATATAAACCAGAGTATTTTCATTTACTGGAAATAGTAAATTTCGTTATTTAGCTTTCAATTAAAGCTATAAAAAAGCTCCAAGAAAGCTTTCTCATTTTTAAAAAATCATTTAAACCTTAGGTATCGGATCTGAGTAGAGGTACCTACTATGATCCAAGCCCAATAACCAGGGAATGAAGATAAGCGTAACTGAAGTAGCACTGACTGCTCAGTCCGTGAAAGTCGAATGTTTTCTTATAAGGAAACGACTAATATTACAATTACCGTTAGAGATGAGGGGAACAGATGCTACACTTTGATTCCTGTCCGATGGCCAGGGAGTGAAGAAAAACGGAATTCGTGTAGCATTGGCTTCTCTGTCAATGAATGCTGAATATTTCTTTATGAAGTAACGGCTAATATTACCATTACCATTAGAGATGAGGGAAACAGATGCTACACTTTGATCACAGCTCGATGGCCAGGGAATGAAGAAAAGCATAATTCGAGTAGCATTGGCTTCTCTGTCAATGAATGCCGAATGTTTCCTTATAAGGAAACGGCTAATATTATCATTACTATTGCCATTTCGTTCGTGGACGAAAGCGTCAGTTTCGTTAGAGAATAAGGACATTTTGCATCGGTCACTTAATGTTGGATTATCTTTCGATGCGTTAATATTCGAAAAGACATCACAGCTGCCTTCATTCTGAAGCATTCGTTAAGGGCTGAATCGCACTCGAAGTCAATTCAGATTAAAGCCCCTCTAGAAATTGCGTAAAAGAAAGGCCCATTTAATGAGAAAAGATCCAGTCATTGTGGAAACGCCTTAAGCATGTGTTTACATTAAGAATTTGGATTAGCTTCTCATGAGACAGTGCTCATAATTAATATATCGACTTGTCCACTTTAACTCTTCAAATGTGGTGGATAGGGAGAAAAAATGCCGAAATCCAAATACTGACATTATCTTAAATATGGCTTTAACTTTCTAGCATGCTTTGATGATCAAAGCAGACAAGTAACAAGCTGGAGAAAAGAAAGACGTGAAATAATCAACAGAAAACAGATTGTTACACATAAATTAGCGACCAGAGACGCTCAAATAAAGACATTTATTCAGTTCCGCCTTAAGGAAAATATCCGATAAGGATTTAACTGGAACATTCCCAAATAAAAAAGGAATTATCTAATAAGCCTTATTAATTTGTGAATGTAGAATAACGTGAAGAAAATAAAAACTGTCGTAATTTTGATTTATTACGAAGCAGAGGATATTATTAAATATCTTCATCATTATTGTTTTAAGCATATTTTAACCGATATATTGTACGGCTTCTCAATATTGTCAAAAATTCTATAATAAACTGGTTCTCCTATTCCATCTATATTTTGATTTTCATCATTATTGTTTTTAGCGCATTTTGACCGATACATTCTTCGGCCTCCTTATATTCTCCAAAATTCTATAATAAACTGTTTTTTTTTATTCCATATATTTTATATCTTCATCATTATTGTTTTGAGTACATTTTGGCGGATACATTCTTCGGCTTCCTTATATTCTCCAAAATTCTGTAATAAACTAGTTTTCGTATTCCATATATTTTTCGATCTTCATCGTTATTGTTTTGACCATGTTTTGGCCGACATATTCTTCAGCCTCCCTATATTGATCAAACAATTATAATAAACTAGTTTTCTTGTTTCATATATTTTTCGATCGTTATCATTATTATTTTTAGCGCATTTTGGTCGATATATTCTTCGGCCTCCTTATATTTGATCCAATCGAAGGCTACTCAAAAATTCTCGGCTCAACCTACTTTCCAAAATCTGATTGAATGTCCAAAAACTTTTCAGCACCCCACCGGTCGTGACCGAAAGCATTCTTTTCAGCACCCCTCCGGTCGTGATCGAAAGCATTCTTTTCAGCACCCCTCCGGTCGTGATCAAAAGCATTCTTTTCAGCACCCCTCCGGTCGGGACCGAATGCATTCTTTTCAGCACCCCACCGGTTGTGAATGAAAGCATTCCTTTCAGCGCCCCTTCGATCGTGACATTTCAGATATATCTAAATATATGTCTGTAAAAGGACAATATGGATAAAGACAAAAGGAAAACTTATCTTAGCAGAAAAGTTTCATTCCCTAATGGACTTTATCTAGGCAAATGAAAGGATTTTATTTTGCAACATGTTTTTTTTTAATCATTTCAAGTAAGGCGATAAAGCCGCTAAAGCGCAAGGGGGAGCTACTGGGAATGAAAGTGCTTGAGAAGACTTTAGAAGGAACCGGAAACCCAGTCCTAAATAGGAAAGAAAAGTAAAAATCTTGTTAGTTTTTTCAGTATTTTTAAATTTAAGAACGCTGATAATTATACATCAAGCTAACTGAAAAGTTACTTTAAACTCTGGAGAATGCTAAGTGGTATAATTTAATGTCGAATAAACAAAAGTGACTAAATGTTGTTATTGAATTTATTTATTTTTATTACATTATATGTAATTATATATATATGTCTGTATGTATATCTATTTATATATATATATATATATATATATATATATATATATATTTTATAAACGTATTATATTAGGCAGCATATATTTTATATTATAAAGAAATAATCATACATTGAATCAATTAGCAATATTAATGAGATTAATGGCGAAATCTCGTCGCTAAAAGACTTAATATATTTATTTGCATATATATATATATATATATATATATATATGTAAACAGTTCGTCATCAATGTGCCAATGAATGAGATTCAAGTGATATGTGTTTAGTGCGTGTAATGCTTAGCGCAGAATGTGGAACTGACCATAAATTGGTTCGTGGAAAATTCAAGCTGCATATTCGTAAGAGAATTCGTAGAGATGGAGTGAAAGCACGAAAACGAATCGGTGTGGCCAAATTAAAGCGAGCATATATATGAGCAACTGTGATGGAAAGACTTGATAGTCTTGACTTCGACGGTACCTGGGAGAACTTTAGAGACCAAGTATATTCAGCAGAGGCCGATGTACTTGGTTTCAGAATTAGGAAACACGAGTATTGGTTTGATGACAATAACATTCACATCAATCCGCTATTTGGAAGCCAAGCTCACTCTATACGAAAAGCTACTTAACCAGAATTTTAAAAAGCAACCAGCAGCTGAGAAAGCTTACAAGGACCAATCCTACAACATGAACTACGCAGGATGAAAAATGATAGGTGGAGAAACATGGCCTCTGATATTCAACAAGCCTTCAGCACTAATGACTGCAAATTGTTCTATTCATTGATACATCAAGTCTTTGGTTCACCAACATCCTTAATTATCCCCTTGAAATCAAAAGACAATGCTAATACCATCAAAGGACCAGAAGAAATACTTCAACGATGGGAAGAGCACATCACAGATCTATTTGATAATCCTCCTTCTGTCGATTGCAGCATTATAGAGAGCCTGCCACATTGTACACCAGCCTGTACATCAGCCTACTCTTCACGAAATCAAACAGGCAATCAGACAATTTAAATCTGGTAAAGCGCCTGGTCTAGATGGCATTCCGGTCGAATTACTGAAGGTTGGAAGTCAGAACGTGACGAAAATGATAACGAATCTTCTTATCGATTATTGGAATGGGATCCTGGTCCCACAGGACTGGGTTGATGGTATCCTGATCTCCCTAGACAAAGGGAAAAGTGAAAAATCGATATGTGGTAACTATTGAGGTATCACTTTGTTGGAGACTGTTGGGAAGGTTCTCGCGAGAATATCACTTAATGGGCCGGAAGAAGATATCTGTCCTGTAGCTATCCCAGAATCACAGAGTGGTTTGAGGGGTGGAAGAGAGACAATTGTCATGATCTTCTCTGCACGACAGATTCAAGAGAAATGTATTGAACAGAACATGTCCCTCTATCAGGTACAGTGTAACCCGGATATAAGAGAAACCCGGATATAAGAGAGATTTTCTCTGGTCCCAAATTAGAGCCTGTGTTAATATATATAAAATAGACCAAACCCGGATATAAGAGACTTCTTCTCCGGTCCCGACAACTCTCTTACATCCGGGTTACACTGTATTTGTAGATTTGACGAAGGCTTTCGACACTGTTAGCTGGGATGCTCTCGGGATAGTATTCAGAAAGGTAGGATGTCCACCAGGGTTTGGGGAAATGGTCAAGCAGCTGCACAGGAATATGAGAGCCCGGGTTACTTTCAATGGACAGCTCTCAGGGGAAATCCCTGTTGACAATGGCATAAAGCAGGGCGATATCCCTGTTCCCACACTTTTTTTTTTTTTGGTGCTCTACTTGCGCATGCTTTCCAATGTTGGGATGAAGGCATCTATTTGTGATTCAGAACCACTGGAGGGGTTTTCGATCAGAGAAGGTTAAATGCCAAGTTGAAAACATTCCAAGCTTTGATTAGAAAGCTACTCTATACAGACGACGCTGACTTCTTAGCTCACACAGAAGCTGACATGCAACATAATATGGACCTTTTCTCACCCTCATGCACAGCATTTAGTTTAAAAATAGCCTCACAAAAAACACGGTAATGTTTACTCCTGCCTCGGAGAGCCATATATCGAGCCCAACATTCATGGAATAAGAGTATGAGTATCTGTCTATATTTCTGAGATGAGGTATTATGTACATTATTCGGACTATTGTCGTCCTCTTTGCCGCCATATTTATTAAGTTTCGGCCGTTGTACGCTCCGGCCTTTTTCAGGTGGTTGGAATATCGAACTGAACCCTTTATTTCGCTCACTGGGGTAGACATCTGATACATTGGATAAAGGCATTAGTTAGATCCAGTGACAGGACCCAAAGAGTGTGAGTTCAATACTGGTTAAGGCGGTGGAGAACTTTGAGAGGGGAATTAACAGGAGATAACTGATAACTGAAATCCATTAAACACGGAATAGGAACTAGAACCGTCTATCCCAGGGAGCGAAATAAAGGGTTCAGTTCGACATTCCAACCACCTGAGGAAGGCCGGAGCGTACAACGGCCGAAACATTGTAATAAATATGGCGACAAAGATAAGGACAATAGTCCGAATAATGTAAATAGTGACGATTAGGGCTAGTTGAAAAGTTTGTTTACCTTGGCAGCACAATTACAAAAAGATGGCTCACTGGAAGCTGAAATATATCTACGCATCCAGAAGGCCTCCGCAGCCTTCAAAAAGCTGGAAAGGAGAGTATGGACAACTCGTGATATTACCAACACTACCAAGATATGTGTGTATAGAGCTTGCGCTCTGACAGTTCTTCTATACGCCTCCAAAACTTGGATACTACTCAGCAAACGTAAAAATACATGAACGTTTCCAGCAGAAATGCCTGAGACGCATATTGGATGTCAAATGGGAAATCAGAACTCCTGATACTGATGTCCTAGTCAAATCCAACTTTCAAAGCATAGAGACTCTTGTAACATCTTCCCAAATGCGATGGACAGGACGCATAATTCGAACGAAGGAGAGTAGACTGTCAAAACAATTGTTTTATGGTGTGCTGAGTATTGGAAAGCGTACTCAGCACAAACTAAAGAAAAGATACAAGCACTGTATCAAGAACAACCTAAAAAAAATCTGGTATTTGACTTCAATAACTGGGATGAGATGGCCCTAGATAGAACTGGACGGAGAGGTCAAATAAGAGACGGGTGTCAACTCTTCGAATAATGTCGTCTGGAACACAAATGGCTGAAGCGGTGACTTCGAATCGGTGATAACCATGGACTCAACGAAGGTATCAAGGGCTGGACATGTGATTTCTGTCAGCGCGTACTTCTTTCAAAGGCTGGCTGGGGGAATCATGTGAAGTCATATAAAGAAAAAATCGCCCTTGACATTCCCCAGACACAGAGCGTCATATCCTGCACGCTGTGTGACAAGATATGCAAAACAAGCTCCGGACTGAAAAGGCACATGGTGGTGCACAGGAATCAGGCCTGGATCCATCAAGGTTGTGACAAGCATATTGTTCGTGTCACTTGTGTAACAAGTCCACAGCCGGCAAGACAAGTCACCTTCGGGGTAATGCACGAGAGAGGTGCGAAGTGGGGAGTGAACGTCATTATGCGGTCATCAACTGTGAAGATGTAGCGGATCATCATCCTCATCATCATAATATATATATATATATATATATATATATATATATGATATATATATATTATGATATATATATATATTATGAGATATATATATATGATATATATATATTATGATATATATATATATATATTATGATATATATTAAGAAATGGACAAAGTCCGATAATTTATTTATTAAAAACAATTTTTTATGTTTAACGTTCTTTTTTTTATAGATACAAATATAAAAAGTAAATGCTCTGTTTATAATAAACGTCATTTTAAATGAACATTTACTGACGGGAACAAAGGTTCGAAGATTTTCAAAGAACGAATATTTTCTATGAAAATTTCTCGGACATCCAGGCCGTTCAAAATGTTATTTAATACTGTTTATTATAAACAGAGCATTTACTTAAATACTTGTATCTATAAAAAGAACGTTAAACATAAAAATGTCTTTAATAAATATATTATGATATATATATATATATATATATTATAAAGAATTACATAACATTAACCAAAACTTGCTAATAGTGGATTTCCTAATTCCGTCATTGATAAACAAATTAAAATATATCTCAATAAACTTAATAATACCTCTAACAAAATTGATAATATTAATAATAATAGTATATGTCAAAATAAACATAACACTATTAATTTATACTATTGTAACCAAATGCATAATACAAACATGATAAAACAACACTAAAAAAAACATAATAGGTGGAAATGTTAAACCTATTAATAATAATAAACAAGTTAATCTCATCATATATTATAAAAAATTTAAAACAACTGACCTCATAGTCTCTAATAAGCCTACAACCACACAACTAAATCCTCTAAAAAAACAATGTAGGGTATCAATTGCATGTCCGTTCAGAGATTGTGCCTCTGATATTAATAATAAACCCACTACATATATTGATTTTACTACAACCACGCTCTCCCGTAGACTTACCTGTCACCTTTCTGATCTTAGTTCTATTAAACAACATTACTTAGAAAAACATAGCTATGTACATAATATTAGACAGATATTAGTTGTTAACACAATACACACAGTAAAAAGAACCTTCAGATATTATAGGTCATCTACATTAAAACAAAACAACCCACACTCAACAAAATTATATTTTAAACTAGTCACAACATATTACATTGCATCTAGATATATGGTTCTGTTGTTAATATTTCAGTCTCTCACGTGGTATGACGTCATAGAACCGCATCATGAATTTACGACCTGCGTCTGCTATTTTGCGACCGTTATCGTCGCATAGTAATCTTCTATGTCAACATAACAGAATATAATTTTTGATGGTGAATATCTTTGTTTAAGTGTCCATATAACCTCGTGTCCTGGGTATGACGATAAACTATATCCGCGTCCTAAGTAAGACGATAAACTACGTTCAACAGCAAGGTCTCTGATCAGGAGGTTTTGAGGAGCGTGGAAGCACCTCTTAATGTCTGGTGTTACCAGATTCACCCTGTATTATGAAAATGAAAGAAATGTTTTAATACCAGAAATACTAATATTAAATGTTTTAATACCAGAAATACTAATATTACTACCAGCAATATATTTTTTAAAAAAGTATTACCACCAATACATTTTTGACGAAAAATATTACCAGAAATACATTTTTGAAACCAAACAAAATATTACCAGCAATAAAAATTTTGTCGGCATTAAATAACCCATCGAGGTTGATATGCCATAAAACAAAACAAATCAAACCAAATCAAATCATATAACCCCTCTGAAGATGGCACATGTGAGCCGAAAGCTTAGATCAAGGAAAAGCATAATAAAAAATATCCAAATATTGGACAATTTTTGTCTTTATTTTCTCCTTAAATTAAAGCAAACATACGAACTTGAGAACGGTTCATGATCAAACATAATAGACATTCGTTGTCTGTAATATTTAACAATATGTTTGAATAATGATCCGCTGCCCCAATACAATATATATATGTGTGTGTGTGTGTGTGTGTGTGTGTTACTTTGAGACTCGGTTTCGAATCTCACCATGGTCGATTTGTCTGGAAGGCGATTTCCTAATGTTATCGGACTGGATCGAGGTCAATCCCAGCGTGCGGCACCTTTGGAAAGTGTCTGAAAAACCACACCACGGGTTGATCCAAGCCTTGTTAGTGAAATAGGCTAGACGGAACTCTTGTGGGCCGTCGATAGCTGTGCTTGCACGAAGCCACAAGTCATCATGGCTGAGGGCTTGAGCGTGCTGGCCTTGTTCAAATTGTTGATTACACTAGATAACACGCTTTCTTCCAGAAACTGTAATTAAGGTCTGCTCAGCATAGTTGAGCAAACACAAATGTGCCTAAGCGAGCGTCTGCAATAGGTATTGGCTAGCCACCCTAGTAGACGGTTATCCTCGAATACAAGTGGCCAGCTAATATGTATATATAACTTTAATTTCACCAATGTCAGCCTTATCAAAACAGAACATAACTTTTCAAAAAGAAAATATTATATATATGTGTGTGTTTTCACGGTACAAAAACGTATTATTATGGCATTAAAGGCAATAATTTTTTTTACTATAGGCCATGATAAATTTTAAAACAAAAACACGAACACAAGTCGACCGGTTTCGTCCCCTCTCGTCAGAATTTTTAACAGGGAAACAAATTATGAGAAGAAAGTCTGTCGCGGATGACGTAAATGAATGGACAGGGGAAAAAACATAATAATAATAAAAGTTATCACACCAAAGATGCTAGAGACACGGCACCGCAAGCCGAAGCAAACAGTCTCTTTGTTTACAAAGTGAGGGTCGCCTGGACCTGATGAACAGCGTCTCCAACAACTTCAAATGGAATAACGAGCGTGCTTTGGCCAGAACAGAGAACCAGTTCACACTAAACTCCATTGAACAGGTCAGATTACTTATCAAGTGATTTTATAGAAGACCCGTATGTATTTCAGAATGGTATCACCAAACGAAAATTTTTTGTTAATCTTATTTTATATGAAGGCACGTGCTGTTTAATCCTAACATCTAAACGCTGTGCTTTATATATATATATATATATATATATATATATATATATATATATATATATATTGTGTGTATTTAGGCAGCATATTTTCATTTATACACGTTTCATTAAATAATATAGACAAGTGTTGTCTATTTATTTTATGTAAAATTTCACGAGAGTGAATTGTAGTATTTTACGGAATTGTGTGTGCTTTCACGACGCTTGACACTACATTTTAATGAAAACTCTAACATTTTTAGGCATTTAAAACAACATGCCTGCCCGCACACACAATTCCGTAAAATACTTGTCGAAAACACAACTATACTTCGACATGAAAACAATAGACAAAAACTAAAAATACTTGAAGCATTATACATCAAACAGTTAAAACCCAACCTAAACAAAATCAACTATGGAATCTCTACAAATATTCTTAAATGTCTATAATTTCTATAATTGGTAACAGAAGCCATTGGTTTATACCAACGGCTTTCCTTATTTCATTCTACAATTCACTCTCGTGTAGTCATGTGTGACGTCATGAGATGCGGTGCGATTTTCGCTTCTAGCGTCTTATATGCGCGTGTTCATCGTTGCTTAGTGATCCACTATGTAAACAAAACAATGACAGACTATCATCACTGTCGTGTCCGTATATTGTTTGATATGTTTGTAATTACATCTTTGATAATGGCTTGAGTAAGCCGAAAGCTTAGATTTTATTAAAAAATAATGGATAAATATTGTGAATTTCTTTTTTCGGTTAATGATAATGTTATCAAACTTATCAGAAGATACGAAAAAAATTTACATAAAATAAATAGACAACACTTGTCTATATTATTTAATGAAACGTGTATAAATATATATATAAAACCCTTTAAAGAGAAGGTATGAAAATATAGCAATATTACCAACTATTAAAACACATGTTTAAAAAACTACATTACATCACCATTTTTCTACAGATCCATTACTCATGAATGTAACTTATGTCTTCTGAATACATACAAAATACTCACAAGATATACTTTAATGAAATATCTAAGAAAATTTTTCAAATCGTCCTGCAGCATCTGAATAGCTTTTACACACTTTAGCATCCAGAATGTTCGAAAATGTTTTTGGATGATATAAATGTTAAAATTATTTCAGAAAATAACCTTTTTCTTCATTCATTTTTTCCAGGTATTCGATTACCTGAAATATTGAATTAACTGATCATTTTTTTCAGCAAGGTGTTCGGATCCGAGAATGAAATTATATATATATATATATATATATATATATATATATATATATATATTTAAAGAAAAAGATATGAAAATATATTATAGCAATATTACCAAATACTAACACACGTTTAAAAAACTACATTACGTCACCATTTTTCTACAAATCCATTATTTATGAATCTAACTTATGTCTTCCGAATACATAGAAATCAATATTATATGCAAAATACGCATGAGACATACTTTAATGAAAAATCTAACCAAACAAAATTTTTCAAAATGTCCTGCAGCATCTCATTAACTTTTATACACTTTAGTATCCAGAATATTTTCTTAAACTTATTTGAATATTATCTTTTACTTCATTACGCGTGACACACAGCCAGTCAAAACATCCTACTGCATCTTACTAAGTTTTACACAGTTTAGCGTCAAGAATGTTTGTCACACATATTTAAATATTATCTGTTACTTCATTACACGTGACACGTATCTAACCAATAAGAAATCGCCAAACACAACATACCATTAATCTGCGACTCTTTGCTTTTTATCATTTCTATCTTGATCTTTGACGAAGCTTTAATAAAGTGAAAAGTTTTTTTTTAAGCAATTCACCCAAGCAAGGCAGGAGTGACACTAGCACGCAAGGGGTTACAGAGGATTGAGAATAAGAGTAAAGAGGCGTGTTTGAGGAAAGGATACAGAGAAGCTCAGGGTGTCAGATGTCGATTGACATTACACTTGAATAATTGAAAATCAGGAGCAGTGCAGGGCCCAAGATACAGCCTTGGAGAACACCAGTGTTCGTAATAAAGGAGCTGGAGAACCCATTTCAGACGAACTTCATTTCAGGGTTTGACAGGAATGATTGTATAAGTCAAATAATCATCCTGTAATACTGTATCCCTGAACCTTACGAAGTAGGCATGCCAAACTCTATCAAACGCTTTAGAGATATCTGGAGCCATGGCTTGAGCTTTTCCATTATTGTGAAGTGCTTGGTATACAAATTCAGTTATGGCCGTGAGCACGTCAGCGGTAGACTGGGCAAAGCGGAAACCATATTGCTTGTCAGAGAGCAAATTATGTAAAGTAAGGTGCTTAACCACTTCGGTGTTGATTAAAGGCTCAAAGACTTTACTGAAGAGTGGTAGGAGATGGATAGGACAGTAGTCAGATGGGTCAGAAGGGTCTCCAGAGTTTTTAAAAAACAGGCACAACAGATAAGGAATTCCAACAGGCTTGAAAGCAAGATTTAGATTGGTTTGGTTTGTTTTACGGCATATCAACCTCGATGGGTTATTTAATGCCAACAAAATTTTATTTGCTGGTAATATTTTTGTTTTGTCAAAAATCTATTTCTGGTAATAATTTTTTGCTTCAAAACTGTATTGCTGGTAATTTTTTTTTTCAAAAATGTATTGTTGGTATTTTTTTTTTTTTCCAAAAAATGTATTGCTGATAATAATTTTTTACAAAGTATTTCTGATATTAAAACCTATTTTTACACTTTCATAGTGTTTTGATCCCAGATTCGGGGTTAACTATTTGCCCATAGCTGGGACCCTAACAAGTGCTACCACTCCAGGTCAGGGTGGATCTGGGAACATCAGCAATTAAGAGGTGGTTCCATGCTCCGCAAAACCTCCTGATCAGAGGCCTTGTTGCTGGACATAGTTTATCATCTTACCCAGGACACGGATGTAGTTTATTGTCATACCCAGGACACCTGAAAAGCATGAGTTGGTGAGGCAGTTTGGTGAGGACAGAAGCCAATTTCTTCAGGACAATGGCTGGTATCACATCCCCACCACTAGCTTTATGGGAGTCTATGATGCCCAATACCATTGTTGGGGTTATGGGTATCTCACTCAGTAGAGCTTCAGTTCTTGAGGGAAAATCAGGTGTGGGTACACCAGATGAGTCTAGTGTTGAATTGGATGAAAATTTATGAGCAAAGCATTCAACCTTATCAGCTCAAATTGATTGAATGAAGGAGGTATTGTGAGTTTGCTGTTGTTCAATGCACTTGCAGTGCCACCAATAAGATCTATTTCCTACTTGTTCTTTATCCTATCAATTTGTTAAATTCCAATCGTTACTCAATCTATATGTATACATGTGTGTATATATATATATATATATATATATATATATATATATAAATATGTAAGATATTATGTATGTTTCTTAATACATATTAAGTGGCTCTGTTACTTAATAGTGAGGAGTTTTTTCTTACACTATAGAGTATTTATATATATTTGTACCTACCTATATTTACCCATTGTTATACATATATATAAAATAAAATAAATATAAATAAATATGCAAATAAAATGCGCGCAACATCACGACCTAACATGTGCATGTGAGGTATTTGCGTGGTTGCCGATAATGATTTTTACGAGTGTGTCAATAACGGCAAATGCATCAGGAAACTTTCATTGCATATAGATTTTACTTATAGGAACGATTAATTAGCTTATCTTCATACCTTGCCTGGTGGCAAACGCTGCTGGTGGCAAACGTTCCCACCATAGCCACGAAACCGTGATATCATCCCACAATTTGATGAACACAGGGTATTAATTTTGCTAAACATGTATGTTAAAATATATATATATATATATATGTGTGTGTGTGCGTGTAATATGTATACATTTGTGTATTTGTGCAACAAATTCTCTTTTAGGTATGTCTGATTAAATAAATTACAAACATCATGTCTGTTCTTTTTTATCATAATCCTTTCATATTCATGAATGTTTTTCGTATATATTAAGGCAAGAAATGCACTGTAACAGTGAGAAACACTTTTATTTCCCAAACAGACAATGAAAAATGGATTGTTTTTAACAATATGAAATGGGAAATTTCCTGGGAAAATTGACATAAGCCACCATGAACCACACTAAAAGCCAATCCACATCAGAAATTGATGCTTTGTGTCTGGTTGGATTAGAAGAGCAATTTGTATTATGAGCTCCTTCCACAAAATGTTAAATCCAGATGAAGGCTCATGGTGAAATCACGTTAAAACACTGGCTCTTGTACAATCACTAAAGTTAAGCAATACCAATCCTGGTCAGTACCTAGACGGGTGATTTTTTGGGGAATATCAGCTGCTGTGAGCTTGAACATGCAGTTCAAATAGGAAAATCAGAGTTGAATTTGAATTTCAGTTGGGTGTGCTATATTCACTTACATGCAAATACATGTGGGAAATATCCAAATCCACCTCTTCTTTCTCCAGCTATGGGTTATGTTAGTAAATCATTATCTCCAAAAAATTCTTAGTCTAAAAATATTTTCTGGCTTTAAATAACCTGCAACATGATTGATAAGCCGTAAAAAAACAAATCAATGAATTCAGACAAGTATTGTATTCCTATTTGAACGGCTTAAAAGCATTAATTGATGAAATGTACTGGAAATTAACCAATCAGAAAGGTATTCGCTTCAATCAAGACAATGCCAGACCCCACTTCTTTTGCAGACCTGGCAAAAATTGGTATAGAGTGTCCTACTACACCTGACCTCGCACTTTCAGATTCATTTATTTTGATACTAACAAAAATTCTTTAAATGGGAAAGACTCCAATTTTCTGGAAACCTGCAAAAACCCCATAGACTAATTCATCAACCAGGAAGATGCCAGGTTCTGGGAGGTCAGAATCATGAAGCTAAAACTAGGGCTGGTACATACCGTTGCCCAAGCTTGACGGGAAATTTCCACAGTGCTTTGTGACCCTTAACTCTCTTAACATTTGTTTTTTTTTTCCACCTATACTTATATACATTACAAATTCAACCAAACAACTATTAAAGGATGAAAAATCTTTGCAGATTTTGATGTCATTCTGGGATCTTTTTTTTCATCCAAGTCCATGAATTTGTTTTGCTTATGTTAAGCCTAAAAAGGCACTATATAAAACCCACTATATTTTATCCATAATGTTGAACATGTTAAAATTCTTCAACTTTTTAAAAAGAAAAATCTCAAATTGATATTAAAAATTACTGTACATTATTTGGACTATTGTCCTCATCTTTGTTGCCATATTTATCACATTTCAGCCATTGTACGCTCCGGCCTTCTTCAGGTGGTTGGAATTTCGAACCAAACCTTTTATTTCGCTCACTGGGGTAGACTGTTCTAGTTCCACGTGCCATGTTTGATGGATGTCAGTTATCTCCCGTTAATTTTCCCTCTGAAAGTTCTCCACTGCCTTAACCAGCTATTGAACTCACACTCTTTGGGTCCTGTGACTGGATCTAACCAACGCCTTTATTCACTGTGCCATGTGTCCTTGAGGACATCTGGGTATGAATTTCAGAAATATAGACAGACTAAAAATTACTGCAAACCATTGATTTATTTAAGATGGAATCATCTATTATGACACGTCTCTAATTTGTATTTAGATACATTGTGTTTATTTTCAATTTTTCTAGTTGAATTGTTCACCTAGATTGCATATGATCCATTATTGTACATAATTAGCTTACAATACAATTTGTATTTTACATGAATACGACATTATGAAATTTGAGTAGTAGTAGTAGAGTGTAGCCACATAGCACGATTAGTGGCAGCATGTGACCCTTCCACTGACTCTGGCTGCCTCAAAGATGGCAGAAAGTGTTCGGAAAAAAAAAAAAAAAAATAGCACAATTGTGGTTAAATACACTAAGTTTTCATTAGTAAATTCACTGCACACTGGCTGCCCAATGCCTGCAGTGTTGTGGGCAGACAAGGTTTTAAATACAACAGAAATCAATGTTTCAAAATTCTTTATTTCAAAATGTAAAAAGAGAACTTTTTCCTATGTAAGAGAAATGGTGAAGAATGCTCTTGACTGTCATCAGGATGGGTTTAATTTTCTTGACTGAATTTTGTATTTTCGGCTAATCTTCAAATGTCTCAGAATTTTTGAACGCCAAATGTATTTCTCATGTTCTGGATTGGGAAGTTCTCCAAATATACAGGGTGTAAATTCAGGAGAGTAGGTTTCCTCTTCTTTTCTTAAAATGATGTTTGGTGCAAGAACATCAATATCTCGGTGGAGGTATTCTTTTATATCACTTTGAATGGAAGCTGAACTTTCATAATTGACCAAAAAATATCTAAAAGAAAGAAAAGAAAAGAGTGAATTGAAGACTTTCAGATTGATCCCGATTTGTTATTGAAAATTGTCAGTCATTATTTTTATTTTCTTTTGTTAGTATTTACTTTCATCCTCATTTTTTTTTTTTTTTTTATTAAATGAAACATTGTCAGCAATGTCAGATTTACATATGGACAGCAACCCAGGAGCCCCAAGATTAGAAAGGCCCCTAATTTTTTTTCCAGCTGTAGTGATCTAGGATCACACGGCTGTAGCAAGTGAATTTAAATTGTTGAATTTCAGTGTAATATAGGCCACCCTGCTGTAGGATGTAAAGTTTGGATAAAAAAATGTTGTGAAGTTGCTAATGAAATAAATTGGCTAAGTTCTAAGATCATTAAAAATTTTAGTTGAAGTGATTCATATTATACACCAAAAGAGCATCATCTAAAATTTTTTTTTTTATAGATATGGGGTGGGGTGGTTCATATGTAATGAAGGAGACCAAATATTCTTTTAGCCCCCAGGGGGCCTCTTAAGGCTTAAATTCGACCCTGACTGTCAGCAATTATTAGAAGTCCATCTTCATTTTTTTTTATTAAATGAAATATTATTAGCCATTATTATAAGTTAATCATTTTTTTTTTTTTTTATTTGCATTTCATCACAATTTTTACTCCAGCTGTTATTCTCTGGCAATGAGCAAACAGCACATGACGAGAAATAAAAAAAATAAGCTCTCAATAAGATTCAAACTCAAGTTCCTTTTGTTACAGCTTAGATGAGCAATTAAAGAAGTCAGGCATTTACTATGATTCCTTTAAGAAAGAGGCCCAGAGTTCAAATCTCACCGAGATCCTCCGATCATGCACTGTTTACTTAGAGTGTGACAGCCCAAGTAAAAGCGTTAAATAATAGTTTAGTAGACTATTATTTTTTTAGAGGAAGTGTATCGCTGCTCCGACTTCCTGAGGTTGACCTTTGATGTCAGATGGAAGAAAAAACAAGGGTGTCAATTTTCATAGGCCGAGCCAGCATGAGAATGATAGACAGAGAAAGGGTTTTTGGGGAGTTGCTTCTGTACTGCCAAGCAATGTAAATGTGTTCTCTTTCATGTCTGAAATGGCTCCCCCAGTGAAGTGGATAGTTAGAAGATATGTTGATGTTAATAAAATAGTAAAGTTAAAATTATTTTTGTTGATGTCTTATCTCTGAACTCAAAACAACTAGCAATCACGAGCCACGAGAAGAATGCAATTTTATTATAGAATTGACGCTGTTGCCCAAGACCATCTCATCAGGTGGCTATGCAATAAAAGTTGCAATAAATAGTAACTAAAAATATTACAATGAAAGTAAATACTAATAAAAATTACTAAGTATGGTTAACAATAGCCCATAGCATAAAAACTGATCTCAGTTTTAGTAACAATAAATGGATTGCAGTGAGGAGTTTTAGTTCAGATTTGTTCTTCTGCAAAGCCATCAAATGCTTGTAGCTTAGCACTTAAAGCAGAAGCAAAAAGGACGCGAGTTCAAATCACACTTACAACTTGTTATTCATTTTTTTGTCCATTCTGTTTACTCAGTGATGCAAATAGAGAGATGCAGTAAAAACTGTGGTAAAAGTGACTAAAAACTCAGATGAAAATAAATACAAATCAAAATTAACAATAATGGCTAACAATGGTTCATCTAAAAAATGAAGGTGAAAGTAAATACTAGTCAAAAATGAATAATAATAGTTGACAATGTTTCATGTAATAAAAATGAAGATCAAAGCAAATATGAATCAAAAATTAATAATAATGACTGACAAAGCTTCATCAAATAAAATAATAAAACTTATACTTTTTCTTAGCTAATTTTAGGATGCTAAGCCAATAAATCAAGTTCATTTTACTGTTTAACTTCAAATTTTACTGTACAGAACTTGAGTATTAATAAAAATATATTTATAACCAAGTTTCCCATAATGTTCAAACTAATTCTGAATGCCTGCTGCCAAGAAACCATGAATATTATGGAATTCCCAATTGCTAAAAAAAACCCGGTTTTTATATTATGATAATGTGTGATGATAATGACAGTTTAAATGCATTGTTCTAGGTTATGAATGGAAACATTGTAAAGTCCTTGGATATAAATAATCATTTAACATAGATAGAAACTAAAGTTTATCAGTGTTATAAACTTCTTAAACTGATTCTGTAGTGAATAAATATTTTAGACATTTGATTTTTTTTTTATTCCACCAGGACATTCAATTTAAGGAAGAACAAAATATCAAGGAAGATGGGACAAAAAGAATGATAGCTGACCACTCCTGGAACTTAAAAAATGGAAGAAATCTATCAAGCATTCATGAAAATCAAATAAGCCAAATTTCTTGCTTTGACTAAAAATTGCTCGCAATATTCAAATTTTAATTACTTATTGTGTTATACTTCTTTTGAATTTCAAAAGTTGTATTTTCATTCACACTAAGAATCTGTTTAAGATTCAAATGAGAATTTATTTTTTTCTTCACATTTACAATGGCCTAACCCAATCAGGCCCATTATTTATGTGGGATATGGTGTTCTGGATGTGCAGTTGTGTAATGGGTAAGGGCTGAGAATGAGAAATCAGTGTGTTGAGTTTGAATTCTGGTCCTTAAATTCACTTGTGCATAAATAAATTCATAAGAGACATGAATCCATCTCTTCTTCCCCTAGCTATGGGTTAAATAGCATGGCAGACTAGATTCTTCATAATTGGAAACCAGCTCTGAATTCAAAACTGTATGTGGCCCTGGTTAGAAACACATTTAAACTGTAACTAATGTCTGCTCAGAATAGTTGCAGTATAAACCATGGGTCGGCTCTGTGGGTGTTGAAGAAACACAAATGGGCCTGAGCAGATGGCTATGCTCGGAAATGAGAAGTCATGCCGAAGATGAGGAATTCACATTGATTTACTCAAGTCGAAACAGCTCTGATAATGGTGTTCAGCAGAAAGAAATATTGTGTGGAGAAATTGACAGTTCAGGTTGGGAGAAGGAGTAATGTACTTACCTGGGTTGCTGATTCTTGTTGACTAAAAGCTGTTACCTTTTTACGAATTTTTTTTTTTATAGATACAGGGTCTCGTGACTTGTTAACACCTGATCCCTGAAGTGGTTATAAAGGAAATCTTTTTTCTTCCTTTTCTTTGCTATTTTTGTAACCCAATGCAAGTTATCAGACAATTAAGCTAAGTCGCGGAAGGAAATATCTTTTCGCAACTTAAGATAAGTACTTTTGCTCCTTTCCTTGGCCAGCAACCATTTCTGGACATTTTTTTTTTGGAGTTGAGATTTTCTCAATAATTCATTGATTTGGGTTTTTTGGTTTTTTTTTTTTTTTTAAGTTTATCCACACTTTGTCGGTTATTTAAAACCAAAATATATTTTTGATTGTAAGAATAATTCTTTTGCAAGTGAATATCGATTTTTCCAGACAAACTCATAGCTGGGGGGAAAAAAGATGGATTAATATCTTTCCCAAGAGTATTTGTTCATAAGTGAACATAATGAACATGACTGGAATTCAAACTCAACTGTCAGATTTCTCATTCCGAGCTGTTAACCACTATACATGTGCATCCTTGCAGCAGGAAAACTAAAGCTAACAGTGGGAAATAGATATTATTTGTGGATTCAGCAAATTTTCCAAATGGTTAAAAAATTAACCAAAACATCCCATACACCGTTTTGAAAATAAAATTCTGTAAGCCTGTGTTATTGAAAAACTGATGCTATAACAAGAGATTTGAGTTAGGGTATAAGTACTTGACTCTTAATTGATGCTTCCATAATCTGAGGTGCAAGCCTATCATAGTAGAATGACTTGTTGACTACCTCTGCACAATCGAAAATTTTCTTTTCTTTTTCTTGTTAAATAATAATTGCTTTTTGCTCTCTTAAACCTAGTGATATCATAATAACACCTTTTGTAATACAATAACAATTTCTTACTTGGCCTTGTTTCAACACACACGACTTTATTTTTTAATTAAATTTTTCTTTGTATAATTTTAACAATATTTTATATCAGAATCTCAAAACAACTCAAGATAGAAATTTGGTAGAATTTAATCAATATTAAGAAAAAATAAATAGCGTCAAAAGAAAACAATAAAACGTTCAAAGGGGAGATAACTTCAAATTACCATTCCATCCTCGGAAATGAAATGCTTGTATAAAAAATCTTCCACACAAATACCATATATATTTTTATATAGTTATCTCCTGCTAATTTTCCCTCTGAAAGTTCTCCACTGCCTTAACCAGGTATTGAACTCACCTTCTTTGGGTCTGTCACTGGATCTAACCAACGCCTTTATCCACTGTGCCATGTGTCCTTGAGCACATGTTAAGGCAGTGGAGAACTTTCAGAGGGAAAATTAGCACGAGATAACTGACATCCATCAAACATGGCACGTGGAACTAGAACAGTCTACCCCAGTGATCGAAATAAAGGGTTCAGTTTGAAATTCCAACCACCTGAAGAAGGCCGGAGCGTACAACGGCCGAAACATTGTGACAAATATGGCAACAAAGATGAGGACAATAGTCTGACTAATGTAAATACTGTACATAATACCTCATCTCAGAAATATAGACAGACTCTGATGATGTCGATGAGTACTTTGTATCAGATGGTGATGATCAGAGTAATTTTGAAGGGTTTTAATTATCTATGTGGGTGTCGTTATTGTTTTGTTTTTTTTTCATTCTGTAATGTAATATAAAAAACATATAAAAATATATTGTATAATGTATGTTATTGAAAAATAAGTTTGCATTCTATACTAAATGTTATTTAACACCACAATGATAATGAATTTTAAGTAGAAATATAGATTGTATGTTATCCAAAATGTTGTTATTTGAAAGAATGATTGTTGTCAATGCACTCATAGCTCTACAAATCAAGAAAAGATTTTTTTGCTTTACTTGTTAGTTGTGTATCTTGTGCAGTAGAACTTTTGCAAACTGTTGCATAATTGTCTCTTGAATATTGCATTTTAATTTGAGATCAAGAAGTAAAAGTAATTTTATTACATTTATAACTGTAATACAGCATTATAATGTTAATTGTTTCAACAGGATTTAAGGTTTGCTTTTTGGAATGATCATATTAGACGACCCCCTATTTTGGGGGTTAATTTTTAAGATTTAACAGTCACCTTATACACAGAAATATATGGTACTTGAAAAATATTTCCTTATTTCTCATCCCCTCCTTCAGCTTAAAGGCCCTTAAACTTCACTGTAGTTGTAATAGTCTGCACTAGTGCTGGTTGGTCTTCAATCCCAAGTAAAAATCTAAGATTTCGAACACTGATTTCCAAGGCAGGCAAGTAACTCTCTCCACTTAGAAAATTGGCAAAACACAGTCTTTTCTCTTTCATAAGCTAAATTTAGGGTCACTATTGACAGAATAACAATTACTAACACTAAGCTCTGCTTCATGGGTTAAATAGTATATTTCCCACTGGGGCTGGCAGTCAGTGTTTGAGATCATGGGAAAACCAGGATTTCAAATGCTGATTTTCGAAGCAGATTCTATTTACAGTATTTACATTAGTCGGACTATTGTCCTCATCTTTGTCGCCATATTTGTCACAACGTTTCGGCCGTTGTACGCTCCGGCCTTCTTCAGGTGGTAGGAATCTCGAACTGAACCCTTTATTTCGCTCACTGGGGTAGACTGTTCTAGTTCCACGTGCCATGTTTGATGGATGTCAGTTATCAGTTATCTCCTGTTAATTTTCCCTCTGAAAGTTCTTCACTGCCTTAACCAGGAATTGAACTCACCTTCTTTGGGTCTGTCACTGGATCTAACTAACGCCTTTATCCACTGTGCCATATGTCCTGGTTAAGTTGTCTGAATCATTTTCATTATCACTACCATATTTGATGTCATACAAGATACAATTTCTTACAAACGAATGGCTCAAAAAATTGCCCTGCATTTTATATGCAAATTTGAGACCTCCTGTCAGCCAATTTTATCGTCAACACTTAGTACCATAGACTAAAATTTTATATCAGATGATTTCATATCATTTCTTCAAATGACATTAGTATTATTAATGATATCGTAAAAGTAATTGTAGTCACAAAGTACCAGCAATGTTCATCAGTACCAGCTGATCCATCAGACCTAAATACATCTATACATGGTGCGATGGATAAATTGTCATCTAAATTATGCAAAAATGAAAATAACACCAACATCTCATTTTAGTAGATATATTTACCAAAATTACACAAAAATATCTTGAAATACTAAAGAGTAAATTTATTCAACAAAATCACCACTGGTTTCAACCATGGCCTCCAGGCAACTTTAGAATCTCCTGCAACTCTTCTGGATGGTCTCCTTGTTTAAGTTGGTGAATGCTGCCTTAATTATAGCTTTCAATTCATCTTTGGCATTACAAGGAGTTTTGTTGGTCTCTTGCTCAACTACACCCCCACACATAATAATCAACGTCTGGGAAGTTAGATGACCAGATGTAAGGGGTGATGTGGTTGCAGAAATTGTCTGACAGTCATGACTGGGTTCTCTTGCTTGTGAGGCATTGTGCAGAGTCCTATTACCAGACATAGGTTCTTCCAGTAGCCACCCTCTTGACACAGGGCAGCACTACTCCCTCAAGGCATGATGTAGGCCTCAGTGTTGAGTTTGAGGCCTTGTGGGAAAATGAATGGAGGCATAATGTCACCATTACTAGTGATCACTCCAAACACCTTCGTAATCACCATTAAACTCATCCAACTCTTTTCGAATCCTCTGCACTCTCATCAGATTGACATTCAAAGACTGAAATGTTTGTGTTGCAGCTTCCGGCATGAATGCCAAGCAATGCAGCTGTTTCCAAATTTCTGGCAGAGTATATTGTATCATGGTGCACTTTTTCTCACAGACAGTGCCCAACTGACCCTACTACACTGTGAAGTTGACAAAATCAAAAACAAACAACACACATGCGCAAAATTAAAAATATGAAATGGTGACAATTTATCCATTGCACTATACACACTACTCTCATCAACTAGCTGGAAACTATAGAAGAAAGAAATCTAACAAAAAGGAAATATCAGTAATAGTAAAACTGTATTTAGTTTATGTTTGACTGTAAAGGTAGCTTGCTCTTTATAAAATGTTTTGTTTTTGCTTTCAATGTTTTATTCTGTAAAGTGTTTTTATGTTTTCTAATGTACAACTAGCTTGCTTTTTTATATACAGTAATGTTTTCTGATGTAACCAACAGTAGGTCAAATCAGGGGGTCTTCCTTAGGGACCGTCCATTCATTGTGAGTGGCGGTCTATTATTGTGATTTCTTGCTTTATGCTTCAACTGTTTATATACAGTAAAGAGATGTAACTGAAAGGAAACACTGGTATTTGGTGAAAATGGATTTGGTTTATGTTGAACTGTTGTGGTAGTTTGCTTTTTATAGGATAGTTTCACTATTGTGATTTATGTTTCAGTTATAATGGCAGCGTGCTTTTTATATATAGTAAGACTTTCAGTTATCACTATAGCACTTTTTTCGTTTTTTGTAATATACTCCTAAACTTGCTTGAATTTTTTTTTTTAAATCAATTCACACCAAGCAAGGTGATAATGCCACTAAGACGCAAGGGCCTACTGGAAGTGAAAGAGAATGAAAAGACTTTAGAAGGAACCTGAAATTCAATATTAAACAGAGGACAAGGGATAAACCTCTACTCCTGTTCAATATCTTGTAAATATACTAAAACTTTTATTCCTGAATATTTTTTCTTACTAAAATTAGAGAGCCTAGTCTACCCTATTAATGCAAGGGTATTCGTGCAAAAATGAAGAAAAACAAACTTGTCTGGAATTTGAACTCAATACGTGAATATAATGTTTTACACTAATACCTTTGGGAAAGACATGAATCCATTCTTCCTTGTCCCTCCAGCTATGGAGAATAGGTAGAATAAGTCCTCTAGCCTTGGCTGGCAGCTAGTGTACAAGAAGGACTATACTGAATTCAGAACATAGTAGACAATGGGAAACTCGACTATTTTTCCCAATAAGTCATGGCAATTCACAGATAATAAAAGAAAAGGAATCTAACAGTTATTGAAGAATCATTTGCATTATGAAACATTATTAAAAAAAACTATTTTGCCGATAACCTATCTTTAATTTAATCAAATAATTTCTTTACCTTCCTTTTAGATGATATTCTCCATATTTCTTTATTCGATTTGGAAGAGGTTTATGACCCATGTTCTCTAATGATCTGATAATGCCTTGTCGTTGCAAAATAGTTTCACAGCTTCTCCGAAGTGCATGATGAAGTTCAGTCTAAAAAAAAAAAAAAAAAAAAAAAAAAAAGAGAAAATGCCAATATATTTTCAAATGGATCTAAAAGTGATAAAAACAGAAGTTTCTATTTGCACAAATGAAGTTAAAATTTTATTTTTAATGAAAATTATTTCTTTTAAATAAATTGATTAAATCCCAGATTTTTTTATTAGAATTCTGATAAAGGAAAAATAATTTATGGTCAAACAATTTATTTTTTTCAAACACCTCTTACTAAATTTTGGATTCAAAATTTCTTTCTGTATAATAAACTATATTACTCTGAGAAAAAAAAAAAAAATGAATTTACAAACTTTTTCATGGTGTATTTTCCCAATCATTAAACAGAAATATATATTATTTTCATTAATTACAGTGTTCGGACCGTTTTCCTAATCTTTGCTGCCATATTCACGTGTTGGCCTTTATACAATCCAGCCTTCTTCAGACGATTCAAATCAGATATTAGGTGGAGACATTAAAATTATAAAGTTGTAGGCTTTAAAAGGAACCAGAAACTCAAGGACACATTGCCCAGTAGATAAAAGCAGTGGTTAGATACAGTGACTTGACCCTAAGAGTTGTGTGTTCAATACCTGGCTTTTGCGATGGTGAACAAAAACTTGGAGACTTGAGTTAAGGGGTGATAACTGAAACCTCAGGATGAGGTATGACATGTGGAACAAGAATAATCTACCCTGGTAGATGAAATAAAGGGTTCGATTTGAAATTCCAATCACCTGAAGAAGGCTGGAGTGTACAACAGCCAAAACGTTGTGAATATGGCAACAAAGATTAAGACAACTGTCCAAACAATGTAAATAGTATAAATAATTACAATACCTCATCTCAGATATATATATATATATATATATATATATATATATATATATATATATATATGGTGGCTAGCAAATCCTTATTGCAGACTCTTGCTCAGGCACATTTGTGTTTGTTCAACACCCACAGAGCCAACCTGTGGTTTATACTGCAACTATGCTGAGCAGACCTTAGTTAATTTCTGAGAGAGAACGTGTTATCTAGAATGATCAACAATCTGAACACCACCAGCACATTCAAACCCTCGGTTACGATGACTTGTAACAATCTGTGGTATCGTTTTCAGGCACTTTCCAAAGGTGCCACACGCTGGGACTGTCCCCACTCCAGACTGATAAATCGACCGTGTGTGTGTGTGTGAAAAAAAGAAAAAAAAAAAAAAAAAAAAAAATCAGACTAACATCAATAAATGGCCTATAAATTATTTTTTAATATAAAAATAAGAAAAATGAGAAAATCAGCAGAAAATTGCTGATACCTCTTGACGAGTGGACTTAATGATTACAAAAAGGTTAGTCTACAAGACTCTGCAATCAGGGTGCTGAATATAACATCAACCAGTTAAGTGACAAATTTTATATTTGTATTAATCATATATATATATATATATATATATATATATATATATATATATATTTATATATATATATATATATATAATTTTTTTAAATCAATTCACACCAAGCAAGGCAAGAATGCTAAAGAAAGTGAAAGAAAAGGAAAAGACTTTAGAAGCAACCAGAAACACAATTCTAAACAGGAAACAAGTGATAAACTTCTACTCCTATTCAAAAGGCCAGGGAGGATAGTGAACCAGACAATAGGCAAAACTATGTACTTCACACACACACATACATACATACACATATAAGCAAAAAGAAATGAACAAATAAAGAACCTTAAAATGGTTAAACAAATAAAATGACCAAAACCTACCTAAACTCAGTGAAAACAGTTCTATTCTGACAATAATGTTTGCATTAATTTCTGACCACTCACAATCTCTTCCTTTCCAGATTCCTAAATTCCTGTCTATTATTCATATGGGTAGCATAACAGAACATGGAATTAGTGAACTAAGTTCAAGTCTGGACTTACCGTGTTGCATTTATTTTGCACTAATGACCTAGGGAAAGACATGAATCCATTCCATCCTAAAAATATTAGGTTTCTTGAACAAGGCATGGGAAAAATTTGGAAAACTAAAACGAGCCTACCTATTTTTGTTTCTCAACGTCTGAAAGTTGTTAATCACTAACATAAGTTTCTTATTTTGCTTACAGAATAACAGTTGAAAATTTTCGTTTTTATTTCAATTGCATGACTTTTCATTACGAAAGGAAAATTCACGATGAGCTTCATTCCAGAGATTTACGTCCGATCTAAGGGAGATAAATTAGGTATATAAAAATTGTATGAAATGCTAAATCTACTTCTATGTGACGTGTCCAAGGCGATCCTTAATGTATTATATGTAATTGGTTAACTCTTCAAATTATCCTGTTAATTAATTTTGTATTCTTGTTAATGTAAATTGATTTTAATTCTTAAAACTATGTGTACTGGTAACATCTATTTTTGTATCATATCAAAATAAGTATTTTCTTCATTTTCTGTGAAACAAATTGTATATATCAGTGCTTCTCAAACTATCTGATATGGTGGACTGGCATTATTTTTTCTTAAATGTGTCACATACCTGTAATATTTCGTGGTAACATTAATGTATACCGGAAACGATATATACAATGAATATGATAAAAGTTTACTATTTTTTATCTTCCATTTATTTAGTAAAAAATAATTCAAGATCAAAATATATAAAAAGTAATAAAAAAAAATTAGTTTATTAAGACAAAAACAAGAATTATATAACCTTAATCTTTACAAATGATTCCTCAACATGGCCTGGACACTGGCCGCATACTGGTAGTTGATGGTTTGTCGACCAGTGCCAGCCTGTGAACCAGCACGAGTATATATAACAAAAATTTTGTAAAGATTATCAAACTTATTGTTTCTCTGAAATTCACATTTTTTGTAAAGTATTTTCAGACTTTGTTGGTACACAATTTTGTAAAATGCTGAAATTGATTTCTGATTGTATTGTACAATTATAAATTCTGTAATAAATTAGCATAAACAAATGAACTCATTATTTTTGCAATATTATCTAAAAATTTCTAATTTAGGGTGAATAAAGTGATTTTGGTGTATTTAGTTATTTTATGGGTTTTTTTCTTTTTTTGTACATTTGCATTTATGAAAATAAGTCAATAATTGTAAGATGCTTCTTAATATTATAAATAGTTGTTAACTATTTACTGGATATTACTAACAAGTTCCTTGCTAAAACTGTTTTCAGGAATTGTTATTTAGTAGTAATTTAGGCTTCCACATGTTCACCTTCAATTGTGGACCCCAGTTGCATGGTTGCAAGGCCTGGTATATGGATCGCCTTGGCTATATCCCATTAGGATATTGGTGATCATGACTCTCTATAACTTCCTGTCTTTCACAACTCTTAATAAATTTTGTCTTTTTGCTATCTCTCCTAAACTTTGCTGTTAACCATTTACATAAGATCTTTAGATTGGTTATACATTATTTTTTTATTCTGTCCTTCTTGCCTTCAATCTTTTCTGTGAGTATCAAATTTTCCAAGCTTTCTCTTCTCATTATGTGTTTTAGAAATTTCAACTGTCTCTTCCCAATGTTAAGTACAAGTTTCCTTTTTGTTGCCATTGTCTCTAGAACTTTGGTCATTGCTCATATGTTTGGTCCATTCTCAACATGCTTCTGCTTTCATAAATTTTGAAAAAAAAAAAAAAGTATTATTTTCTAAGCATTTCTTTCATTTGCTCTCGCAACATAAATTCACTAAAATAGGTTGACCTCTACATCTTACATAGATACCTCCAGATAAAAAAACAAATTTATTTATTAAAAAAAAAAAAAAAAAAAAATCTTCATTCATTTTTCTTGTTTACAACAACTTTTTCGTGATTGGCTTACTAGGAAACCCTTAAAAAAAAAAATCTGACATCATAAAATTTAACATTAAGACGAAACTAGCAACTATTTTTATTTTTACTTGCTATTTTTTGTTCAAAAAAAAAAAAAAAAAAAAAAAAACGTTTTTTTGTAGTAAGATTAATATCTTACTACAAAAGTTTTTTTTTTTTTTGAAAAAATAAAACAAAAGATTTCAGGCATCATGTGATATTTCCTTTTTTCTTCCTCGTTTTTGTAAATGAATTAGATTTCACATTTATTTCCTAAAACTAGTCAATTAAATGTTTTTAATATATTTTTGTTCAATCTTTTTCTCTTACAATAACATTATAAATGTTGATAAAATTTAATTTTATTAACATCTTACAGTCTTTTTAATACAGTTTCTTTCAATATGGTCACTCAGTAGAGATAACACTTAAACAAACAGAACAATTTCGGTTTCGTAAAAAATTTCAATGCGGTTTCACTGTGTAAAGATGAAACTGAAAAAGTCGCTTTTTTGGTTAAACCGCACATCTCTAGCAGATACTTCCACTTATTCACTGAAAAACAGTATAGCATGATGAAAAAAAAAAAAAAAATGACCCAAAATCAATAAAAACAATTTTATCATCAAAATGATTGTTATTAAGAGGAAAGAACAAAGTATTTTTTAATCAGTTAAAAAAAATTTTTTTTTTTTTTTACTCCTTTCTAATATGTTTGAAATTTTTGTTAAAAATCTTGTTTTTCTTACATTAGCAATTGACACAATAATTATGATTAATGTTTTAGCACCTTTTTTTTCCCTTGAAAAACATTGATTTGTAAATCCTTGCAAAAATCAAATAATTTTCAGATTATAATGAAACTTTCAGAACTAATTCGGGAATGACAAATTATTTTTGAAATTATTTTTTTTTTTTTTGCATATGTTACTTAATTTTATGAAATTTTGAGAAATTAAACTTCAATACCAAAGTTTGTTTTATTAGTTAAAAGCAGGACTTCCTAGGGAATACAAATCATTCATTTCTTTTTGTGAAACAATTCACACAATTACCTTAATCTGATCTGAATTGTAAAATAAAAAATGCAATAAAACTATGACATTAATTAGAAAAGCCTTTAATCGTTTTTATAAATAAGATTTATTAAGGACACTGTTCTCTTAAGAAAAAAAAATTTTGAATTTTTACAAGAATTGTTTTTAGTTTTTAAAATTTTAATTATAATAATTTATAATATTATAAATCATTTAAAATTCTGCATTACTTCAATCTGGTTAGGTGATATTGCTATTAAGTGAAAACTATATTTATGAATCAAAAATAAAAAGCTCATTAAAAGTCTCTTACACCCAATATTTTTTAAAATTTTTATATGTATATGCAAAGTGCCTGTTTGAAAGTATGAACATAATCAGAAAATAAGTGCGATGACTATAGTAAATTTAAATTCAACAGTCCTAAAATTAGATTATAGAGAACATTTAATATTTTTAAGGTTACTAAGTACTTAAAAATTATATAAAAGTATTCACCTGTCATTTTCTTAATTTACGTTTTAACAGATAATGTCTCTTTAGAACAATAATAAAAGTGTCAGCACCTTGTCAAGTGATTTACGAGGTGCTGACAAGCACTTAATTGTGCTACTGTTTTAAAAATCCATTTCTCTGTTATCTTAAACAAGTAAATAATAGTATTTTTAAATCAGATTAGTTATACTTTAAATTACTGAATATTTCTTAATTAAGTTTTAGAAAAGTATATTTTACTTTTGGAAGATTTTTAAAACCTAGAATTCAATTTTGTTTAGAAATGCATCAAAAATGGCTGAATTTAAAGGATTTCTGAAAGTGAGCAAAAAGTTAAGATTGTAATCAATATAATTTCTTTTTGAAATACACCAGAGTATTTTACTTACGGTAAATAGTAAATGTACTCATTTAGCTTTCAATTAAAGCTAAAAAGAAAGCTTCGAAAATGATTTTTCATCTCTAAAATTTCATTTTATTCCAAGGTGTTGAAACTGTGTGGAGGTACAGGCTCTTATGTATACTGATATATTTTTTCTTTTTTTAATAAACATTTGAATGAAAAGATTTAATTTCAAATTTATTTCTTTATAAAATTGTAAATAAATGTTTATAAAAAATATAGTATTATACTTAGTTCACATATTTTGATAATATTTTAAAACATTACCAATGAAGTCAAAACTGTAGCGTTGTTAAGGGAATAACATTTGTGGGTAGGGGGTTGCGTGCAAGAAAGTTAAACACTGCCGACTTTTGTATACCACATTTACCTCCCTTACACCGAGCATAAATCTCTTGAATGAGAGTCATATTGTAAGCCTTCTTTTCGAAATGAACAAACGGAATAAAAGACGTTCGAATTTCATTATTCCGTAAGTAAAAAAAAAAAAAATGAGCACTACTGGTCCACTCGTAAAAAAAAAAAAAAAAAAAAAATAGGGAAAACATTTTCGGGGAATGATATTTGTAGAGAGCTGTGTGACATTTGTTAGAATCGAAAATACTAATTAGATTACTTATCGATAGCGAAGGTGTGTCACTGACACAGTATAAAATTGATCCCTGACTTTTTACAGAGTTCTGAACTCCTTGTTTTGTGTATGAAAACATTTTTATTTTCAAAAAATTCCTTTTAAAGAACAAACGGAGATCACTTTTTAATTAAAAAAAAAAAAAGTTTACATAAATTATCCGTTTATTCTACATTTAAGGTAAATAATACTAGCTATCAATGTTTGCACGTCTTTCCCAAAAACATAACAAAAAAGTTGTTTAAAAAAAAAAAGTTTTAAAAATTCAGATATTTAAATAAAAAAAGATGCAATTAATCATCAATGGCGTAAGAAGAAGCAGCAGCAGTTTTAAAGTTGATATTTTTGTCATTATCAAATTAAGTCCAGACAACTCTGTAAAAAGCCAGGGATCGATATTTATGCATTTTTATGGTGATTTTCTAAGCATAGCTTAGATGTGGCACAAGGCCGAAATTATGGGGAACCCAGTGAGAATCGAATTTACTACTCAGTTGTAATTGATCTAGCAAGACAAGCTTGTTAACCATTACGCAACATCGGAGTGTCATTCATTTATGAACAAGACTCCCATAAATCGATTAAAAAAAAAAATCAATCGATCAATACTTTTATTATTTTGATGTCGAAGGGAAGTCTAAAAATGCTAATTGAAAGATTTTTCCAATTCTTTTTCTACGTCTGGTTCAATCTAAGAAAAAACAAAAATTAAAAACTGAATTCAATTTTTGATCAAGAAGTGGAAGTCTGAGAAATTGAAAAACAAAAATAAAGAGTCGTTACGATTTTTCAAATTTTGTTTGGTCATGCATCGTTCAAGAAGCCCAACTTCTTTTGGTCGGTCCTAAAGAAATTTTTTTTTTCCACAAATAAAGGACGAATTTTGAACCTCAAGTCTACCGAAGAATAAATAATACGACACTCCGACAGACACATGAAGAAGCCTGAAGAATAATACAACTGCCGAAAAGATTATGTATGTTTCAAAATAAAAACTGAGGTTCATTTATTTTACAGTAATTAAGCAAAAATCTTTAATTTAAATACAGACAAAAAAAAAAACCCTACAATATGAAATGACAGAATGTTAGTGTCATAATAAAATTTTGGGACACCACGCCAATTAAAAATAACTATCATAACAGTGGCAAATTACGAACTTGAGCAAAAATCCAAGTAATTTATAGGTTTTTAAAATTATTTTTCATTAAGTATATAAATATTACAAAACAAAAAAACTCATAAACCTATTTAAAATTGAAAATAAATAAATAAATAAAATGGCACAAACCCGATTTAAAGCAGACTTTAAAACCAAACACAATTGATAACTCGGCATGTTTTTTTTTTTTGCTTCCTGTCAAGGTCAGATCTTATAAATAAAGCGTTGGTGGCTACTGAAAAACTACGGAAAAACACGCACACAATAAATTTGTATACATATATCAGCAGATTGAACGAACTGGATTATATATATTGTGTTTCAGTTAATTTAAATTTATATAACATAAAATAATAAACAATATTCACTTGTAATAAAAATATGTTGAACATTTTTAAAAAAGTTAAATGCTAAATAGTCAAATCTTGTTGGTATTCCATACATGTGTTTTTCTACTGTTATCAACTTCCGTTAAGGTGCTGTCATTTTTTTTTTTTTTTTACCTCTTTTGTTTCTCTCAAGAGTTATCGACTTCCGTTTTCTCTTGTAAGCATCATGGCGTCAGCCCGGTTTGCCCAGACTGTAAGTGCTATGTTTTAAATTTATTTTTATTTCAAGTTTATTATATATATATTTTTTAATTTTATATAGTTTTTATCTTAGCCCTACTGGTTTCATTTTTATGCAGTTTAATTTATATTATATGTGTCAGCTTTTAGGTTGTCCTTTTAAACTTATTGCAACGCCAAATAGTGCTTCCTGACACTATTTTTTAAAACTAACCATTTATTTATTTAATATTTTAAATATCATTTTATATACTAAACATTGTCTTCTCTACTTTTACATACTTGTAACATAACTATTTGTACCTTTAAGATTAACGCAACGATAGATGTATTGCCTTTTTAATCCTCAATTTCTTGGTGATTAATATCAAGGGTATTAAAAGGTCATTTGAAACATCCTTTTCGTCTGCTGAGGACTGTGGCGACGTCAGTTACTTTAAAAATATGATCTAAAATATTTCTTCAGTTCGAAAGCATTCAAGATTACGTTATTAATACAAATTTAATGTTCTTATGTAATTCAATAACAGAAACGAATGAATTTTAATTACAATAAGAAAGTAAAAAAAAAAAAAAAGTAAAAAAAATCTTACCCTAGGCGGCCTAACCAGAGTACTAATGAAAATAAAAAAAAACTATTTTTAATTTATTGAAAATAAAACGGTTTTTTGTTGTTATTGATCTTATTTCCTTCCTGTTTTTTCTTCGTAAAATTTTTAAATACTTACCGATTTTAAAAAAAATATTTAAATGAAATGTAAGTAACTTTGATCGAACTGACCTTTTGAAGACTTGTCCGATTATTTTGTTTGTCTTTAGCAATTACTTGCTATTCAATTTGATGGTTTTTCTTTTGAATTACTTGTAAACAGAAACTTGACTTTCCTAAAAATTAACTAATTTTAAATGAAATTTTACTTCGACTATAAAATAAATCTTGTATTTTTCGGAGGTATTCAGCCATCCATGTTGTCACCCACCATGACATCGATTGACACTTTTTGATAGTAACAACAATAAGTTGTATATTTTTAAAAAAGTCTATATTTATCATCTGACCTCTCCACAGGCGCAGAATGTGATCAACATCTTTTTGAGGTGCCCATGCGATTGCGCATGAGACTCTCATTTTTGTCTTTGGCTCACTCTCATTGAGAGTGAGTCAGAGACAAAAATTGTCCAGACTCCTTGACCAGTCACGCTGGCGTCGTTATTACGACAACCTCACCTCAGTCGTTCAAGTCTTGACCGGCTGATCGGTTGAACTCTCTGCTTTGGGGCGGGGAGGAACCCGAAGGAGGCTACGCCGAAGGACGGATTCTCTTTCGGGGAGGTAAACCGACCCTGAACCGGTTTATACGGGTTCAATGGGCATATTTTTGGCCGAGACCACGGGCTCGGAGATCCCACGTTAAAAAGGCCTTGTGCCACATGACGCTCTCGTGGGGTGGGGGTGACTGAATATCGTCACGCTGGAGTCGTTATTACGACAACCTCACCTCTCTCAGGGCAATGAGGAAGATGGTGCCGCAACGTTTGGAATTACCGAAAGCGCGCGCCTTCTCACTACGCTTTGATCCAGGCCAAAAGGCAGCTGAAGCTGATGCATATCTTCAATTTTAGTATCTGAAGCAAACGTTTTTGGCATACCAAATGCATTGAATGACCTTCCTTATTGCATATATACATTTTTTTCGTGTATAAAAAAAAAAAAAGAAACAAAATTCAATGTAATTGAAGTTAACTCGGCTGTATTCGATTTTGCATGGCTGACTATGAAACCTGATTTCAAATCTCGCCGTAGTCACCTTTTCTTCTTAAGTGAGAAATGGGTGTAGGTATATCACCACTAATTTTCTTAAAAAGGGCATACCATGATGAAAATTTTTTTTATCGTCTAACTGAACGCCAATGTTTTTTTTATTATTAATTTTTTTAGAATTAAGAGAGGTACCTAATTTTTATGTAGATCGCTTATGAAATTTTATGGTATTATTTGTAGTTATTAATTTTTTATATCTGTTTTTAAAAATTTCACAACAATATAATTAAAAATAATACCATAAAATTTCATAAGATACTAATTAAAGGTACTTCTCTGATTTTTATGAAGTATTTTTTTTTTTTTTTAATGTGTTAATTTTTAATTTTCCTTATTTTTAATAGTTTTGTTTCTATCCCTAAAATTGAAATTAAAAAAAAAGATGTAAAAACAAAAAGAAAAAAAGTAAAGAATTTTTATGATGACTTTCAAAAAAAAATGTCTGAAATAATTGCATTCATTTGTGAATAAGTTCTGAAAGTTTCATTAAAATCCAACAATTATTTGATTTTTGCGAGAATTTTTTTCATAGTTAGTAATTTGTAATGACTTTATTTTTATTTTCTTACAGGTGAGGCAGTTTAGCACTTCATCTATCAGAAACAAACTTGTGAAAGTATGTATTCTTTTTATTTTAACCTTTAATGAATTTACTAGTTAAGTAATAATTAATCATTTTCTGCTCGGACTGCATTTATTAAGGCATGTTTGGCTAATATCTCAATGCTCGCAACCTATTTTTTTTTTTTTTTTTTTTTCAATTACTTATTGTGTTTAAATTTTCTTGCTTGCTCAACACATTTTTAGAAGTTTTTGAATAAAAAATGTTTTGGGGGTTAATTCTATATAATATAGTCAATGATAAACATTGTATCATAGTTGTATCATTTTTCTAATGTTTTAAATATAACATTTTTCATGTAAGTACATACACTAATGAATAAATAGTGTTAAATATTTTTGACAATTCTCAAAAATTGCATGAACTCTGTTTCATATGTTTGGGTTTTATGAAAAAAAAGAGAAAAAAATGATGTTACTTGAAGAAAAATGTGTTTTTATCTGATTCAAAATATTTGCAACATGAAAACATGTATTTGTACAGAAAAATGATTGTCTGGGCTCCCCCCCCCCCAAAAAAAAACCCCTTTTCACTTCTACAAAATGTTGAGAATAATGTTCCAGACATGATGACATGTTTTTCAGCTTTGCATCTCTATTGAACTGTTGTCATGCAAATTCTTCTTGCCACCCACCTCCTACATGTGATAAAACCAGCCATAAGTAAATTGCTTTCCAGAGTCTGAACATGCCATTGATGCCAGCTTACTTAGATTTCTGCTTGCTCCTAATTCAATTAAAATGGAACTCATTTATCAAGGATTTTTCCCCACTTGTTTACACTCACTTATGTGCAAATGCCCTTGGGAAAGGTTATGAATCCATCTCTATTCCTTTCAGCTATAGGTTAAATAGTGGGACTTGTATCTGGAAAAATCCTTGTTATTCTCAAAAAATTGTTAATGCAATTATTCTTACCACTCAAAATGTTTAGGCTTCATTTAGTCAACAGAGGGTTGATAAACCATAAAAACAAATCAATCAATCCTTAGTTAGCATGTATGTTACACTTGGCAATACCTCATGAATAATGGGATATTCCATTTTAGATCATGAGCTTAAACCACAATGGGTTAAGCCATAAAAACAATCAACTATTTCCCCACTTGTCAATTGCTCTAAAAATGGTTTAAAATTGTTCCAATCAATACAAGGTTTAATATGAATTCTTTGGCCAACTATTTTCTTAATTTGAGCACTTTTTATTATTTTTTTTTTTTTTTTTTTTTTTTTACTTAATTGAAATGTTTTGACATATCTGAAGTTCTAATGTCAGCACTCTTGTACTTTGGAAACATTTCTTGACTGAGTAACTGGTAACCATGTACTTCAATGTTCCATTAATTGGAAAAGTCATTGCCAGATACATAACTACTTTCTTGCTTTAATTTGAGATTTTTGTGGGTAGGGATTCATTAAAAGCAAATGATTTCTTGTTGAATGTTGGCATATAAAAAAGGCTGTTTGTATTAACACCATAACAGTGAAATTACTAATTTCATTATAGTCGCCACACAGTGGAAAGAATAGGAGCTTTATCATTACCATTTGGTTATATTTTTTCAGTATTTTCACCAAGAATCTAAAATAATTTGTGGTTACTTATCAATTACCACTATAGGAAATTAAAACGTATTTCATAAAAAATACATTTATTTCATATTAAAATAAAAAGGTATCTTATAAAAAGCTGCATCTGTTGTCACTGTACGGTGAACTTATACATGTGTTCTTCCTCCATGTTGTCTTGGCTGGTAGGGGAAGGATACTTCTGGAACTTATTCCACAGCCCTGGCAGAAGGACTGGAGGTTTACAAAAAGCCCCCACCACCCTGCAGTAATTCCGTAACTACTGGTTGTTTGATAATAAACAAGGCTTCTGAAATTCTTCTCTCTCTACTTTCCCCTCATTCCCCTCTCACCACCTCTTTCTATTAGCTCCTGATATCCTTCCCCACCAATCTGCCTTCACTACCTTCGGAACACTTAACAAATGTTCACATGGTCATGGTTCTCTCCCCACACCCAAAAAATAGAAGAGAGGGGGTGAAAAAAATGAAATGTTTTTGCTAAATTCTGTCTGAGAATTTTTTTTTTTTTTTTTTTAGTGTTGCATTTCTTGTACCTGTCTGACATTACCATTAGAGCAATAAATTTTTTCTTGATGTTCTTTTGTTTGCCTTCCTTTGTGACTACATATGCAAGATAAAAAATATTACAACACTTGTGTGTGTGTGTGTTTTTTTTCCAGCCTCCTGTCCTGGTTTTTGGCATTGAGGGTCGCTATGCAACTGCCCTTTATTCTGCAGCCTCAAAACAAAATAAGTTGGAAGCTGTCCAGAAGGACCTTGTTGCTTTCAAGGTACCAACTTTTAAAAATCTTTTTCTTCTATATTATTTAGTGTGTTTTTATTTTTCTTTTAGATTGATTTATTATTACAAAATTTTATATGGAAGTGTGTGTGTAACTGAATGACAAAAGGGTGGGGAAAAAAACAAACTACATTACACATTCCTGTATAGTAGGGACTTCAGACTAATGTTTTTTGGGTTTTTTTTTTATCATTGGAGTCATTTTATATATATATAATACACTGCTGAAGAAGGTTGCTTAGCCTTAAATTTAAAAATTTTTAACATCTGGTATATCTGCATACAAGACCTAGCTGAATGAGGTCAGAATTTTATGTTTTGTTTTTAAAAATATGCCATATTGTGAAAGCAGTAGTTTTGTCAGGAAAAAAAATATGCTGTATGATGTTCCTCACTTTTTTTTTTTTTTGTATCAAAGCCACTGCATGCATACATACATACATACATTCAAGCACATTTGGTTAAATAATCTGGTTATATTCTGTCTATTTATTTTATTTTAATCCTTTACAATTTTCTAATCAACTTCTTAATGTTGATATTAAATTCATTAACGAAGGCACCATAGTTTTTTTCTTTTATTTTCATTTTCTCCAAGTAATCTCAATCTCATTCAAGATCATCTTCAGGGGTGAATAGCTAAGACATAAAGTTAATGTAACTCATAGTTATGATTTTTTTATTTTGTAAGTACGCATGAAATGTGCTTTGCTATAATTATTTTAAACACACATGAACGCATTCTGTTATAATTAATTTAAAATTATCTCTTAAAGCTATGACATTTTTTCCTTGTTTTTGATTTAATGGAGGTAACATTAATTTGTATAATTATAATTTTAAACATTTTAAAAAAAACACTGCTGTTATAAACACTTTAAAATGTTGCTATACTCATAACTAGCCTTATTTAGTGTTGGTTGTTTGCTCCTTAAGTCAACAGCGACAGTCTGTTTCATGCTTATATGCAATCATCAGGACAATTGTTTGAGCATGAAACAGACTGTTGCTGCTGGGTGGACATTGACTTCAACTTTTATATTTACATAAGCTCTATTCCTGATATTGAGCACTTTAACCTATAATAGAGCATAAATAAACTATATTTTATCATATTGTACGTATGTATGAGATTAACTCCGTTAATATAACTACAATTAGTCTGAACAGGTCTCTGCTAAAGATGAAATGCATTATGTAGTGGTTTTATTTGTTTTGTTTTTTTTTCGTCATCCAGTTACATACTATTAGTCTATCTATTGATTTGGATATCATATCTTCCATGTGTGTGTTTGCATACCCACAGCAGGTGATTCCAAGCATATATGTGCATGGTTATCATGTGAAACTTTCTGAAATGGTGAGGCACTCGGCAAGGATTGAACTCACTATTCAATCACAATAGATTTAACAAGACAAACTTGCTAACCATTGCACCATGTAGAGTACCCTTTGAACTGTTTGAAATATTCAAGTTTAGGAGTTAAGCTAATAACCTGCAAACTAATATTTTCATGTACATGTTTAATTCAGTTGAATGGGATTGTAACAAGCATTATTTTATCTGATGGGAGACACATTCTGTTTCTGTTTTTATATAAACATGAAAAATTTATATGATGGTAAAGCTTATTTTTTTTTTTTTTTTTTTAATTCTTTGGCAGGATTTGATGGCAAAAGATACAGCTCTTAATGGATTCATTGAAAATCCATCTCTTAAACGCCAACAGAAACAAGGTTAGATCATGACTGCTGTTCTTTTCTATTCACATACTCAAAAATCTTTTTATAATTTTCATCTGAGAAGTGATGAGAACTCTAGATTTTTTTTTAATCTGTCAATATTGGTACAATCAAACTGTATAATTTCAAGAAATAGAATTTCTTTTGCAACACGCTGATTCATGTTGAAATCCTCACAGTATCTAGTATAATTGAAGTTATCGTTACCAATTTTTGGCGAGATTTACAAACTACATTTCAGTAAATTTCACAAACAAATCAATAAAATTTGAATAAACTAATTTGTTTAGAAAAATACTTTGACAAAACTCTACTTTGCAGTTTAATAATTTTTTTAATCTAATTTAATCTTACAGGGCTTCATAGTAATATTTTTTAACAAAAATTTCTTTCTTCTTTTTAACAACAAAGAATAAATTCTTAGGATTTCTTACTCTTGAGCATACAGCATACAACTGGCCTTGTGTAAATATTTCTTTCTGGGGCCAAATTACAACTTTTTGAAGTGTTTGGCCTTGTGATTTGTTTATTGTTCTCGCAGATGCAGGGTAAACTGGATTCTTGTATATATAAAACTTAAAAGTTATGCAAAAACAATGTTTCAATTTTATTAAATAACTTGGTTATTTTAATCATTAAATTATTTTTAAAATAATGAGTTAAAATATTCCCATTAAGGGAAGCGTAAAGAAATAATTTAATACTTAGAGTAAATCAAAATTCGGTACTTAATCTTTGGACTTTAGCCTATCATTTTTATTTTTTGGCTTCTCTTTTCTCCCCTGGTGTATGGCATCTTGTAACCCCCAGGTCAATTTTCTGAGAACAGTTTATTTGGGCCAATGACATAGGATGTTTGAATCCTTTACTTTTGTAATGTCTGATTTGAACTCCTTTCTACAAATCTTTCATCTTTACTCTTCTGTTGAGTTAATCTGTCTAGCCTATTTAATCTGTTGAGCAACATCAAGCCTTTTCAGTACCAAGATGGGTGACTGCTTGAGAATACCAGCTGCTATATGCAGGTAATGGATAATCGCTAAGAAGTGTTAATTGGGGAGCCGAGTTCCAATTCCAGTTGAGTTCATTATATTCACTTACATGCAGCTTGCAAAAGGTATAAATTCGCCTCTTCTCCCCCTCCACTAGTTATGGGTTAAAAAAAAAAATTCTTAAAGTGTAAAAATATTTCCCGGCTTTAAATAATCTGCAAAGAGTTGATACGTTATAGAAAACAAATCAATCAAACGATAGCTCAGGGATTGAACAACCAATTCCAGGAAACAAAATCAACTTAGCAACAGGAATCACTATTTTTATCTGCCATCCATAGATGATGCCAATTCCAAGATAATCATACCATTTCTCCCTCCAAAATCAGACGTAAATATACTAACAAAAAATTAAAAAAAAATAAACATCAGTTAATTTTTAAGTAAATTGTTTTGGATTTAATGTATGCACTTAGTTAAAAAATAGGGATTATTTGAAATAATATTTATTTTCTTTTCAGTTGTTTTGGGTGAACTTGCAAAGAAAATGAATTATTCTCCTTTGGTTGCAAACCTGTTCGGTAAGTGCAATCTTTTGTCTTTTTTGAATTAAAATTTTAAAAGAAAAAAAAATCAGATTTGTCTGTTGACAATAATAATTAGGTACAATCCATGTTACTTCTGCTATTTTTTTTTCTGCATTAAGGGTCCAAATCTACCTTCAACTTTATTTTCAGTTAAATGATGTAATTATAGGATCAGGACAGTCTAACAATGTAACTGTGTCAAATTTGAATGAAATCAAAGTGAAAAATTCTTTCTCTAATAAACTATTCCAACACTTTCCATTCACTTCCACTATCCACTGATTGTAAACTTTTACCTTTTCTAACATTTACCTTACATTTAAATTATTGAATGATAAACAATTTGAATGTTAAAAATATTAATGAACAGTCAATTACTGTTCATATTTACCATCAGGAAAGCATTTGATATATTATTTGTTGCTAGAAGAATCTGCCCAAGTTTATAGCTAAAATTGACATTTGGTGATTACGGGTCAAGATTTTACTTGATTTATATTTAAAAAGATTCCTTCTTAAAGAAAATATTACATGATTTCTTGAATCAATGTTATCATGTTTCACATAATTATACAAACCACCTCTCATAAACTAGAAGTATTTGCATTGTTTTTCTCTGCATTTTGGTGTTTTAAGCTTTAGTCTCTATATGCTTGAATATAATGAGTTTTTATGACCATTTACTTACAGAGAAAATGGGGTTGCACTATACATAGGTAAATTTAATGAAGTGTTTAAAAACCATGCATTTACACAAGTACATTTTTTTTTTCTTCAAGAGGGATTAAAATTCATGAAAAAATTTAGGGGTTGCACAACACATGAAGTTGTCTAGTAATTATTATGGATTGAGTTTTGTATTTTTTCAATTTTTTTCCTCTGCATTAAGAGTATAAATTGTTTTGTGATATTTTGCATTTTTGATTTTATTCTGTTCCTAAAATAGTTTTTTTGCCATGACAAAAAACTTGATTATATACAAAATCGAATCACAATAAATTCACTTTAGTCATTTACATCTAAGACATACACTTAGATGTAAATAAAAGGTATAGAGATTTGCAATCAGGAATATGATCATCTTTGGAGAGGAAACCCAGTTAAAGGCAAAAAAATCTTAAATATCTAGATGGTGTATTACTTTAACATCTGAATATTACAAGTTGAAAATATTGTTTATTAAATCACTCTAAAAGTTGCATGCATTCTAGCATGTGTTATTTGCTTTTATGAATTCATTCCAAGCAAAGGTGGTAATGCCACTAAAATGCAAAGGGCTACTGGGTGTGAAAGAGAATTAGGAACCAGAAAACCAATTCTAAACAGAAAGCAAGAGATAAACTGTTCAAAAGACTGGAGAGAAGTGTGAACTGGGCGATACACAAACCTAATTTTTTTTTTTTTAGTGGGGATATTTAGTCATGTTTATTTCTTTGCTTAGGAGATTTTAATTTTATTCATATGCAAAAATTAATCAGTCAAAACTGAAATTTATCTAATTCTCTTCAGTGATCATCAAAATTAAAAACACAATTCTGATCCAGAGGGACAATTTGTAATTTACATGTACAATCAGCAAACATTTTAAAGAAACTTTTTTTTTTCTGCCAATTAGATGATTTATTTATTTTAATTACAGGTGCACTCTCTGAGAATGGCCGAATCCAAAAATTGTCAGGTGTCATCACTGCTTTTGAGAAGATCATGAGTGCTCACAGAGGAGAAGTTTTCTGTACTGTTACTACAGCTAAGGTAAATCTTAACGAATTTATATAAAAATTCACCTTCGGTGAATTTTGATTAGCTTCTGGTTTTAATATTTTCATGTAGACTTGTGGCTTAAAAAATTAAAAATATTTTTTATTGAAATCAAATATCTGAGTAAAATCTTCCAAATAACCCTATTTTAGAAGCAAATTTTGTATAAAGAGATCGTCCATTTTATTACTTAGTTTTTTCTCTACCTAAAGCACGCTCCTGTTTAACATTGAAAATTATTCAGGGAGACAAATTCTTTATAAATCTTACAATATTGTTTGCTTGATTTATATATTTGTACTATTTCATTTTTAGAAAACATAATTGTATTAGCTTTTAAACTGAGCTACTTTAATATTTTTATTTACCTACTTCTTTTTTTAACAGCCACTTGATAATGTTACTTTGAAAGACCTGAAAAGTACCCTGCAGTTGTTTTTGAAAAAGAATGAAACTCTGCAATTAGAATTGAAGGTAAACCATTTCTTGATTTATTAAGTTTGTTTTTTCTTCTCGGTAAATTCCAGTCAATTGATTTGACATTTCCAATTGTTGAAAAATATATTTTTTTTATGCCGTTATTTTTGTGGCAGAAAACAAATTATCTGCTCTTTATACAAACTCTACTTTCTTTAATTTTTTTTTTTCCCCCCCACAGGTTGATCCAAGTATCATTGGTGGTATGCTGGTAAATATTGGAGACAAATATGTTGACATGTCCATGGCTTCTAAAATCAGGACCTACACCAACATGATTAAGCAATCTGTATAAATCTTTACTACTGTAAGGAATTGTACTTTCGTAGTATATTACTGACATACTGTATAGAAATAAAACTTTACATCTTTATTTGAATTGTTTACTCAATGAGTGGAAAGGTTGGAGAATGAAGTTGTACCAGAATCTTTACTTAGTACAGAAAAAAAAAAAAATCACAAGAACAAGTCTAAGTAGATTTCCAGCAATATGAAAATTGGGCAGGAATTCTAAATAATAAACAAGAAAATTATCTGGCATCTTTGTAATAGATGAGGCAAGTTCTTGCTGTCCTTCCAATCTAGAAGATTTGAAAGAAAATCACTTAGAATGGGTCACAGTAAACAAGAACTGGAATCAAACTTGGTTATGTTAGTAAATAACCAAAAACATGCAATAATTTTGTTGTAAAAATTTATTGAAAATTTATTTACAATCCCACATTGTCTCAGAATTGAACAATAACCTTCCCTGTCGTAGATTCAGAAATTATTTGCATGGCTTCAGCAACATCATTAATTCCAATGGTTTTTGGCATCTTGGGTCTACAAATGATAAAAAACAATTTAAAAAAAAATCTTGCATCAAATTCCAAAATTTGTAATACAATTGATCTAGGCTAGGTAGGATTTTACAAGTCAACAAAAAAATCATTTACATGAAATATTTAATTGGGACCTTTATCTTACACACACAAAAAACAGTTATACTCTGATAAAGCTACCTGTCAAAAAAAAAAAAACAAATTGAAATAAGCAAAAATAAAATAATTATAGGTGAGGCTGTCAAGAAAGAAAGAAGCCAAAATAAAGGAATGTAAAGAAATTAATAAGTAAGAAAAATATTGGGTCAATGATAAAATTTATAGCAACCTAATATACAATTTCTTTGTAGTCACACAAATGAAAATATTTGATTTGACAGGCCCTCGTGAATGGATGGTATATTATAAAGCAAATGATTTAAATGAAATTCATGAACACCTGAAAGAAAACTTGATTTTATTCAAGAGGCCGCTCAGGTACTTTTTCTTGATATATTCTTTTACTCTAGGCTGAAAACCATGAACAAAGGCTTCTGGGATTAAAGAAAAAAAATGCATTTACACACATCTAAATTTGTGACCACTTGTTAGACCCTACTTTGGAAGTCTAGCATTCTACCTGAATATAAAATAAAGTTGATACAGACTCTGAACAAGATTGGCAAAATGTCAAGTGGTTTGAACAGACCAGAAACTTTTTTTTGTTCATACAATACAAGGACTACTCAAGGTTTTTGTGTGGACTTGTATTAGTGTAAGAAAGGACAAGAAATGAAGTTCTTGAGCCTATGCAGGAATGATAACTAATTCTAGACTTGATGAGGTCAAGATTTAATTAGTGAATAAAATTTCAGAGTTCAGGTGGAGACGTTGGGACAGGCTGGAAACCCAATCCTAAATGCGAAACCTCTATTCCTTATTCCTGTTAGAAAAAACAAGGAGGAGTATGAACTGGATGAATAGTCAAGAATTAGATCACAACTGGAAAGCATAAAGCAATAAATGCCATTGATTGAAGTTTGCAAGAAAACTTTTGATTTTTTATTTCACCAAACTAAAAAAAAAAACATCCAATTACACAGAAATAAATTTGCTTCAATAAATTCCTAATAGTATCCTCACCTTTGTTATTCCATTTTGACTTGTAGAATCTTCCCCTAGACTGTTTCTTTTTTTTTTTTTTTTTTTTTCACCTCAACAGCATGACCTTTTAACCCCATTCTCTCTCAAAAAATTGTTTTCATCTCAATTCCAAAGTATGAACAACTTCAAAATCATCAAATACTTCATAATCTCTAGAAATAATCCTTTCTTGATAATTGGAGGCAGATAAACAAATTTGTTTTTACTAAGAATCATTTCATCCCAGTTAATGAGTAGATTGAAGTAAAAAAAAAAAAAAAAACCTTTTAGTATTTATTATCTGATAAAATACCATTTCTTTTTCTATGTGGTGTGTCCCTTCAGGACATAAGCAATGATGGTTCACCACAACTTCCTGTCAGTCTTAATAAATTTTATTTTTTTTGTTATTTACAAGTTCACTAAGTAGGTTATGCATTGTTTTCCTTTTGCCATTAATCTATCCTATGAATATCAGATTTTCCAAGACCTCTTTCTTCATTATGTGCCCTAGAAATTTCAACTGTCTCTTCCTGGCATTAAGTATAAGTTTTGCTTCCATTTTCTTTAAAACTTATTAGTCATGTTCAATCCATGGTATCCTCAGCATCCTTCTGTAGAACCACATTTTTGTTGTTCCAAGTCTTTTCTTCATATGTTAAGAGACTGTGCAGCATTCACTGCCATATAGGAGGACTGATATCATGTAATAGTTCAGTACTCTTTATGGTTTAGATTTCAGTATCACACTTTCCGGGTATTTAAATTTTTGTACTTATTTGAATTTTGGTATTTCCAATAAGCAAGATCAGATGGGATTTCAGCCTGCGATTCATGAAAAATAACAAATTGGATCATATTAAGTGAGACTTTTTTCTTATTTTTATTTAATAATTTTTAATCAGTTCTAAATGTTATTTGAATCCATTAATTTTTACAATAAACAAACATTCTATGAGTTATATTTTTTTTTATCATTTCACCCCAAGCAAGACAATAAATCCAAAGATGTTACTGGGCGTGAGATAAAACACTTGGAGAGGACAAAAACAAAAAAAAAAAAAAAAAAAGATTTATAGAGAGAAAATGATGATTGACATTCCATTTAAACTTTTGAAGATTGTAGTTGACAGGAAAGCAAGAAGCTGGAAGAGAGTTCCACAGGTGAAAGTGTGAGAGAAGAAATCATTAGAATGAACTAACAATTTCAACAGTAAAATGAGGATACCTAGCAGCCTTTGTGGTATCAAAGAGGAAAGCTCATCAGAACAATTACCATATTCATGGAAAAGGTGCAGGGAAATGGTTGAAGCTGAGATTCTAGTTAAGGACCAATAACATTGCAGATTCTTTGTATTTTATCAAGAATTTCTAGATAGAAAGCAGAAGCACCAGACCAGATGTGTCAACAATATTTAACACACGAATTTAAGCAAGAAGAATTGTCTAGAATGACAGTAAAGCAGCAGCCTTAGCAGTTGTAATGAATATTAGCCTGAATAAAATTTTTTTTTTTTTTTTTTTACTCAGGCTAATACATGCATTGGGATTTGTAAAATAATTTATAACTGAACAATTCCTTTTGTTCTAAATCAGTTGACCAGAAAATTACAAATGTTAACTGACTGTTCACCGTTGGAGTGTCTAGAGGGGAATTAAAGTTATCAGCTACAATTTGGATTGGTTTATAAAGACTGAAGAGTACAATGGTAAAAAAAAAAGCTATGATGTCAGTGCTGAGTTCAAAAAAACTTAATCATTAAATTCAAAATCGGTCATTGTACAGAATTTTTAAACAAATTTACTATTTAAATGCTTAGAAATAATATTAAAAAGATAAAAATGCTTACTTTAACAATCCTCGATCCAGTTTGTCAACAGCATCACATAAAATATGTACATATAATTAAGGAAATAAACTCTTCAAATTACATTTAAAAAACGGGAAATTTAATGAACAGCATTCAAAAAGGCAATTTTCTTACATGAACAGGAGGCTAAGAAAAATTAAAATAATTTATCACATTTTTTTAAATGAAATAATTTCAATATAAAAATATTAAAAAAAATTCAACAAAATCTGCAAAAGTTTGCTCAAAATCCAACAATGTTTCTCGGTTATCTCCCTTTGACAAAAGATCGCCTTGATTATAATTGTACGATTTTTTTGGCAGGCAACCGTTAAAATTTGGCAACTTCTCATTTAAAACTTTATAACAACTGAAAGCATTTACACAAATTTTACCATCAAGACATTTAATGTGAGAGAACTTAAAAAGAAAACTTCAGGGAAAAAATAATGTTTAAACAAAATAAACTAAAAATAATGTCGGATTTAATCCATTTCTTAGAAACAGTCTTTGTTTAGGTTAGGGTATAACACCGCACAGATATGGATGTTTCAAGAAAAGGCAGAGAGTGTGTGGTCAAAAAGGCACTATTTGGGCTTTGTTTGAGCAGAAGTCCTATGTGGTTTAGTGGTCAAATCCAATGACATTTTCTTATAGGGGATGCAAGTTTGAATCCAACCGGAGGACATGTTTTTCTGACAAGCTTTCTTGAATATTCAGGTCAGATGTAATTGGATAAAAAAATACTGTTTAATTAAAAATCAGTGCTTCTACTCAAATATGAGTAGACAAAGATAATGTTTAAACAAAATAAATTAAAAATAACAATTTAAAATAACAATATATATATATATTATATATATATATATATATATATATATGTGTGTGTGTGTGTGTGTGATAATTTTTTTTTCTCTCACTCTTCTCCACCTGCTCTGGAACTTATGCTCATACAACTTTTCTTACCATTTAAAGATTAATATACCAAATTCTGTTAGGTTGACAGAAGCACTTCTTTTTACACTTGCTGTTGTTAACAACAATGTTGATTTACATCAATCCATTCTTCAGCCATCAAAAGGTGTGTTCCATGACAAAAAAAAAAGAAGGTAAACCTCCTCAAAGAGAAGCAACTTTTTTCTCACAGAATAGAATGGTTAAAATTGTGCATTAAAAGTAGCAATGATGGATAAGTTCCGTTGTAAAAACACTATTTGTTAATGTGATTAATTTGTTTTATATGGCTTATCAAACTTTTGTAGGATATTCAAAGCCAGAAAATATTTTTAGATTGCAAATATTTTGGAGATAATGATTTACTAATCCAAGTCATACTAATTAACCCATAGCTGAGGGGAGAAGAGGTGGATTCATACCTTTCTCAAGGCTATTTGCATGTAAATGAATATAACAAACCCAATGGGAATTGGAAGTCAGCTCTCTGATTTTCAATTTCAAGCCATTATCCATTACATCAACTGCACATGGTATTCCAAAGCAATCACCCATCTAGGTACTGAACACGGTTGGCATTGCTTAACTTCAGTGATCCTACAAGAACCAGTGTTTCAACTTCAGTGATTGTACAAGGACAGCAAATTAAAAAAGAAAAGCAAAGCAAAAGAAAATTTGCTTAATAAAAGGATATGTCTATATCGGCCATGTTGTGAATATGATAATGTCCAGAGTGAATCAAATAAGAAACATATAGTGCCACTCCGAAGAAATAATTCATGAGAATCTGGAGGATCAAGCTGAAAGGTAAAAAAAAGAATAATCAAAATGAAAGCTAACTGCAATACAATTAACTTTTTTTTCTTTCTTTTTTTTTTCCTCCTTTTTAATATTTTCTTTGGGGCTGGAATATTATTACTATATTATATAGAATAATATACAATATATTATTACTAATGTTTTAAATTATTTTATGACCATTTCATTGAAGCTTCAAAAGAGGGGAAAAAAAAAAGACCAGTTTGTTAGATTGACATAGAAGTCAATCAGCAGCAGATGGCTTGGCAACCCTGCTAGTTAAAAGTAGTCCACCACTGGAGCTGTATTTAAGCAGACAATTTCTTCTTTGTCAGTATTTTGTAACAAGTGCCTGATGAAGCCTTGTCACTTTAACAAGAAATTGCTGTTGCTATTTCTTTCTTTTGGATTTTGTATCTGTTCTTACAATTAATATATTATAATATTATATAATAAAATATGCTATATACTATATTATATAATAATATATTATGATATATACTACATATTATAATATATAATAATATACTCTAATATCTATATATATATATATATATATATATATATATTATTATAATATATATGTTATATCTTACTCCTAGTGATTATAATATTATGTCTTGTGTAGATTACTTGCCATGATATCACTAAGACTTCTCTCTGACTGACTCCAATGGACTCACAAAGCTGATTTTTATGTGGGGGTGAATCCAAGCCCATAGGCTCAGGCAAATGATCCCTCATAGACCTCACATACACATGGTCGGGTTTGTCTACCTCCACAGTTGAGACTTTGCCCATAGGCATGGCCTTGTCTGGGTTCCTCTCTGCCTTTTGTGAGCCTAGCAGCAAACTGCTAGACTCCGATGGATTTCTCCTGACTCACTTTGAGTTCTTTATTTAAGGCATTTTACCTAGTTCATTTGTATTACCAGATGTATTTTATTTACTCCACAACAATAATATAATATATAATAATATAAAATATAATGTTATGTAATATAATATGAAATAAAATATTATAATAATATTATATAATATATATTATTACTAATCTTTTAAATTATTTCATGACCCATTAAAACATGTTTTTAAATCTTTATACAAAAGCATATGTTCACCATTACTTTCAATATTTTTTTAAATATGTTTTGGAAATTTGTGACAGCACAACAAAATAAGCATGTCCTCTGCTCAGTGCTTCGAGGCAGAATCTGAATATCATCATCAGTCCCAGCAGTGGTCATAGGGTCACTGCACAGCTGTATACCTCACCAGTTCCCTCCACATATCTGGGTTGAAAGCCAGAGATGTATTCCTTCAGGTGTAATATATCTTGGCAAGTGAACTTAGAAGATCCCATGCATCTCCAGGTCAAACCACAGCTGATGTCCTCAAACTTGGTCATGGACACATAGCCATTAGTTCCGTTAAGGAAACCTTCCACCCTGGCCATTGACTTTAGTTTTGGAAGCCCTATAGCCAGTGATGCCATGTCATCACACACTGAAATGCATATACAGATGTGGAGCTCAGTCTACTCCACTGTGCTTGATTGTTTTAGTCCTAACAAAACATTTCAACCACTCATTGACAGTTGGAGGATTAACCAATTTAATTGCTTATGACCCAACCCTGCACCAGGTAGTATTGTGTTACATGGAAGCACTAGTAGAATACTGTACTGTACTGATGCGGCATTCACCCTGGGCGGATTGAGCCGGCTTCTTCCTGTTATGAGAAGAAGATTTTTGGGATAAATTACAGAAGTAGGGTACCCAGGCCTACTCGGATAACGTTCTTGCTTGCTGCGGGGTTCCCACAGACGCAGAGACAGGAACGACCAGAAGCCGCCGGTTACCGATGCAGATGCTCCTTGGATTTTCACCAAAGCCCTTGTTAGCCGGCGTGTGTGTCAGACCTGTCTGCCTTGGGTGGCCCTACCAGGAACGAAGTTCCGGCGGCATAGCTCTGACACTACCGTTTACACCCCCCCCCCCCGACTGTGAGGTAAGGGTTGGACTTTGGGGGCTTACAGTACCAGGTGTTCCCAAGCGGTCCCCCATCTAAGTACTGACCTGGCTCTACGATGCTTAACTTCGGTGATCGAACGAGAACCGGTGTTTCAGCGTGATTTGACCGTAAGCACTAGTAGAATGACCTGACATGTCTGAATCTAGCCAAAGAAATTTATACTGCCAAAAATAAAACTGTGAAATGGATAAATTATTATCAAAGACGAGATATGTCATGTGGCAATGAACCTGTAAATTACAATTTTTACATACTGTGTATACTCATGTAATATGTGATCTCACAAATCGTGTGACACCCAAATTTTTGCTTATAAAAAATAATTTTATCATGTGTATCATGTAAATTCTGTTTTTTGAGACCAAGTTAGAATAATGTCTTTTCTGCTATCTCTTTATCCCATCTTCTAGTTAAATAAGTTAAAAAAATGTAAAAGAGAATGATAAAAGTATCGTTAGTAATGCTATCCTTGCTCTTTCAAATGTATACAGCCATAAACAACCGACCGAGAAAAAGCTAAACATCTTATAAACGTAAACAATAGAAAAGATGCATATTCACGGTTTGTATTTTATAATACAATACTAATATGTGAATATTACATGCATTATTATTGGATACAGTTAAGTTAAACATCAGTTTTATCAAAATCCTGTTTCGCTTAAATACAGCTGTACTTTTTGACTACAGTAAATGGATAGTTTGTTCAATGGCGTAGCCAGAGCCAGCAGTACATACATTAATTTTATATCACGTGTATGATGTGACCTCCCCTACCTAAAATTAGCTTCAAAATTAGATCTTTAAAAGTTGCATGATAAATGAGTACATACAGTAATTTTTATAATTTATAGAAAAAAATATATGGGAGCCGCTAATAAAGAAAGAAAAAAAATGTCAAGTCTGCTGTAACAAAATGAAAAAAATTCAGTGAGTGAAGTCAAGCATGGCAGTCATAAGCAGACAGGTTAGGTTTAAGGCTCCAAGCTCTCTACAGAGAATTGTCCTACAGGACAATAGCCTAGTTGATTCATAAATTTAGTGACAGTAATTGAGAGTTCAATCCCTAGGTTGGGTAGTGTGTACTTGGAGTTTGTGGAAACAGAGTGAGATATAATGAAGTACTAAATGAAAATGGTTGGTTGTTTTACGACTTATCAACCCCTCATGGGTCATTTAAAGCCGAAACTGTTTTACATTTCATAAAATTGTTTTTTTTTGCCTCAGTCATATGGTATCAACTATTTATTTACATATATATATATATATATATATATATATATATATAGATATAGATATATATATTATATATATTTTTTTTTTGCAATTTTATGATATCAACAATTTTGGCTGGTTTAGATATACATTTTCTTAACTGTTAGGTTTATATTTTTTGGTAGAAACCCACTTTTTTGAGAAATGATATATCATCTATCCTTGCTCTTTCAAAGAGCCCCTTTAACTAGATAAGAACTAGACAAGATATCCTTAGATAATGGAATGAGGACAGTCTATCCCTGTAGATTAAATAAAGGGTCCAGTTTGTTATCCAGATTGATATATACTTGATAAAAGCCGGAGGGCACAACGGCTGAAATATTGTGATAACAACAACAAAGATGAGGACAATAGTCTGAGTGTAAATAATGATAACTCCTCATTCCAGGAATACAATTTTTAGTATTAGCAAAGAATATGGATTTAACAGAAATTAACTGCTGGCTGAGTGAATTTCTGGAGACCAAACTTGACCATTTTTGAACATTTACAATTTCATTTGTTTGGTTGCAATGCCTTATGTTGATCATAGTATTTTCAATTAGAGTTACATCACTTGAGGACAGTCAACAACAGTAACAATTAAAATGGATAGCACATGTGACTAGAAGAGAAAATAATGGCATCACGATACTGATATTTCAAACTACTTCAAATAAAAAGGCTAAAAATGAAACATCCCATCAGTACTGGAACGAGTAATAACAGCTAGTGGTCTTGATAAACCTATAGTCCTGAAAAATTGTTTTAAGAGAAAGATTTTATAAATTTCAACCAAAAATAGTACTGCTTGCTCAGTCAATGAATACTAAATGCTTCCTTGTAGGGGAAACGGCTAATATTATCACCACTGTGATAGTGAATATAATATTAAGCTATCATAGTTCCATACTTTAAAAGAGGTTAAACCTTACTTCAATCAATATGTACAGTTGTAGTTACATCAAGATAATGAGACAAATATAAAAGAAAATGGTTTTCTTTTTTATAAGGAATAAAACTGAAGACTTGTACCTTGATGCCCACAAGAAACAATTTCAAAAGATGGTTTTTCCATTGACACCACTATTATTTTAACCACCTTCACTCTTCGGCAATGTTTATTCTTTTAAAAAAGCGGTGATTAGAATTGTAATTAAACCTAAACGTATGATGAAAGTGAATTCATACATTTTTTGTTCTTGAGAATTTACAATGAAAATATTAAACACTATTTATTTTTTTTATTTATTAGATTATTTACAAGAATAATTTTATATTTACAGCATTCTAAAAACTAATACAATTAAAACTCATGCAATGCAATATTTATCATTTACCAATTTTTAAAGAAATAAATATGAAAAGGTTTTTTTATTCATAAATCTATAAATATTTATTAAATTAAAATGTGAACCAACTATAAGGAAATCCTTATTTACCATTTAATAAAGTTTGCATCAATTGGCAATTAGCCAATGTTTTGCTAACCATTCCAATAAACAATCTAATAAATAAAGTGTTTATTTTTGTTGTCAATTCTGAAGAACAAAAAAAATGCATAAATTCACTTTCATATATTTAAATTTTATTAAAATTATAATCATCATTTTTAAAAACAACAAACAATGCTAAGGAGTGAATGTAATGAAAATAATAGCAGTGTCAATGGAAAAACAGTCCTTTTGAAACTCATTTTTTTGCAGGCATGAAAGTCCAAATTTGCCAATAAATCTTTTGTATATATAGACTAAATATACCTGAAGGTCCGACTGTATTGTCACCCATTTGCCAAAGGATCCAAGACAGGATATTAGTTCACATTTTAAAGATGGTGGTTGATCCTGGCTTTCTACAAAACCTTTATCCTCCAAATCCACAAATGTCGGTGCTAGGCATTCAAAAAACAAAAAAAACAGAGGGTTAAAATGATAATGTTACACATTAGAATCCATATAAATTAAGGAAACCTTTAATTGGAAAAATTATTTATGAAACATTTAGTTTTGGTACAATGCCATGAATATTGGGCATTTCATGAGAGTTAACAGCACTATTCAATAGTAAGTCAATCTGATTGGATCATTAACTTTTAATGCATTGCATTATTCACTACTTTCCTTTCCACTGCATTGTTTTTCAAGGTTCCTTTACTGCACGACTTAATTTCAGTCATGGTCATCTTATGTTGCCATTGCAGGATATGAAAACACAACTGCAAAATTCAAACAGGCTATTATTCATTCATCTGTGTCACTTGCAGTAGCAGGATTTGGTTGGCTGTTTATTTTGTTTTACGGCATATCAACCTCAGTGGGTCATTTCATGCCGACACTCTTTTGGAATGGATTTTAGCATAGTTTGGTAGACTAAGGCTCCCCAAATGTTTTTGAATAATTTTATAACTCACTTAAATTCTATTTTCAATGGCCTTCACTATCAAATTCTTTTATATTTATATAATTATTTGAAAATGCAATATTTGTTCCAGTCTAATCTTAACTATTTTTAATAAAATACATTTTCTCAATGTAGCAGCATCCACCCAAACTTCTCTCTCCTTTACTGATTGTACGTTAAGTATTTAACATTGTATTATACCAGGTGCTGGCAATTTTTTTTTATTTTCAGAGGGACCACCATGTTTAGTTTGATGCGTTCATAATTGGCCACAAGTATCAAAAAAAGACTTGAATCTTGAACATGCAAGAAACCCTTTTTAGCATCGACTATTAATCATAACCAATAATCAAAGAAATAATAAAAACCATTGATGTGTCATGTGGTAGACTGACCAAATTTACATGGGGTAGTATGAAATGACCCTTGTAAACTGTGGTCTTTACAAATCTTCTGAAGATTCAATGAAATATTTTTTTAACTTCCTGAGTGATTTAAGTAGGTCCATAGAACAAATGCGGTATTTTGACGTTTGTTTGGAATTTCCACAGCATTAGTTATGTGGGGTCTTCAAACAGTTCATTTAAATTATTATAGATATATCCTTTCATTTGTAATTACCTTGTTATATAATGTCTTGAGAAATAGGGATGCCAATTTTTTTTTTTTTTTTTTTAATAATTTCACCTGATCCAAGTATAAAGTGACGTTTAAGAACACCCAGAATTTTTAGAAGCATTAAATATCAGAAAAAAAGCAATGACAGAAAAGGTAAGACTTGCTTTCAAAATTTATTCATAAAAAAACTTTCATTCCAAACAATTTCATCCTGTGGTTAAAAATGCAATAACCAAAATAAAAAAGTTAAAAAAAAAGCGTTAATACTCTAAAAATGATTAAGTCATTTCTATAAAGGAAAAAATTTAGAAATTTTGTCAACATTCTAGCCTCCAAAAATTCTATACTTTCAAATAAGTTGCAGAGAAAAGGAATGCTTACGAATGCCTGAAACAAACCACAAACAGGCACTGTCAATGAAAATTAAGAAAACAAACAAAAAAACAAAAAAAAAACTGCATAATTTGTGGACACACTTGAAATTAAAAAGATTACAGGTGATTTTCTCAAGTAGAAAATGTTAAAAATGCATGCAACAAATTACTTTTAATTTTCTGATAAACTAACACATAACAAAAATGATAACTAACAAATATTTAAATAAAAAAAATATAAACCTCACTTACCTCCATTATCTATAATATAATCAACACCAAGGCCTCCAGTTTCTTCCATTATACTACTCGACAGCATATTGTTGCGATAACTCAATTCTATTACTTGCGCTAAAAAGAATTTTTTAAATTACATTTTAGTCCTTGTCATTCAATGTATTTGCAGATTTCTTCATTTTCTCCTTGCAAAATATACTTGACAACATACAAAACTCCTGTTAAAAAAAGGGCTCAAGAGAAAAAAAAAATACTCCAACTTACAAGCTATCATATTTACACAAGAGCCATAAACTACAAATACTTTTAGCTGTCATAACATTTATGTCTACCCAATTTCACTCACAAGTCTTTGGTCAACATGTGGCATGGTTTTCAGACACTTTAAAAATGTGCTGCATGCTGGGATCACCTATCCAGGCTGATAACTTCAAGAAATCACCTTCCTGACAAACTGACCATAGAGAGATGCAAAACCGCGTCTCATGGTCAAAATGTGAACATTCTAACCAGTCAGCCCCATATATATATGTACATATATTTGAAAGTGTACCTATTTTGGAGTCTCATACAGTAATTTTACATCCAAGATTATACAACAACTCTTTTCCATACAAAATACAATGGGAAAACGATATGTAAAATTTTTATCTATCAAGAACAATTTTAGGGAAATCTATGACAAAGTGGAAACATTTTTTGTTTAAAGGATGAAACACGTCACACAAAAAATCTTTTATGCTAATACAATGTGATATAGTTAAAAACAAAAATTAAAGGTGATAAAAAGCTAAATGGAAAAGACAAAGTCAATATTGTGTTAAAATTTAAAGACTGAGCATGTTTGTATCTTTAGTGTTTCAATGTAAACGAGAGAGGGGTGGTTTAACTGAAAAACCAATTTTTCTGGTTTCATCTACACACCAGAAACTGAAACTGTTAGATATAGTGCTATTACTACTAAGTGACCATACACAAGGAAACATGGCTGAAAAAGACTCTCAGATTTGAATAAAATTAAATTTTATCAACATTTGTACTGTTAGCAAGAGGAAAGATTGAACAAAAACATAAAAACATTTGACTTTTAGAAAATAAGTGTAGAAAGAAATCTATTTGTTTGCATTTTTAGCATTGAATATTTTTAAATGAAAAATAAAAAGAAACTACGACAGACAATATGACATTGTATGCCAGAAATCTATTTTACATTTTAGCATAAATTTTTTTCAAGTGGAAAAGAAAAAAAAAAGGAAATATATGATGTCGGGAATCTGTTTCAATTCAAAATTGTAAAATATTTTTTTTCCAGTTTCAGAGCTATCTAAATAAAAAAAAAAAAAAAAAAAAAAAAATTGGTTATCAAAATAAAAAAAACACTTGTGGTAAAAATAAATAAATGAAGTCAGCAAAATGAAATAGTAGTGAGTAAAAATTTAAAAACGTAGTTGCCTTTTGCCAGTTTTGCTTTAATGTTAAATATTACAATTTCAGATTTTTTAAATTATTTTTATTTTTTTTATTTTTTGACTTTTTAAAAGTCACTTCATAAACTGACTGTCATTTCTGGAGAGATGTCTCACCTATATTGTTTTCTCTCTCAAATGTGTTATCCAAAGACACACAAACTAAACAAAACAGATATTTATGCGACAATTTCTTTCGTATATTACAAAATTGTTAATAAATATGGTATTTATTTATAGTTGACAATTTATTCAAAAGTTTAATGAGTAAATTTTAATCCAAGTCATGAATTCTTTGACTGAATTACCTTTAATGCCTAAAGATTGATTTTAGGTGTATAATCCCTACTTTTTTTTTACTAATCCTTCGGTCACCAAAGCTGGACTTGTCATCAGTGACCGGAGAAGTAGGCTGAAACCTACTCACACTGAAAAAGTGTTTTTCTTCAATCACAACCTAAGACAATGAGGAGAAACATACTCTCCTTACAAAATTAAATTTTCTATTGGTTGAATAATTTTTGACAATATTTCAGTTAAATTATTTTTTTGTCAAAATAAATTTTACAGTTGTTAATTTCATGCACTTCTGAATTGTTTTTTTTTTAGTTTCTGAGAGAAATTAAAGAATTAGATAGAATTCAGAGATCTTTCATGAATCTCTAGTCACTGTTTTAAAGAGTTAACCGATTCAAATAAATCATAGAAGTTTGATTTCAACAGCCAACTCCTTAAAACTTATGATTCATAGCATCATATATAATTGACTGTGTCACAAAGTTGACCCGATTATTATTGAAATAGTAGCATAATGCAATTAAATGTTGACTAATAACTAATAATCATCACACAAGAGAATGAATGGCTTCCTTAGAAAAAAAAAAAAACAAAAAAAACAACAACAAAAAAAAACCCCAAAAATCAATACTGAAACAAAAATTTCGAAACCACCTAATTCTACTGCAAACTTCTGTATTTCTCATTTATTCCCCCCCCCCACCACTTTTTATATAAGACTGATTTCATTAATTTTCTGAAGAAGTCCTTTCTCATAATGAAATGTGTCAATAAGAAGTTTTTCTATATTGTCAGTTATTTAGCAAATAATAAATTTTAAATAGTACATTTTTCATATTTCAAGCTAAGAAATGAACAGTCTTTAATGCAGAGATTCCAATCCAGTAAAACATTTATACAGGGTATAATTTTAGCTTACGGATTTGGTCTTAAAAACTCTAGTTACTTGCTCTCTTTAAATAAAAAAAATTGACATAACACATATTTAATCAAAATTGAATTATAGATCCAATGAAATTGTAATATTTTGCTTTTTTTTTTTTTTTTTTACAGAAAATAGATTCTTTGAGTATTATGTGATTTATTTTGCAGCAATTACATCTTAGAAATTTTCCAATATCAAAATTGAAAAAAAAGAAAGGAAAACTTCCTCACCTACAGCTGGAAGATTAGACGTTATATATTTTCTTTCCTCTGGCGTATTTGCAGTGGTTATAACCTCAATAAAAAGTCAAGAAAATAGATTTTGAAAACATTATCAACTTTTTGAAAGTGAAAAATAATTTGTAAACACAAAACAACTTACAATTTTTTTTTTTATCTTTCAAAAAACAATTTTTTTTATACAAGAAAAACAAAAACAAGACATAATTGTCTTGTTTTTGTTGATTGTCAATGAGCTTAGATTTTTGAAAAGCATAAATTTAAATCTCATTATCTTCAGAAATATCCAGGTTTTATATTGTATTTTAACTTCTTACTAGATTATTTGAGGATATTTAAACCTTTTCATGGATTATCCCAAGCATCGGCCTTTAACCTTTTCATGGATTATTATTATGAAAGAATTGGCACATATGCTAGGCTATGAGGCATAGCATAAAAATAAATACAATATGGGAGCCACTAATAAAAAAAAAAAAAGACAAATGACGGCAAGCCTTAAGTTTAAAGATCTAAGTTTATAACTAGTGTATTTATGGTGGATAAAAGTTTGTGAATTTGGTGACACAGTGTTTGTGAGTTCCGTTCCTGGTTCGGGCAGTGCGTACTTGGACTCAGTGGAAATAGGCAAACAATAACAGAACTGTACTAGATAAAATAAGAACTAGGCGAGATATATCCCCAGACATGAAAAGTGGAATGAGAACAGCCTACCCAGTAGATTGAAGAAAGGGTTCAGTTCAGAATTCCCTGTAGATTACCCAGATTGATATACACCTATGGAGAATACAATTTATGATAACAACAACAAAGATGAGGACAATAGTCCAAATAAAGTCTTTGAAGTTGAGTGGGTTCAAAGCAGCAACCCACTTGAGCGAAGAGGAAGAAAATAATAAAGAAATAAATGAAAAAGGGAGAGAGAGAGAGAGAGAGAGAGAGAGAGAAGCTGTTCAACCAGCCAGTCATGCAGGTAGAAGTTAATTGCATGGGACCTCTGTGCCGCCTACCAACTAGCAGGGAGAATACTAAGTCCGGCCAAGGAATCTCATTGAAATAAACACCGACATATCTTGTTTTCCTGCTTTTGATTTTATCTACTGTTTTTTACAAGACTTTTTCCAGTTTTTGTATGCCCCATTGTGCATTTAGAAATTTATTTTCTCTTTATACATACAGGCTGTATGCAATACATTCTTTTAATTTCATTTTAATCCAGGGGTGGCACAGGTAAATTTTAAGTAAAGAAACAAAAACGAAAAACATCACAAACACACAAAAAAAAAAAAAAGTTTATAGAAAAAAAAAAGTTTAGAATTGTGTAGAAAAATTGATTTGAAACCAGGTTAAAACTAATGGTTTTGTATTAATGTTTTATTTATTGCATATCTACATAGCAAACATCTGTTGTCCATTTGCCATAAAGCAATTGTTATCAAATAAATCTCACAGACCATTCATTAGTTTAGGGAGAGTGATCATCCTTAGGGGCCCAATTCTTATAGCCTTGTACCATATAAAGGCCAGTTTAGTAAGTATCTTAAAGCATCTGGTGTTGAGTAATGGTTAACATGCCAGTGTAAGGAGTTCAATTTTCCCTAAGTATCTGACTATTATAGCCCTGGAGCAGGTGGCTGATTTTTTTTTTTTTTTTTAATGGCTTATCAATCATTTATGGGTTTAAATAACCCATAAATGATTGATAAGCCATTAACCAAAAGCCAAAACATATTTTCTATTGTAAGAATGGTACTTTTTTTTGCAAATAAATATTGCATTAATAATTTTTATAAAATAAGGATTTTTCTACATACAAGTGCTATTATTTAACCCATAGCTAGGGGGAGGAAATGGATTCATATCTTTCCCCAAGGGTATTTGCGTGTAAGTGAATGTAATGAATATTACAGGAATTTGAAATTGGCTCTGTTTTTTTTTCATTTTGAGTCACTATCCATTACACACATCTGCCCTGTAGCAGACTAAACTTAATGAATATATGACCTGTTGTTTATTTTGTGATGACATTTGGACATAAATATAAGAAAAGAAAAAAAAAAAAGCAAAGTTACATAACATTTAAATAACAATAAGTTTCAATTACTTTTTGCATGAAAAGTAAATGCCTGCAACAGAATGCACAAATCATACAAGTGAAGAACTTAAGTCACTGTGCATTTTCATGAGCCAATGCATCTCCATGAGTGGACCAGGCTTGCTGGGAGATGGATGATTTTATTGAGTCACCATCTTTAGAATGGTTATTCCGCCCTGTCGGGCGGCATGTAAGCTAGCTGTGAAGGGTTCTTGATTGGGACTTTGTCAAAATTGGTAGAAAGGAATAGATGTGATAGGCAACAATAAAATACAAAACAACTCAAAATTGCTCACTGCATTTATGTATTGCATTTATATTTAAGCATACCTTTTAAAAGTTCAATAATAATTCTTCTGCTACCACTTAATTTAAAGACAATTTGATGTACGTAGGTCCAAACTTTCCACACAAACAATTATTTTTATTTCATGGGTGACATTCACTGAATTTTGCAATTAATTTTGATTATTCCCAAATTTATTTTTAAATTATAAAAATTGTTATCATATAAAAAAAATTTGTCTCAAAAAATCATTGAAAAAAAAAAAAAATAAATAAATAAATAAATAAATAAATAAATAAATAAAAAGTATTTTTTTTTTTAAATTTAAAAAAATAAAAATAAAAACAAAATAAAATTAAAATAAAATAGAACTCAGTGAAAACAATCGCAATAATGAAAACTTGGGAATTCAAAATTTCAGGATTGTAGGACTGGTACTGCCCCAGAATGTTTCTAATTTCCTCACAGAGTCAGCCCGACTCCAAAATAGTATGATACGTTGGGCTATGGCCTCTAAAAATAAAGTTGAAAAAGTGTGACACACTGACATTCACATTTATTATAGAAGACCTTATGCTAAGAGAAGTTCATCATTTAATCTTTGCTTGTAGGGTATTTTAGTATGGAAAATTGTTAATGAGATACAAAGGAAAAAAAAAAAAGGCTCTAACAATGCCATATCAAGAGATAATGTCATTGCAGTTCCAAGAAGAACAAGGCTGTAACAACACCATGACAAGAGTAACTGCCATTGTAGTTCCAGTAGCAAGTAGATTTTACAAAGTGGAATTTCTAGCCCCATGCTAAACCAATTGTCCTTCTCAAGGACATAGAGCCCAGTTTGCTGTTATTTTAGCCATAGATTCATGCTTTTCCCAAGGGCATTAGTGCAAAGTAAACAAAATAGACTTAGTCAGAATCTGAACTGTTCACCAATTTTATTTTTCATTCTGATAACTGTTAATCTTAGGTACTTAATACAAGGGGGTGGGGATCTTAATAATTTTGTGCTGGGACATTTTTCTCAATAAGCAATGAACAGAGAGATTTTTAATGAAATGAGTGGTTGGAAAATCATTTAATGGGTCAGAAGTACAAAGTTGATAAACAGGGTGGTCTTAAGTTTGTTCCTTTTTGGGGGGGATTAAAAAAAATCAACATCCCTCCCCAACTTCTATGATTACACTATCTGCCTATCTATTTTAATTGAATATTGATTACCTCAAATAATTTTCAGGGTTACTTTCAACCGTTTATAATTTGCACATTTTCACTAGCTTTTCTTCCGTGTGTCAGATCTCTTCTGAACATGGGCAATCATGACTCTCCACAACTTCCTGTTCTTCGTAGCTCTTAGTAAGGTTTGTATTTTTGCTATCTCTCCTAATCTGCCAACCATTTACACAAAGTTGTTAGTTTATTCTCTGCTTTCTTTTGTCTTTCTTGCCTTCAATGTCCTGTGAGCATCAAATTCTCCAAGCCCTCTTTCCTCATTAATGTGCCCCAGAAATTTCAATTCTTTATGATATTAAGTATTTTCCCCAAAAATCTTGTTACATGGGAGAAATTTAAGAGATTTAAAATTTGTCCAGTTTGATCTTAATTAAACTAAAAATAATTGTGTACAAAAAGTAAAATTATTTAAATAAAAAATTTACAGTTGCAAATACAGTAAATCTCAGTAAAGACAATATATGATAAAATGTTTTGTAATAAAAAAAAAAAAAAAAATGTTAATTCCTATTTCGAATTGTGCAAATATTTTTTAAATCTATAATAGATTTAAAAAATATTTGCACAACTCGAAATAGGAATTAACATTTTTTTTTTTTATCCATGAAAATAATAAAGAAACATGAGAATCACCTTAGCTCCCCAACTCAGTGCCAATTGGATGACAATACTGCAGAAAGGCGTTGATCCTTCAATCACAAGGACAGTGTCCCCAGCACTAAGCCGACAAAGACAATGAAGAGCTGTGTATGCCCGAATGCAGTCACCAATACCACAGGCAGCATCCTCAAAACTTAACATTTCTGGCTTTTTCACTGAATACAAGAAACAAAAATGATTTTTGTTTTCAAACAATATGTCTACAAGATTTAGATTATGATGTTTAAGAAATTTTAATCCATAATAATCTCGTGTAGATAATACAAGAGGCTTCGGGTAAAAGCCTTACTGAAGAATTAAAAACAAAAAAAGAGGAAAATAGCAAAAAAAAAAGTAAGACAGCAAAACATCTAAACATAAAGAGAAAAGTGAAAAGAGAGAAAAAAACCCACACAAAAAACAAAAAGATGAGAAAATAAACAGAAAAAAAAGCATAAAAAAAAAAGCATAAAAAAAAAGACTTCCCAAAACAAAAAAAGAGAAAAAACAAAGAGAAAGCCTACTAAAGATCACCCCAAAAAAGTAAAATATAGGAAAATGAAATGGCATAAAAACAGAAAAAGCAAATAAGTAGAAACAAAAATCAAGTGAACAGCAAAAAAGCAATAAAAAAAAAAAACAGAAAAGAAAAAAAAATCACCAAAATAAAAGCAGAAAATAAGGAAGAGAGAAAAAGTAAAAAAATAATAAGGCAAACTAAAAAGAGACAAAAAAAAAAAAAAAAAAAGAGAGGAAAAAGACCCCCACCACCACCAAAAAAAAAAAAAAAAAAAAAAAAAAAAGGAAAACAATATTCAGAATTAATCTTGCAAGTACTGAGAACATGTTTTGGTTGTAAGACTTGCATATATATGCACACACAATAAAAAAAAGAGAAGGAAAAAAAAAAAAGGAAAAAAAAAAAGGAAAAAAAAAGAGAAGGAAAAAAAAAAGAGAAGGAAAAAAAAAAGGGAAGGAAAAAAAAAAGAGAAGGAAAAAAAAGAGAAGGAAAAAAAAAAGAGAAGGAAAAAAAAAAGAGAAAGAAAAAAAAGAGAAAAAGCAAAATAAAATGCAAGAAACATGAACAAAGAGAAAAGATTAAAATGAAAACAAAATTTAAAATAAAAACATCTAAAACGCCCTTTTGTAACTTTGAGTAAAGCATGCACTTTATGTGCTAAACTGACAATGCAAGAACAAAATAACTAAATAACCTACCAATATCGTACTCATGGAAGATACAAAATTCTGCACATCCTGGACCGACACTATCAAGTGGAAGAACACCTTAAAAACAAACAAAAATAAATAATTATTTCTTTTTGATGAAAAAATAACATATTAAACTTTTTCAACAAAAAATAAACAAAACCGGTAAAATGCCTCACCTGTAGTTTATAAACAGTATAAATTTAAAGGTTCAGAGTTTTAATAAGTTGCTTTTGAGAGGAAATAGTTTCTCTTTTACTTTGCCTATTTTTGTTGTCTTTAAGGATTTTTTTGTTTGTTTGTTTCATTGATCAAATCTAAAAGAAATAACAATTAAAATTTGGAGGAGATATGTCCTCGGAACTCATATTTTGTCAGCTTGTTTTTCAGGGACAATTATATTGCTTCAACCAGTGTTTCTCAACCTTTTTAAGCAACAGCACACCTAGGAGTAAATGAAAATATTACGGCACACTCAGCTATATTTCAAACTATTGGTGTACGAAAGTGATATAAAATAATACTATGGAAAAAGTAATAATTTCAGTACAATTAATATCATTTTCATTTTTATACAAATTTCAGAGTAATATACTCTGAAAAAATTGTAAAATTATTAAATCAAATGCTCAATGCTGCATATCAGAAACTTCAACAATTCATAATTCAATATAACTTTGCAAAGATTTTGAATTAAACAAAGAATTGAATACAATTATATAAAAAAAAGGTTAATATTCACTTATTCAAATAAAGGAAAATTTTAAAGTTAAATTTAAAAAAATCAAATTACTTTTTAAAAAATGAATATTAAACAAAGTATCTAAAATAACATAATAGAAGAATAATGAAAAGAATTATTTAAAAAAATTTAATACTTTCTCATTTATTCAAATACTAATGCTGTACCATTACTACTTCCTTCCACACACACACACTAGTGTGCTATGGCACTGCATTTGAGAACCACTAGCTTAAGCTGTCATGAAATGATTCTCGCTACCAGTTTTTTTATTTTACCACAGTTTCCAAGCAATTCCATTTTATTGCTGAAAAAAATACTTTATGGTAACTGTTCTGGTGAACTTTCCTCTATGGTACGTAGACTTGATGAATTTAAGCACAGTACTAGATTGAGGGCAAGATCTCATCATTTTACAGTTGAAATAACTTCCATGCTAACAGTTTCTTCTATCACATTTCTCACTTGTGGAACTGTCTTCCAGCTTCTTGCTTCCCAGTCAACTTTGATCTTCAAAACTTGAAAATGAAATGTCAACCATTTTCTTGTCTTAATTTCATTCAAACTCACACTGTCAAGTGAGTGCAACTAAACAACAACAATCATTGGCATCTCAGCTTCAGAATTTTTTTAAAAGACAAAATGGTATCATGTAAGAGATGACATGCTAGTGTTTCAGGCGAATCTCAAAATCTGTTTTAGTGTCTGCTGTAATGTCTGAATCGGAGCTACTATGCTGATGCCATGGTACTGTCTCATCAGTAACTCCATTGTGAACCTAATTGAGTTTCAGCTGAGGAGGCCATCTCTACTGTTAAATCTGATGTGTGTGTTTTCATGCATGGTGCTGCTGCAACTCCTGTTATCCTGATGGGTGCCTTGGCAGAATATGGTAAAAAAAGTGTTATATAAGAATAAAGTGTCGCTGCCGACACTTGAGTTTGAACAGAGATCGCCAGTGAGCAAACATGGCAATCTATTTTTAAACTCAGATGATCCCATTATTGAATTAAATGGATCATGTAACCATGGGAGAAATGCATAAATAGGAAATCACATGACATCAAAATGAACGCTATTTCTATTCTCTCCTCTATTACTATTAGGTTCACCATTTCTACTCTACCCTCTGTTAATATACAGAATGCTATTCTCTATACTATTTCACTATATGAATTAGTGTTCGAGCGAGTATTATCAAGTACTATTAGTGTGAGTGATATTCAAAGTCGTCTGACACTAGCATTGTTCAACAGCATTACTATAGTTGTATCTGCAATTACAAAGTTTCTACTACAATGGGCATTATGAAATTGACAACTAGTATTCGTTGACATCACTATCTTGAAAGATGTTGAGGTAATTTACCTTCATAGAAAGGTACCAGGCACTTATTCAAAACCAGAATATGCAGGCACATTTCACAGCAATTCCCTTTTCTTAGAAGCAAACTGTTGGCAGGTTGTTGTTGATGGCAATGTCCAATTATCTTGAGCAAGATACCTCACTTGGGCCTTGATGTGGCTATTGTTTCTGTAGGTCCACCTGACAATCATAGCTTCTGTTCATTGGGACCAAGTATTGATGTTGCTCAAAGCACTTTACAAAATACCAAGTATATTATTGGTAAGTTCAGATTTTTATACAAACATAATAACTAATTTCCTAATACATTTCTAAGTCGACTATTTGCCCATGCATTGAATATTGCTGCCACATCTCGTCTGGTGCTTCTGTTATGTATTTAGAGATTCTTGATAAAACCCAAGGAAGAATTTGCAATGTTATTGGTCATGGCTTGGTACCTTGGCTTCAGTCACTTTTTCACCACTATGACATGGTTTCCCTGTGGCTTTTCTGTGTTTTCATGCTAATTACTCTGATGAGCTTTCCTCTTTGGTACCTAGAGTTTATGAATTTAAACCATAATATAGCTCGCCTCTGCCTTTTCTATATTTTCATGGCAATTATTCTGAATGAAATGATTGGATATAACCAGCTTCTGGTCAACTTGATCTTTGATTGCGATATCATCATTATCTTTTTGATTTCAGTTCTTTTTTTGTTCTCTCTCATGAATAATGTTTTATTTTTCTCATTCTCTCACATTCAGTAACCCCTCGTGTTTTTGTTACCATGATTTGCATGAAATGATTAAAAAAAAATGCTAATTAGAAATCTGATACTGAATTCTATTGTTTTTTTTTATCAAATGTACTTTTCAACGATGGTAACTTTTTAATAAAAGAAACTAAATGAGTGAAGAAAGAAAATATAGACCTGCGTGGTCAAAGGTTTGTCTAGGTTTTATTTATCTGTCATCCAGTCTGTCACACATTTGTACATCCTAGGTACAGCTGGATCAACCACTTGTTTTCATACTGGGGAAGCCACTGACATCTAGTGTAGGTATGGAACAGCATCTGTTTACTAAGAGGTCCTCTCTAAAGTCAATCCACTAATGCAACTGGCTTCTCTGATGTACACTGATTGCAAAGGCTATCTTAGGTGATGTCATATACTACACAATACAGTTGAATGGTTTATTAATAAACATAAGATTAATCAAATTTTCTCATTAAAATCAACATAAGACTGTATAAGGTAACACTTACCGACAATGGCGTCTCCAACTTTGAATGTTGAAACACTTTCACCTAGCTCAGTGACTATTCCTGCTACATCCTGACCAACAATATACCGTTGCCTTTTTTCTGGATATTTTTGGAATAGCTTTTCTAGAAACTTCAAAACAAGAAGAAGAAGAAAAAAAAAAATAAAAATTTGTACATTTTGCTTATATTCAGATAAAAAGTATCAACACGTCTATGTCATGGCAATCCTATAAAACACAATAAAAATCAAAATGTGCATCACTTGTCATTTATCAACACATGCTATTGTCTATAATTTGAGGAAAAGTCATTATTTTGTATCTTTGGACAGATAGTATGAATGTAAACAAATCCCCAAATTAAATTTCTCTGGACCAAAAACTTCAGATAACACATCAATTATGTCATCTTCTTATCAGCAGGAAGTAGTTAGAGTGAGGAACCTTGGTTTTGCATAATTTTACTGAATCTTGGTTAGTTCAGTGTTCAGTAGCTTCTAATCCTAAATCTTTCATATCACCAGCATTAGCATTTTTATTAGAGTAGCTGATTTGCTTATGTGGCAGCAGGTTAATGCATGTGGATTAGGCATACTATCTGTACCATTATGGTGCCTACAAAAAATACAAACAGTACACATCCACATTTCTTTTCTGGCTGATAAGTTAGGCTGATATTTTTTTCACTAATGTTCACCCAATACAAGGCCAAAGAGCCACTCAAAGCAGAGGGCTACTGTGTGAAGTTGTATTAGCATAAAAAAGGAGCAAGATAACAGGAAAGATCGTTAATTCTAGACTTGAAGTGGTTAAGATTTAATTAGTGAATAAAGTTTCAGAGTTCAGGCAGAGACGATAGGAGTATAGAGTTAAAGCAGACTTTAGAAGAGACCAGGAACCCAATATCAAGCAAAAAAATAAATAAATAAATAAATAAATAATAATAATAAATACAAAAACTATCTTTTCATGGATATTAAAATAGATCTTGAAATTTACAATTTCAAACAGGCGTGTATTAGGGTGATAATTTTCAGCATGAGAAGCTACAGGTGTACCACATGAGTACTAAGGAATAACAACAAATAAGAATATAAATATGAAAAGGAAATCTCTTGAAATCTAAGATGAACATTTTCAAAATATCACAAGGATTAATACTTTTTACGTTAACATCACTTTTTTATTTTGATCTGAGAATTTTAGAGTAAAAAGTTGAAAAAGTCTGAGGAAAAATAATCACTATGTAAAGGGCCTGTAAAACAATAAGGTACATGTAATTTTAATTTGAAGTTGTTATATTTGCAATGTGAGTATACTAGGATTTTACAATCACCTCATTTGATTATTTCACTAGTAAACAAATAAAAAAAAAAAATAAAAAAAAATATAGTAAAAGGTATAATGATTGCAAGTATTAATAACCTTTAAGTCAACTGTTACAATTTGGAAAAAAGGATTTAAATTCAGCTACTTTTACACAGAAATCAAGTGTCAGAAATAAACTATGATGGCAAAGATTTATTTTGGAGGGAAAATATTTTTAAAAAGTGTAATGAGAGAGATTTACTTTAAAATTGATAGAAGAGAGTCCACAGGCTTTGACTTTTACTTGAACTTCATTTCTTCCTGGCAAAGGAACAGGAATCTGAAAAGAAGAAAAATATTTAAGGTTTTCTTGGGATTTATTTTCAGCCAAAACATAGTTGTCAAAAGGTAACAGTTGATCTCAATTCCTCAGTCATATTATAATTCATATTATAATTCAGTGAGCATTTATGTTATACCCAGCTATCACCTTGGATAAACAATGGACCATTCCTGTTTGCTTGCAAAGAGATCTGTAAATCTTGCCTGCCTCCTGTCCTGAAAACAGAAGATAGAGAGAGAGAAGGGAGAGAGAGAAAAAGGGAGAGAAAAGAGAGGAGAGAGAGGCACTGACAGAGAGAATGAAGCATTCCAAAATCTAAGCAAAGTACTAAGAAATAGGAAAATAGTACTAAACTGCTATACGATATTTATCTTCTTGCATGGCTGTGAGTACTGGACAATCTCATCAAACATGAAGAGCAGACATGAAACAAAAGAAATGTCGTCCTACAGAATGATGCTGAGGATACCGTGGACGGAACATATGAGTAATGACAACGTTTTGAAGAAAATAAAAACAAAAAGGTGACTAAATACTTAACATCAGGAAGAGACAGTTGAGGTTTCTGGGGCATATAATGTGGAAGGAGGGCTTGGAAAATCTGATACTCACAGTACAGACAGAAAGCAAGAGGGACAGAGGAAAACAATGGATAACACACTTAGTGAGCTTCAGTAAATGGATGGTAAAACAGGTCTTAGGAGAAATAACAGACAAAGTTCATTAAGGGCTACAAGGGACAGGATATTGTGGAGAGCCATGATTGCCTATGTCCTGAAGGGACACAGCTCAAAAATATGTGCAAATGTATATTTGGTAAGCATATAACAAACCTTTCTGTCAATAATTGCGAAATTATACATGCAAGTGTAATAATATCTTTATTGTAAACATTTGTGAAAATGCCACAGGTCCAGCTAGTTATTTGTCAAAATAAATCATTTGCACAAATATTTTCTTTTCACTTGGTCTAGTGTAGAGGTAGAGGTTATTATTAGTAAAAAGATTATTGATTACTATCAGATGTCACATGCATGTAAGGAAAGATGAAGATCAAAATTAAACTAAAGCTATCTGTAGAAACAATTCAAAGATATTTGCATTCAGGGCAAAAAAAAAAAAAAATCACTTTGTTGGCTGTTCAATGGAAATTGGATTTTAAATAATTTACTGCATCTAATAGCATACAAGGTCTTCCCAAAAAATATTTAAAAAAAAAAACAAATCTAGGTTTTATATGTCTGGTAAGGTAATGTCTACAGACAAGAACTTTCCAAACTGGTATGTTACAATACTTTTGTGCAGTTAATTACACATTCTTTATATAATTATTAGCTAAATTTTTCATTATTTTTATATCTACATAAGTTCTATGACTGGGTGTAGTCACAGGGTCATCAAGCAGCTGAGCACTTGACCAGTTCCATCGACATACCTGGGTTGAAAACTGGAGAGGTATTCATTTATGCATAGCATGTATTAGGCAAACCTGGCAGAGCTCATCCTTTTCCAGATCAAACCACAGCTAATGTACTCCAACATAAAGGCTTGCTTTAGTCACAGACATGTGGCCAATGATTCCAGCAGAGAAACCCTCAACCCTAGCTGTTGACTAGGAAGTCTTCCATCCATCACAGCATACATAGCTATGAGGACCCAGTCTACCCCATTGTGCTTGATAGCCATTGACTCTACAGCAATGTTCAGCCATCCTTTCACAGGTCTTGTATTTAATCCTGTTGTACATTGAGTCATCCTGTTGTATAACCCCCGTCTGCTAGGAGTTCTTGGGTGACAGTGTCAATTCGATAATAAAGTTGCATTTTTCTCTTGTGGCCAGTGATTGCTTGATATTCTTGGGAAACAATGAAAAGACACCAACACAAAGAATTTTAACTTAACTATTTTATTATTGTCGATATGTACTAATTATCCAGTAGGGGTCATTCCCACCACTCCTCACTGAGAAGCTGTTTCAGACACGAAAGAGAATATATTGCTAGACAGTGAAGACTCAACAGGATGAAAAACCTTTCTCTATCATTCCCACACTAGTTCAGCCAATCAACTTCCTTATTATGTCTTGTATCTGATCCCTAGTCAACCTCAGAAAGTTGAAGTAGAGATACACATTCTCTAAAAAATAATAGTATGCTAAACTATTATTTAACAATTCTCCTCACCAGGTGGAGTTTAGTTACTGACAACCTGACCAACTAGTACTGGGTTACATGGTACCAGTTTGCACTCATAGAGTAACCTTTTTTTTTTATATACAATTTAGCAAAACATGATACAAAATATTTTTTTTTTCTTTAAATGTGGCCACCAAAGCAAAACTTCTGCAAAACTGCAATCTAGAGGATGTAGATTACTGATAAATGTATCTAACAAACTCCATAATACTGAATTATTAATATAAATTTGAGGGCTAAGCTGGGGGGAGCTTTATATTTGATTGAATAGAAATAATGTCTGAATTGGAAATTAGGAAGAGCATCTGGTCTTGTAAAACATTGCCTCAAATTATTATGACAAGTCCCAGTATGTTGACAAGTACATTGTAACAGGTCACTGACCTTGTTCAAACATTTAATTGCATAAAACTGTAGGATAGTGATTTGGAAAGACTACTAATTATACAATAATTATTAAAATTCTCAAAAGAGTAGGATGAATGATGGAAAAAAAAAACTGGTTAAGAATTATGTTTTGAACAGTAAAATGAATTTAAGAACGGTTCCAAGGAGAATCAAACCCAAAATTAAATAGACAAGATTCAGTAAAATTATGCAAAAGCAAAGTTTCCCTACCCTATCCACTTCCCATTGATAAGATAATGTCATGATTAAGGTGGCTGAATTTCTTGCTCCTGAGAAATTAAATTTTGAAGGTTTGTTTATATCTATACTGTCTGTTCAAAATATATGTAATCTTAAAGAAATGAATAAACCAAATTTTTCTCTAGACAAAGAAAGCATCTGGATGTTGTCTAATTTCAAAGCTTGGGATTTGTTTATGTTGCTGCTGTCTGCCCCCAAACACCATTATCTTTACAGAAAGGACAGGAAATTCTAAAAACAAAGAGTACTATGTGGTTATTTACAGACCCCCTAAGAATAAGACAGTTGAGGTGAAGAAATGCGATATATACAGGTAAAAGTTTTTGAGGAGAATCATCGATATAAACAAGGGGCAACCATACAGATAGAAAATTGGGCCGGACAAGGAGTAGTCAGACAGCCAGTGCCCTACAAATAACACACTCACATTTTTGGTGACTGAAGAGAACATACAGACACATACATGACTGGTAGTGTTCCTTCCACTATTCGCAAATCATAACCAGGCAAAGGGAAGAACCTGATTTTGCAGTAAATAATACAATACAGGTATTTTATTAACCAGTTTATTTTTATCTTCAATATACCCGTTTTTAGAGTTATCAAGTGTCATGCAATTTATTGAAGGAGTTCTTATTACAAACTGGATTCCCAATACAGCATACACATTAAATCCTTCACTAGACTTTACCGTCAATCCCAATATCGTAAAATTTTGAGAAACCAGAATTCACTCTATCAAGGAGGAGAACTGAGTAGGAGAAAGAAAGCCAGATGACTCATAAGTTCAGTATTACTCAACAACTCTAGCGAGTGAGAAAGAAAGAGAAGAGACAGAAGAGAGAGCATGAATAGGGCGTAGGTGACAATATGTGGAGAGGTTAACTGAGATCATCTGTCAAGCAAGACCCACTTTGCTTTGTATAAGATTAATCTCAGTCCTGCTTAAAAAAAAAAAAAACAAAAAAAACACATGGTTATGATGAAACATAGTATTTGTACATATTTACACTATGAGACTTTTCTTTAATAAACATGAGCATAATATTTTAAGAATTTTATTTTTGCTAAAAGTTTTATTTAGAAAAAAGAAAAATATATTGTTTTGAAGTTAATGTTTACATTTGTCAAATGTACACTAATTTTAGGTCATTTGCATCATTTTTACTTTTACCACTTAACCTACCTCACTTACATTCCACTCATGTAATGTAAAGAAAAAAAAAAAAACATGCCAACACAAGGACATTTTTTTTCTTGATTCTGTGATTTTAACTGAAAAAATTTTTCCTTGTAAATTGAAATATCTCTGCAGAATTATTCACTGGGATTAAATTTCAGTCCCAGAAAAAAAAAAAAAAAAAAAAATTGTTTTATTTTGGATATGGAACTTCACAAATCTATAAGGAGGTTCAGAATATGAAACTAGTTAAAAAAATTATAATAAAAAATGACAATGTAAAAGAAGTAAACCAGTGTGAATATAATAGATTTTATCTCGGTACCACCACAGATTCACTATAAAAATGAACAGACAATGATGAAAAAATGCTCCAAAGTTATAAACAAAGTTTTATCATCAAAATCTTTGTTATTATTAAAAAGAAAGACCAAAGGAGTTTCGATTAGTAAATTATATTTTTTTATCCTTTTCAGAACATTCGAAATTTTGGTTAAAATTCGTGTTTTTCTTGCGTCATCGGGCAAGGGGGAGGAACCAAAGATTAGTATAGGAAATTTAAGCATCTTTTCTGTGGTAAAAAACACATTAATTTTGAAATTTTTGCAAAAAAACAAATAATTGTTGGGTTTTAATTAAACTTTCAGGACTTATTCACAAATGAATGAAATTATTTTAGAAATGTTTCATTTTAAAAAACTTTTTTTTTTAAAAAAAAAAAAAAACATCTGTATAAAAAAGGCGCTCACGTTATATTCCTCAAGTAATTATGTCCACCATAGAAAAAAATTAGAAAAACTTCCGTCTGCCAGTCATCACCTTAATTAAACAGTTACTTCTCTGTTAAAAATACATTTCTGCAATATTTTCAACTAAAATGAAATCAGCTAATATACCTCAAGTAAAGTTTCAGAAATGTATGTTTTATTTTTGGTAGATATTTTTTTTTAATAAAGAGAAGTACATTGTGCTAACATGACTAAAAATTATGTTAAACATCAGCGTTTAACAATTTCAAAATAAAAACTCCTTCCAGTCAATTTAAATTAGTTTTGAAATAGAGTAAAGTTAATTAATTTATTAATTCATTAATTTATTGGCTTGAAATTAAAACTAAAAGCTTCCAGAAAGATTTTTCATTTTCAATAATTCATTTTAAACTTGAATATCGCGTTTCTGTGGAAGTACCTTATTTTATAAACTTTTTTTTTTAACATTCTGTACACTAATTTATCTCCCTTACAATGGACGTAACCTTTTTAAACGAGACTCATATTGCGAACTTTCCTTTCAATACAAAAAGTTATGGAATGGAAATAAATACAAAAAATAGCGTTTGTGATGCAATACAATTTATTTCAACAATTCTTCCGAAAGTCAAAATATTAAATTTAATTCAACATTTGTGATCAATAAATCTCAAATACAGTATTTGTAGATATAGATTTTACAAATACCTCCCACATTAAGGCATGAGCTAGATGAAGACACTATTTACCAAACCACTAATGTCTTACCATGGTGTGGGAAGTATTTCTGCAGCACTACAATTTATTTAGTAAATAAATTTTACTCGCTGTATTGGGAAATCTTACAAAAAAAAAAAAATAAATAAATAAAATAAATATCACCCACATTTGATATGCAAAACTGAAGTGATTCTAGCAGGATAATGTTTAATAAGCTTTTCATAATTTAACAAACCTAAATATGTAACTTCGTTTCTAAATTCTAGCTAAAACGTATTTTTTTTAGTATAGGAGGAGTGGTTATAATTAGGAGTTTCGTTCAAGAATATGTTTACGCCCGATGTATGGGAGATAAATCAGTATTTGGCACGTAAAAATCGTTTAAAACTGTTAAAAAAATACCGTTTACTCTAATTATCATAAAGTCTGTGAATTGAAGTTTACTTGTGCTTGAATATTTGCATAAGTGAAAAAATATTATATTTTATGCCAGCTGATTTTAGTCCATGTTCCATTCTAGTTTCTTTCAAAAAAAATATTTTGCGAACACGCTCACGTAGAACTTTTTTAAATTGAAGAGCACTTAACAGGTGGGTGGACAGATATGTTAAAAATAAAATGCGGTATCTGGTATAACCAGTGTCACTTAATTGGTAAGACAAATGGCAAAGAAAAAGAAGAAGGATATCTAGTTTTGTTATAAATATGAAAAACTTTTTCAGTAATATTTTTCTCATAACTTTCTCTACGGATTTTTTAAAAAGTTTGTTATTGAGAAGATAGCAATGGGTAAGAAATGAATGAATACGCCCCCTAAACGTTACAGTAAAACATTTTTTTAACTTATGAACTCAGAGTAAATGTTTCAATTAAAAACGATTTCTAAGAAATGTCTTTTTTTAAATTTTTAACCACAAATAATATCGATTCGTATGAGAATGGAAGATAAAAAAGTTAATTTATTCTGAAAATTTAAAAAAATATATGAATTTGGGAGCTTCGCTGTGTAGGGTAATAACGAGCCAGTGTGGTTAATCATTCGTAATGAGTTCGCTGGGTGCATCATGCTTTTGGCATAAAAAAAAGCATAAGCAAAATAACAACAAACATGAATATCGTTTTCAGCAAAATAAACACAACACATGAATTATATTTTACAAGAATACAAATTAATGCTCAATAAAAATGAAACATCAATTAGAATATACAACAAAAAAAATTTAGGTAGATAAAATGATTTTAACTTTTAAAACTCATTTTTTACTACAATACTCACATTATTTTCAACAAAATTTGGTACTTCGTCTTCACCGAATTCCCAAAAGACAGCTTTCATGATTATTTACAAAACTAAAAAAAAAAGGATAATAAAGCAATTTAAAAAATGCTACGAGTTTTAAAATGCATCACATATTTTTAAAGTTACAACAAAAAATTGCGTATTTATTTATATAGTAATTTAAATTTTTCTTTTAAAAGTTTTTATGAATGGAAGCAAAATAATCTCTTGGAAATAGGAATTATTAAGAAAGATGTAACTTTTCTGAGGCAAGTGTTTTTATATTGAATATTGATCTGATCATTAAACTATCACTTTTAAATATAACCTTAAATATGCTGTCCGGTTGAAAGACAAATGACGACGGAAAAGATAATAATCAGTGAAAAGCTTGGCAACGATCCATGTTGTAAATAAAAAAGAAAAAAATGGAAATTGAAAATTTTACTTCCGGTTTCTTTCTCTTCACTTCCTGTCAGAATAATAATAATAATAATAGTAATAAAAACAGGACTACAGATGCGACTAAAATTAAGATTCCTTAACATAAAATTTATTTTATTAATAATTCAAACAATAGCTTCATAAAATTGGTTTGGTGCTTGAGAAGTTCTCCTGTCCTAAATATTTAAGTTGTTTAAGCATTGTAAAATTTTAATATTTTACGTTTTAATAAGTTTAAAAACCATGTTGATTGTTGACAATCAACATTTTTACAAAGAGTTCCAAGAAACCTGTTCCATCTGACCGCACATTTCCATCGCATTAAGAAAAATAGGGTCTCAACCCCCCTTAATGCATGTAGCATGCCAAAAATGATATGTAGAAGGAACTAAACTTTTAAAAACAATTTTTTTTAGCCATCCGTCTGCGTGAAGGTCTTTCATGCCGTATCTGTTTTCGTGGAGAGACGGCTCATAAGACAACACAAAGAAGCAGCTTCTTCAGCGTTGTCAGTTGTTACTGGTCATTTCTTCAATTTATGAAAATGTAAAAGAAAAGCATTTTAAAATACATATTCCAGTTAACATCAACTGTAAAATTAATCACTCTTTTAGTTTTTTTTTATTCTTAAAAGTTATGCTTGAAAAAATAACTAAAAAAAAAAAAAAATGGGGAGAAAAGAAAAGTATGGTAGTATTTTAAATTCTCCACAACTAAAATTGCAATTTTATAAGAAAAATGTTTTGAGAAAAATATTTTCTTTCTTTCTTTTTTTTTTTTTTTTTAAAAATTTAAAATTTTTGGTTAAATATAATTTTTTCACAAATAAAGATATGAATTTTTTAAAAAATAATTCAAATTTTATAAAAAAATAATGAAATTCTAATCTAAACATTTCTAATTTTTGAAAGTTTTTTTAATTTAAAGAAAGTTAATTAATCACTATTACTCAGAATTATGAAGCTCGAAGCAATCATTCGACTTTAAGAAAAATAGAAAGAAAAGAAATTTATACATGTCTAAGAAAATGTGGAATGAGTTTTTTTTTTGTTTTCAAAATTATTAAGCTGAACTTTTGTTAAATTTCTGACTTAGTTATAAATCAAATGATGCCAAAATTCAGTCAGTAATTGTATTGCTGGCCATTAGTTTTTTTAAAAAGTAATTTTTATATTTTCAAGTTATTGTTTAATGTTTAGTCACTGTGTGGTCTTAATTAAAATTAAATCTGAGATAATTTCGAAATAATTTTAGGTTTGGAAAATAAATATTTAAATCAGAAGATTAATTTTTAGAGAAACACGAGATTGCTTATCATTTTCAAATCTGTGAATTAATTAACATGTACTTTTTGATTTCACCACAAATGGCGAGAATGACTCCAAGGATGTAAATATGTGTATTTTTCATCAATAAATCACGACATTTTGGAATTTGTTATTACTAATTAATAAATTTCATTTACAATCTAGCGAGATCGTTCTGTTTTTGCTTTCTAAATTATACGAAACTACTAATGGCTTGTTATTGCCGATACGCCCACTGTACCCAGAATGCATCTTTGCTGATGGCGATACTCATCGGTCAGTTCAAATCATGAAAGTTTCTTCGTTAAGGAAGGAAAACGAGAGAAAGTGAACAGAGAGAAGAAGAAAAACAATTTCTTCTGATGATCGATAGATTTTAAGTGCTTGTTCTTGATTGATGCCAGGTGAAACTTGGTCCATGGTATTATTACCTATTTGCTGTTGTAACTTTATGTGTGGGAGACGACGTTCTGGTAGAAAGAAGGCAGCATTTTAATGTTTCGTTACATCACTTGAAAGGAAAAAAAAGGTAAGAAATTCTAAATAAACAATAAGATTACAGATAAATTTATGTTAAAATGAACAGAAAACATTTTTAATCTTGCATACGACTTATTTAGTTTTAATACAAATGAAAATATATTTAAAATCTCGTGATTTCGTCGGCCAACTCTTTTTTAATTGTTATTTAGTTTCATTAATAAAAACATTTTCTTTTTTTTATTTTTACTTTCTTAATGCGATATTTTTTGCCTTAAATAAAATAAATTCGTCTTATGTATTCTTTTTCTTTTAATTATAAAGAAGCTATAATTATGATATTCTATTGGGAAAAATCGATATATTTATTTTCGTCTGATTTGATTTCTTCCTTTTAAAAGACGATTGATTTCTTGCTTTTTCTTTTTCTTTCTAACAGCAAATAGATTCGTTAACTCATTTAATTTCACACAAACATTAATTTGTTAAGGTTAACGATTGACATAATCTTGAATTGATTTGATTATCAGTTTGTTTATGACCTTCAACAAACTCAAGGTTTTCTTCTCTGTTCAATAACCTATCGATATGATAAGTTTACTTTCTTTCTCAATTGACAGTTTATTTATTTATCTTTGTAATTAACATCATCTTCGATTTGTAATTATAGTTTTTGATCAAGCCATTGCCGAATGATGTGTTCCAGTTTATTTAAATAGTTATCTTTTAAGTTTGTTTTAATTATAAATCGAAATCACTCTGGGGAAACAGTAATTAAAAAAAAAACAACTAAAAGTTTTTAGTAGGAATTAATTATTAAATTATGTAATGATTACATACAATAATTTGATGTGATTGATTCTGTAATAATCGTAACAAAATTCGTTTTACTGTTTTATTTATAAATATCTTTTCCCTCCTTATTAAATTACATTATAAATTAAAACATTTTTTCAAGATTTTAATTTTATTTCACTACCATAGAAGATCGAAGACAGTCATGATCGCCCACGGGATACGATAAAAAAAATCATTAATTACTGATGCTAAAGCTAAATTCATTTTTTTTTTTCAATTTAAATCTATCTAGCTCTAGATGTTTATAGTTTATATATTTTCAATAAGCATTCAACAATCAATAATGGTAAAAATCTCTCAAAAGTCTGAATAATTGCGTAACAATTTTTTTCGTTTCTTACTAAAAAGTTTTATTTTAAATTTTATTTAATGTCAACGAATATTTTTAGTTTATCTTCCTATTTTCCATTTTATGATATCAATTATGTTTTTGTTTTTTTCATTGATTGATACCTTCGATCTGAAATGATGTTTTTTTTATGATGCCATCATTACGTAAAGAGAGACTTAAAGTAAAGACGATTTTATTATTTAATAAAGATAATTACTTTATATTCAGGTCGAAAGCATATTGTTATTGTTTGAGTTTGGATAACCTTTTTGTCTTGTCATTTCTTATCATCGTCAATCAATCAATATTCAATACTGTGAATTTTCGCAGTTTCTCTTTCGACTAGAGATCATGTTCGACAACAGGCAACTTTAGTTTCTAAGCAAAATAAATTTTAGTAATAGCGATATATTCCCATTATAACGCGAAATAATTTTTATATAATAATGATAAAAATACAGAGATAATTAATAATTGCTAAGTTTAAGAATGGCTAATCAATATTTTTTCTTTTACTATTAACGACGACTGGCAACAAAGAAGAACGAGTGATGATTTGAGAAGTTTTATTAATTTAATTAACGTCCTTGATGAACAACCCAATTAAAAATAGGTATCTAGGCCAACTAAACGTTTTTTTTAATTATCTCATTATTGTAAGCAGAACACTAAAGCTTTTTCATGCTAATCACGCTTTTTTTATTAGTAGTAGGATTAAGTACTTGTTGAGTATCAATTTATTTATTTGAATACAATGTATCAGTACTATAAAAATAAAAATCCTACTTTACGCGGTAAATATAAACAAGTTTGAAATATTGTTATATTTGTTTGTACCTACTTTTGTTCCGAATTAGAGCGGTACATTTATAGCTGGAGCAATAAAAACCCTAAAGGTTGAGTAAAAATTGTTGAATTTATGCCTTTTTTTTTTTAAATGTGTCAGAACCTTTATGCATAATTTGAGTTCAGTATTTATTAAAATCTAAAAACAATGAATCTCTACTAATTCCTAACACTTGAATATCCGGTATTATTCACCAAAAAATGATAGCCTAAAACTAAAAGTAACTGATAGCTGAAAGTGAAATTATTTGAGTAGATGCATAAAAACTAAAAGTAAGAAATTCAATGGATACTGAAGTCACTGACTGAACACTGAACAGTGAACAACACTAATAGTCAGTGACTTCAGTAATTTTATTTTTAAACGCGGTAAAATTTGTCGCGGGAGTAAACTACAATAATACCCTCCCACTTAAAAACGGGTTTGGATTTTTTTAGTTTTTGGATCTTCTAGTACAAACCTAGTACTAACGAAGAAAAAAACAATATTCTTTATTTATATTTGCATGCTAAGTTTAAGTGTTTTGTTTGGACCTTCCGAAAATAGTTCTGTCAAAAGAAAAGAGACTATATGTGAATTTTTAATTAATAAGTCGTCAAAGTTTTAATAATGGCTGTGTAGTTATTTTTATTTTATCTTAAAATGAAAGGAGTTAATTATTTTTTACTTACTTTAAAAAAAAACAAACACTTAAAACAACGTAAACATGTACATTTACTGTCACAGTGTAAACTACAGTTTTCATAGGGTACTACTCATTACAGATGATGTGTTGACCGTGTACTATAAACTTTTTTTTTTTTTTTTACTTACACTCAGTCAACACTTAATACTTTTGCAACTCCTCCTATTTGCTTCCCGCACCTTAAAATTTGCATTAGGCCATAAATTGGATATCTGGAAACTTGTTTTCAAGAGACTCAACATTCAACAATCAATATAAATTTTTAAAAGTGTTTTTTAGTTTTCAATTTAATAAATTTAAGAACTCTGAACTCATAAACAGGATACACGGAAAGGGAAACCCATGCCGATTTGATGCCAAAAATGATAAAACTTTGAATCTTTGATTTCACACAATTTCTGCAAGTACAAAGTAATCATCCATAATTTATTATTTTTTCTGCGTGCAAAGATTCGCCGATTTCCACTATGCATCCTCAAGGTCCAGCCTGTTACTCGGGGTGATTATGAGAAGTATGCAGCAGTGGGTAGGGAGAAATGCAACAGTAATAGCGCCACATATTCATTTTTTATGGGTATTATTATTCAATCCTATGTACTAAAATTAAAAAAAAAAGAAGCTATAAGTCAGATGTAAAGAATGTTTGTATAATTCATTTTTCTGGTTTTAATTTACCAGAGTAAATTGACTACTCTGTGGATATTTTTAAAAAATTTATTTACAATTTCTAATTTACCCAGTAATGATGACTTTTTTTTTCACAAAAAAACCTAATGACTTAACTGTCAAAATAACTATGTTCAAATAAGTAACGTTCGATCTACTCTTAATTTTATTTTTAAAACAAATATTTCTCAACGTATCTACTAAAATGAAATTAGGCTTGTTGCCCCCCCCCCCACTGAATAGTGTGTTTTTTTTTTCTTTTGGAGGGGTAGTTAAACTTAAACTTAAATGGCAATAAACAAGTTACAAGCGCAACTATTTTTCACATTTAGTAGGGCGTGTTTAGGACAAAAATAAAGAATACGTAGGCTGTAGGCGTTAGTCGACCTCTTAAATACATTTCTCTGTCCACGTTTGCATTGATTGAGTGATTTCCTTTTTACGGTTTATCAATTTTTGCACGTTATTTAAAGCCAGAATTTGTTTTTTAATTGTAAGTTTTTTTTGTTTTTTTTTTTTTTTTAGATAATGATTTACTAAAGTCCTACTAATTAACCAATAGCTGGGGGAAGAAACGGTGGATTTAAGGGTATTTGCATGTAAGTGAATAATGATCTTTTGAACAGGAGTAGAGAGGTTTCCCTTGTTCCCTGTTGTTCAGGATTGGGTTTCCGGTTCCTTAAAGTCTTTTTAGTCATACTCATTCATTCCCAGTAGACTCTTGCATTTTTGCTTGGGGTAAAAACTGATTTTAAAAAAAAGAAAAAAAAAAAGGTACCTGATTGGATTGAAACTCTGCTCTCTGATTTCCAATTCCAACCCATTATTTACACCACCTTCCACCTGTCTGGAAGAAAGAAATTTAAACAAAAATAATCTGATTTGGCCCTTATTTTTATATTTTAAAAAGTTTACAAACTATGCTGTAAAATTATAATTACTGTTCCTTTTCCTATTTTTTCACTAGAAATATACAATTTTTTAATTTACTAAATTAATGATCAATCAAGGCCAGTCACAGTCAGCATCATAGAATCATTGTAGTCCCTGCTTCTTTAGCGGGCAAAATAATGTGCCTTGCCAGGGCTACATACTAGATTCAGAGTTATATTTCTCTGACTGGTTTACACCTAAAGCTGAAGAACCCAGTTTTTCCTACAATTTAACCTATAGCGTTGGGGGGATTCTTATCTTTTCCAAATGTATGTGCACAAAAGTGGATGTGATGAAAATTAACTGGAATGTGAAATTGAGTTTCTGATTTTTCATTTTACACCATCCACAACAAAATTGGATATCTCTTGTTAATTTGGTATTATTATTATTATTATTATAATCATCATCATCATCATCTTGAGTTTCTGTTGTGTATACATTTCCTTCTGGGTCCAAAACAGATCTAAAGTCAGAAATGGCTTCATGACATCTTCCAATGATCATTTTTTGTAAAAATAAAACCCAAAGAAAAACCCCAAAGGTCACACACATTTTACATAGATAATGTTCTTCATTATGTGTGAGCTGTACTTGTGACTACATTTTTTTTTTTTTTTTTTGCATTTCGTTAAGACATGGGCTCCCACCAGGAATTTATTCAATGAGTCTATCAGAACCTTTTCCAATCAATCTGAAGGCTCCAACTACAACTGGAATTATTGATGTCCTCATGTTCCACATTTTTTAGATTTCCATTCGAGATCCTTGTCTTTTAATAGTTTTTTTTTTTAAGTTCTTCAAAGATACATTTTTTACAATCTACAGGAACTGCTATATTTATTATTATCATAGCTATCTCAATGTTGGTACTTGCCAATTAGTCATAGTTACAATTAAACTTCAAATTATTGAGGTAAAATATAAAGCTGCAACTTATTTGCATTTTTATCATAAAGTTTTTGTATACAAAGGGGTGTGTTACAAGTTTTCCTGTTAATGTATCTTTCCATAGTAAATAAATTTCAAAGTGAATAATGAATTTGAAATGTTTGTAGAAACCATTATGTATCTGATATAGAAGCACATTATACACTTTATTAAATGTCATTTCTAACAGTTTACAAGAGAAAAGGAAGTGCAAGTGTATTGATTTAGAGATGCTTGCATGTAGTTTCAGTTACTGGTGAGTCTTTTCATCTCTAGCCATTATCTTTATTTTTTTTTTTTTTTTGGTGGTGGGGGGATTCACTTGGCATACATTTGTGCAGATGAACTGCCATTTTTTTTTTTTTATTGACTGGTTGCTACACTTTTTTTCTGAGTTTTGTATTTATCTGTTTTCAGCAATCACAAACTCAAATTTATCTTTCTGATTTACTCAAACTGACAGAAAATGGTTAAAAATTCTTTCCTTAACTTTTCACCATATTTCTTATCTTATTTTAGATACCTTTTTTGGGGAGGGGTAAGTGGGTAGCTTTTTCTTGGAAGCTGCTGGTACAAATATATAAGACAATTTTGGAAACATTTTGACATGTTTTGCCACTGAATCAGCATCAGAAAAAGAAACAGATTTTTTTATGATAATATCAGTTCATCAGTAAGACATGGCAAAGAAGTTTTCAAAATTGTTTTGCATATTTACTATTCCATCATATTTCCACACACACACACACACATATATATATGGTTACATTGATGTGAGTTTGTGACCCTGGGTTTCATGCTTTTGCGATTGTCAGACAAACTGACTAATTTTTTAAAAATGTTGGATTTTAGTAGATTGCGTGTATTGGTGTTATTATGGAAGTGTGGGAAAACTGTCGTCATGATGTCACTCATGCTAACGCAAACATAGATGCATGTCCGTACACCCGTTGAGTGTTGATAGTTTCCAGTATGTTTTTACTGGTTTTTCCTATCTTCGCCGGGTTAATTAGTCTGAATGTGGGTTTTGCCAACATACGAATACAATATATAAAGCCAAGGTAAGTGCAAACAACAGCACAATGTTGTACTATATCGGTGCCACTGAGGGTCCATTCAAGAAGAGGAAAAACAACCACAACCTTTCATTCACAATCAGAAAATACTCGAACAGCACTACACTATCCACATACATATGGCAGCTAAAAGACAGAAATATCACACCAATAATAAGCTGGAAAATATTGAAAAAAAGCACCTGCCTACAGCAACATTACAAAAAAATGCCTACTTTGCCTACACGAAAAAGTAGCAGTAATATCGCATACCCCAAAAAAGAATTTACTAAACAAAAGATCAGAGATAATTTCCAAATGTAGGCATGAAAATAAATACCTATTATCAGATTTTATACCAAACGGATAAAAAAAACTCAAAAAAACCAACAACCACTCAAGCTACCATCACAATAATTACATTTATTGTTATTATCATTCGACCACCATTACTAATCACTTCTACCACTTTACAATAACTATTAGCCACTAATATTATCATTACCACCAATCCCCCAACACCATTACTACCACATCACATCTACTATTACCATATCAATCCACTATAATTATTAACGTAAATTACTCCCCCTCCCCCAGCATATTTAATACCACAAAATAAAAACCAATAAGGATTACGAACTGCAATTTCTACCAGTTACATATATGCAGTCATCAAAAACAAGCAAATAACCAACTTTACAATAATAACAAATCAGCCTTAAAAAATTTAAAATAATAGCAATTTTTACCTTTTTTTTTTTTTTTGTATACATTCATGAGACATATATGCTACGCATCCCATCTTTGAATTTCAGCAACCAAATGCGTATGTATGCAGGCAACAGCACACATATACATACATATGTCAAGTCCCATACTGTCCACATATGTTTATGTTTGTATGAGCCCCGGCAGTTTTCACACACACACACACACACACACACACACACACATATATAATGTTGTGGCTTTGTAGGGCTAGAAATAACAACACAAAGAGAGGAATTGAGTTAAACAAATATATTAACAGGAAAAGTAATCCAAGCATATACAAACGAGAGTGTTACAGCAAGAATGTTCAGTCCGACAATTTGTCGTATATTAGTATTATTTATTGTGTTCCTTTGGGAGATTGATTGTATCTCCAACACTAACAATCAACAAACAACATTAAATTCTTACATTGGTTACACATGCACCACACCCTCTTGTTGGTTGGCTTGTCATTTGTCAAAATTTAGTGCAATTCATGCACATATAGATCAACATGTCACAAATAACTGCAATAATATTAACACAAGACAAATTTCAGTAGATAGGACCTTTTACTGTAAAAAATTCAAATTGTTCTAATTCTTAGGATTAATAATTGAGTGTCTCAAAAATCCACACTGGAATGAGTCAAATCCATGTGCCAGAAAATGGTGTTGGGGGGGAGGTTTTAAAGATTCTTATCAAACATTTTAGGTCAGATAGTTTTCTTTTTCTTTTTTTTTTTTGTCTTCCCTCCCCACTACTGAAGCTGTTATCTACTTGCACTTAAATTTACTCTACTCACTATCTTTTTTCTCTGTTAGTTCTTATACCACATTGTACTACTAAACATTTTTGTGGTTATTAGTGATATTTTTCTCACATATCAAGTTTGTCTCTCAATCCAGCTTGAGGATGCTTACTATAAGAGGGTGAAATGCATAGTTGAATAGCTTTTCCATTTTGTTTTATCAGCACATACATACATACATATATATATATATATATATATATATATATATATATACCTACATTTAGGTGTGCAACTTAAGTTTTGGCTTAAGTTTTCAGTTGTTTATATCTAGCTATTAGACTTATTTAACCATTTATATATATATATATATATATATATATATATATATATATATATATATATATATATATATATGGACACACAGTCTGCAAAAAAATGTATACATATTTCATGAAAGGAATTACTTGTATAGATATTGTAATACCAAATTTTATTTGGACATTAATTCAGAGATTAATAAAAATTACTTTTGGACTCTACAATCACAAGAGATGCTTAAAATGGTAGCCTTTAGCTTCCAAACATTTATTAGTAGGGTGAATTACTGCTAGGGCAATGTTGACTAACATGTTCATTGGGATTGCTGCACATGCATTTTTAACTTCTTGTCTAAGGACCGCTAATGTGATGCCATCAGTCGAGAAAATATTCTAAAACAGTAAACCGTCTTTATTGCAATTTCATAAAACTACAAAAGACAAGTTTTTCCTTTTCTGAAGTCTATATAGATTTTTTGGCAGACTCTGTATGTATAAGTGAAAAGTTTGTCAGTTGATTGATATTACCTTCAGCATCCCATCTCCATAGTTTCATAGGTGGGACCCTCCAGGAATCATTTTGTCCACTTGTCAGGGGTATCAGCAATTGACTGTTATTTAAAGAATTAATAGATTTATTTAAATCTGACATTTTTATTACTTATTATCTTTACCTTTTATTTGAGATAAACACCCCCAAAACTTGCAGAAGGGGGTCACAGGTTCAATCCTTGCCAGAAGACACAATTACTTAGATTTCTGGAAAGCGTAAACTGATATTTGTATTAGACACTATTTAATAAATTAAAATTGGGAGTCGATTTCAAATAAAAGTTGCCAAAATAATAATGTTTAAAGCAGTGTGTGTGTGTGTGTGTGTGTGTGTGTGTGTATAGATATATAGATATATATATATTAAAAACCATATCATGGGTTGACCCAAGACTTGTGAGTGAAATTGGGTAGACGGAACCCTTAGAGGCCATTGATAGCTGTGCTAGCACAAAGTCACAGGTCATCATGACCAAGGGTTTGAGTGTGCTGGCCTTGTTCAAATTTTTGATCATTCTAGATAACACGCTCTTTCCCAGAAACTGTAACTAAGGTCTGCTCAGTATAGTTGCAGTATAAACCACAGGTGGCTTCTGTGGGTGTTGAACAAACACAAATGTGCCTGAGCAAAAGCGTCTGCATAGGGATTGGCTTGTCAGCCTAGTAGACAGGCATCCTTGAATAAAAGTGACTAATATATTTATTATATATATTTATATATATATATATATATATATATATATATATATATATATATATATATATATATTTCTGAGAGAAAATAAACAATTCAGTAAGATGAAAATTTTTTAGAAAGTCATTTTAATCACTAGTTCAAAAAAAAAAATGGATATATAGGAACAAGGTTCTTACAATATTTCACCATTTTTGATTGAATCTTATTATCACAAAATTGGGATATTTAATAACAAAGATGATGGGGGGTAAAAAAAATCAAAATAACATTGACATCTTATTTTAACAGATATATTTAATAAAATTACAAAAAAATATCTTGAAATACTAAAAAGTAAATTTATTCAATAAAATCACCATTGGCTGAATTTATTCCCCTAGAAAAACAAAAAATCTCCTGCAATTCTAAATAGATGGTTTCCTTTTCATTTTGGTGAATGCTGCCATAATCCTTTTTCAGTTCATCAAAAATGTTATTACAAGGAGTTTTCTTGGTCTCTCATTTAACTGTGCCCCACACATAATAATCATGGTCTGGGGAGTTAGGTGGCCAGATGTAAGGAGTGATGTGGCCACAGAAATTGTCTGGCAGCCATGACTGTATTCTCCTGCTTGTGTAGCATTGTACAGAGTCCTATTGCCAGACATAGGATCTTCCATCAGCCACCCTCTCGACCCAGGCAGCATTACCTCCTCAAGGCACTTGATGTAGGCCTCTGTGTTGAGTCTGAGGCCCTGTTGGAACATGAATGGAGGCATAACGTTACCATTATTAGTTATCACTCCAGACACCTTCGTAATCACCATTAGACTCATCCAACTCTTTCCAAATCCTCTGCACTGTCCTCAGATTGATACCTAAACCCTCTGAAATGTTTGTATTGGAGCTTCTGGTGTGAATGCCAAGTGGTCCAGGATGTTGTTTCCAAATTTCTGGCAGAGTGAATTACGTCATGGTGCTCTTTTTCTCTCCCAGACACTACCCAACTGACCCTACTATACTGTGCAGTCAACAAAATCAAAAACTAGCAACATGCATATGTGAAATTAAAAATATAAAATAGTGACCCATCACACCCTGTATATATCTTTTACTTTTAGTGTTGGTTTTTGATATACCTCTGAAATCTTTACACACTATTTTAATTCTTACATTCAGAATATTAATACTTTATCACTTGTTTTGTAAGTTTGTCACCTTTGAGGACTTATGTGTGTGTTTTTTTTTTCTTTTCTTTTTTATGGTTTTTCTATTTTGGTGGTAGTTAACTGACAATATCTCCTCAACAGTTTTTCATTAGAATTTAAGTGAAAAGAAAGTGCTTACTGAATTTATTTAATAAATTCAATACATTTTAAAATACAATTTGGTGCGATGGTCTTCTTGTATGCAGAATATAGCCCAAAACCTACATTTTAATTTGGGGGTTGTCTTATACACCAGCATATATGGTAATCAACTTGCCTGACCATTGCCATCAAGCTCTAGACTTTTGTTAATAGTTGTCTATAAACACAGCCTTGAATGTCAGATGACCTGAGAAGATTTTCAACACTAACCTATGGGAAAGAACTAATCATTGGCTGTATGAAGTAGAGCATGTAGAATTGAAAGTGGGTATGGATTGGACATCAAATCCAGCTGGTAAATATAAAAAGTCAGCTTTAGACAAGAATATACAAAGGAAGAGAAGAATCATCTGGCCAAAGAAAATCTGGAGAAAAACATTACAGAGTGAGGCAAAGGCAGCCTAAACAGATACAAAAAGCTAGAGGGTGGCTGTTCTGAACAGTGTCCATTGGTGTGGAATGATTGCTCGTCCAGGTTCAGCATAGAGTTTACAAGAATAAACTAAACAACTCTTAAAAACATGCACAAAATAGATTATTATTATTGTTTTATATTCAGGATTTGATAGGAAGTGAATATAAATTATGTAAATTAGAAAGTAAACACTTGCTATTTTTCTCAATGAGAAACCAGACTGTTGGCCTTAGTAAAATTATAATAAAAAACAAACAAAATAATTAAAATGAAAGAAAATGCTAGTCAAAAATTTGTTATAATGATTGATAATAATTCCTCTAATAAAAAAAAAAAGAACATTGCCACAAGAAATCAGTTCTGTCTTAATTTCTGAGATGAGGAAATATACATTAATCTATTCTTGTCACAACCAACATGAGGACACTAACTTAAATAGATTATGTACTAAGTAGAAATCAACCTTTTCTTTCAAGCCAGCCATTATGTATGAAAATTCACAATTAAGCTATTTTAATATATTTTCCATTTATACATTTTTATAGATATAATTTAAGTAAATGCTCTGTCTTTTTAATTAAACAGTATTAATTACATTTACTGGCCTAAATGTTTGCAAAATTTCATAGAAAACATGTTTCTCTGACAGGAATTGAACCTGTAACCCTAATGGGAACCATCATTTGATCTGATATGCTGTTAACCATTCAGACACAAATTAATACTGTTTAATTAAAAAACATTTTATGATTAAATTTTGCTCTTGTCAAAATATCCTCCTTTAATCTTAGATTATGGCAGCACAAAATTTTTGGCATTCATTGCAAAAGTTTCTCAAGGTATAAGTTTGATAATTGATTTAATTCTTTTTTTCAATGACTTTAAGAGCTGTTTTTTTTTTTTTTTCACTCTTCTGTCAAGGTGAATAGCATTTCACAAATGTAGCTCTTGTAGATGTATAAAATAGCCAAAGTTTATATTGGGTCCAAGCTTTCGACTTACCTCAGTCACTGTCAGGGATGTCAGTAAGAAAAGAGTAGAAAAGAATATCAAATTTATTTTAAGCAGTGCATGGGTTTAAGTGTTGTTTTTTGTTTGACATTTAATTCCAATGTTGTAGAATTTTGTAAGTCACATCATATTTCAGTAAAATGATGATGGTACCATGTACCAGAAATATTATAAATTTTAAAGCCAAAAACCAAATTTCAACTTTTTTGAATAATTACCATGAATTTGATTTCAGCAAAATATGCTGATGGCATTATTGTTAATCTTAGCATGAGGTCTAAGGCTTATATTAAAATTATTGAGACTCTAAGTGAAGTAACAAATTGTTCAGATATGTATGTATGTGAATGCATATATATATATATATATATATATATATATATATATATATATATAAATGTGTGTGTTTGTAAAATCAACAAATAAAAATATAGATAGAAATGAAACCATAGCCTATCCATGTTAATGTGGCTGCTGTTTTTTCTATAAAAAAGTGTTTTTTCATGAAATAAGTTGCTAGCCTCAATCCCAAATGGATTTGAAAAAAAGTTGTTATTAAAATTTGGTTTCCAACTCAATAAAACTATACAAGATGAATACAAAAACAATTAACCTTTAGTCTAAATATGGGGATAGACATACCTCATGGGTTGTCAAAAAATTTGTTTTGGTTTATTAATTTTAAATTTTTTTGAATAAACAAACATTTTGCAAAACCTAATACCTTTCAAAAAAATATTTAAAAAGCAAAACAATAATGAAATTTAGAATTAAAATGATATTTGACATAGTAAAAAACTGTTGAATCCACTTTAACCATATTTTATGCAACATCCTAAAAGAAAATTTAAATTAAACAGTAAATAAATTAAAATTAGTACATTAAAACTGAACACACAACACACACACACATATATATATATGTGTATATATACATATATATATAACACAATTCTTATTAAAAAAGCATCAGGATTGAAAATAAACAAAGATAAAGTACTTAGTGATTAAAATCTTTTTCAAGATTGACCTTGAACTTTGTCAGGCATGAAACACTAAATTTTATAATGTTCTTGCTCACAACATTGAAAGTTTCACAAAAATCATATTCATTCAGATTTTACCCGTTTTAACTTTTATTCTTTCAAAAATCAAATCCCACTTGAAAGGAGCAAGATTTCAAGATGCTCAAGGAAATCAAAAACAATGCAAGAGGCTTTTTATAATTTATACATATATAATAAAAAAAAAAAGGAGTTCCAGGAAAGATCCCAATGCTGAATAAAGTCTTTAACTTCAGCAGGGGACTACTTTAAAGGAGATTAAATGCTGAATTGATGTGTTGTAAATTTTTTTTTAAATTACTAGATTTGATTCAATAGATTTTGATCAGACTTCATGGATATATAGTGTGTATGTGTCTATTAGTGTACCTGGGATCTGCTGTCAGTTTCATTGTGTATTGCATGGTAATAAGATGAATAAATAAATAAATATTTTAGTTCACAGCAAAAAGTATATATCAGTAAATTGTATATTGATGTACAAGGAAAATTTCTATGATGATGGTAAATAGTTGAATAAATATAATTTTGCAATAGAGAATTTCTGATAAAAAAAAATGTTTGAGAATTTCAGTTCTTGAACTGGATTTCCATTGTAGGAATCGGCATTAGTCATGTATCCCATTTAGTTTGAACTAGTATCGATGCTGCAATTCCATCTTGGATACATCTTTGTAGAATCTTTTTCTCCATGCTCATCGTTGGGGAAAATAATCAAGATGAGAATGCAAGTGCATATTAATGGACATTTGACACTCTATTCTTTTGATATATTTCTCAGCATGTTTATTAAATCAGTATAACAGCTTGGATTGAGGAATCGGAGAGCCGAGTTCAAATTCCAGTCAAATCCATTACATTCACTTACGTGGTAATACCCTTGGGAAAGGTATGAATCCTCTTCTTCTCCCCCCAGTTATGGGTAAATATCAGGAAAGACCAGGTTCTATAGCCTTGGATAGCAACTGGTCTACTGCAGAAAGAAATGGCAACTTACTGTGGAAAAAATCTGCCCCGTCAGTCATGTATCGAAAGATACATGATCACCTAAGTGTGTATCACACATGGCACATAACTGATTTGACTGATAGCTTTCAGTAGTGTGAGTGGAATATGGAATCGGCAGGCTATGTTCAAATTCTGGCATAGTCTCTTACCTTCAATTTACAGTAATGTCCTTGGAAAAGGTATGAATCCATCTCTCCTCCCCATGACTGTGGGTTAAATAGCAGGTTAGACTGGGCTTTCTATCCTTGGTGACAGCCAGTCTAAATCAAAGAAAAGTCTGAATTCCAAACCATGGAGATAATAACAGAAAACCTCTCCACTATGTTTATCTTTTCAAAGACTGCAGGGTACTTCACAGCTAATAAAGAAAAAAAGAACTTGTCATGAAAGATTACGATTTCGACCATTTATTTTGTGTTGATTGTAGACTAAAGAAAGCAGCTACAAAAAAAAAAAATTTAAAAGTTATTTTTTCTAGCCTTCCTCTTCACAAAATCTTAAATAATGACACCAACATCTTTTTGATGGAATTAGAGCAGAAGCAGGAGAGGGGGAACAACTATTTTTTTCATGCTACTTAATTACATTAATTCTCTTAAATATGCCCCCTATCAAAAAAAAAAAAAAGAAAAGAAAAAAAAAGTGGATCTCCCCCACCCCTTTTAGATCCACCAGTGCTTGCCAAATACTGTAATTATTTGTGTATAATACAGTCCTAACACTGAGCAACAAAATTTTGAGGTAAAAATTATCTTGTATGTAATACACACTGGATTTTTAGCATTTGTAGCTATTAAAATTTAATTTAAGTTTAACATTTGTTCAATTTCTTATCTGGTCTGTGTTGACTTATAGAGTTTGTCATTATTTAAAGAGGATAGAAAGATATTTTCAGCTCTATGCAATCCCCAAAATTTATGTAGCACTAACACACAAATCCCACGCCACCAGTTTAAATGGTGGCTCTGATTGGGATTAAAATTTAGTATAATATGCTTGAGCCCAGGCAGAGGCATCACCCCACTTAGTACCCTCTTTCAGGAGAGTGCTAGGATTAATCAATGATGCCTAAGGGGGGACTTGAACAATCTTTATCCTTGGTCACATATGAAATTCTCACTAAACTCGACATTGTGCCACATTCTGTTCAACTTTTTCTGCAGATCGATTAACATACTGTTAATATATTAATATCTTTTTGGAACATAATTATGGTATGTGCACATTTTGAAAACCAGATGGATTTTAATAATTCATATTTTGAATCATTGTATTTAGTTTAGTCTGGTACAGTATCATTTCTCTGGGTGACAGAAGGCCCTGCCCTTCTCCCCAGTGTCATGTAGTGAGCAGTTTCAGTTAAATATATTCATTAATGGTTAACTAGAGAGATGTTTTAAGAAGTTAAGCATATGCATTTTTTTGAATAGTATAAAATTAATAAATTCTAAGATTACAAAAAGTTGTTTGGGCTAAGAACTTTTCAGCACTGCTGTATATAAATATGAGTAGTAATTGCCCCAAAATTAATTTCTTGGGATAATCCGATAAAGATTATAATTAACAGTAGATTTGCTTTTAATTTAAAATTAGATTAAAAAAATGTTCAGCTTTATTAACCTTTTCAAGCAAACTTAATTCTGTACCAATGATCTTTACAAATGGAAAAGTTTTATTCGTTAATAATGTTCTTTACTCCTTCTCCATTATTGTTGCAGACAAAGTATTCTGCTTACTAATATAATCAATTTGCTGATAATCAGGTCCTCCTTAACAGTAACATATAAATTATTAAGCCATTTCTGAAAGTAATCATCCCAATGAAATTATTACCAGCTGTAAATAAATGAGCAAGCTATGGAGATCACATTGCAGTTTGTTTCTCAGGGCTGTAAATATGGCATTCTCACAGCCACTCAATTCACTGACACGAAATTTGTCCTCTTTTTATTGTTGTTTATTCACCATTTTTAAAAATAAATTTTAGGACATAAACATTTATAAATTTTCTGCACAAACCATTTCATCTTCTGTTACATGCATAAATACATATATAAATATTCAAGTGTGTTTTATTGAATAATATAGACATATTGTGTCTACTTATTTTTATACTGATCCTTTCTAGTTGTCTCATCAGTTTTTTGATGTTAAGATGAAATTTATCAAGGAAGGCGTTGTAGTTTTTTTTTTTTTTTTTTTTTTTTTTTAACCTAAGTACTTTCAATCTTTTCCAAGATTATTTTCAGGGGTAAATTACAAAGACAAACTTACTGTAACTGCAATAAAATCTGTATTCCATTGTGATAGTAATTTTTAAAATTTGTCTGTTGTAGTTATAGAATTTTTTGCAAAGAAAGCATTTGAATATAAGGGAACTAACCGGAAATTGGTAGAAATGAAAAATGACATTAAATGTTTGTTTATATATCATTTCACCCCAAGCAAGGCGGGAGTACCACTAGTATGCAGAGGCTTACAAAGAATGAAAATAAGAAAAAGGATTGGGTATAGGGGAGATTGAGGAAAGGATAAAAGATGATTGGGGTTCAAGTAAACAGAAGGTGAAAGTTGACATTGCATTGAAATTTTTGAAGATTATAGTTATTAGGGAAGCAAGTAAATGGAAAGGAGTTCCACTGTTGGGAAGTGCAAGGAAATAAATTGTTGGAGTAGAAGTGGTGGTTATATTTAACTATTTCAACAGTAAAAGGGTGGGAGCTAGATGCCAATTTAGTATCACGCTTAAATTCGTGTAGTCAGGGCACCATGGAAGATAACTTGTCAGAGCAGTTGCCATGAAAATATTTGTAGAAAAGACAGAGGGAAGCCACATCACATCTGTGAGAAAATGAAGTCAAGATGCCAAGTTAGGATCGATTACATTGCAGATAATTCTTTGGATTTTGTCAAGAACCTTGAGATGAACAGCAGGGGCACCAGACCAGATATGGCAGCAGTATTCAATGCACGGACGAATGGTAGATTTGTAAATGTGCAAGATGGACACTGACAAGAAAAACCTTCTGGCACAACACATTGAACCAACTTTCCTTGCAGGAGATGCAGCTATTGATGTAATGTAGTTGTTGTACTTCAAGTCAGTTGAAAATGTTAGGCCAAGAAGATACAGTGAGATGCTCTCCTGGAGTCAATATCAGTCATGCTGATGGTGAGAAGAGAAGTTCCTCTGTGGTGGTTAAATGAGAACCGTTTCATTTTGGAGGCATTAAAATTTACAAGCCATTTCCACTGATTGGAGGTCCTTTTCAAGAGCAGTGACCAGGTTAACTTTGTCAACTCTGATGGATTTGCTATTGAGACAGAACTAAATGGTCATCTGCATAAATGCCTACTTGGGAACTGATGACATCAGGAAGATGATTGATGAAGATCAGAAACAGCGTAGGACCCAGGATAGAACTTTGGAGGGCACCTGCATTCATGTGAAATGATCTGAAAGTGAGCCAGTTCAGGACAATCTTCATTTCACGATTTGATAGAAATGATTGGATTAAAGCAAATTAGCATGCTGTATTACTGTAGCCCTGAAGCTTACATAGAACACCAGCATGCCAAACCCTGTCAAATGGCTTTCAGATATCTAGAGCCACAGCACAAGCTTTGCCGTTATTAAGAGCTTGATATACATATTCAGTCCTGGCCTTATGCACATCATCATAGACCATGTAAAACGGAATCCATATTGTTTGTCAGAGAGTAGGTCGTGAGAGGTCAGATGCTTAACCACTTCAGCATTGATTAAAACCTCAAGTACTTTGCTAAAAAAATTTGTGGGAGGGGTCAGAAGGTTCTCCAGAGTTTTTAAAAACAGGGACTACAAAGGAGTACTTCCAACAAGCTGAAAAGCAGGAAACAGTGAAGCAATAGTTGTAGAGTTTGGAGAGAACTGTGGCCAGTTCGGGAGTACATTTCTTTAGAATGACGGCTGGCATTACCTTAATCCTTAATCCTCATCTTGCCTTATGGGAGTTTAATTTAATAATGATGCCTGAGACCAGTGATGGGGTTATGAACATATCACTCAGTATAGCTTCAGTTCTAGGGGAGAAATCAGGTGAGGGTACTCCAGAAGAGTCAAATGTTGAGTTGGAAGAGAATTTCTGAGCAAAGCATCCACCTTATCTGTTGTAGACATCAGGACTTTGAATTGGTTGAATAGAGGAGGGATTGAGGATTTGCTGTTGTTCAGTACACTCTTACAGAGCCACCAATAATCTCTGGAACCAGACTTGCAAGAGACTATACGTTGTTTCATTCTATCAGCAAACAGTAACTTCACTTCATTATGATAACATGCTTGCACTCATTACAAGCAGAGACAAAGAGACACCTGTTGCAATCAGACATGTTACTCTGATACAGACAGAAGTAGTAATTCATGTGGGCTATAGCAGCCATAAATGCAGGTGAGAAACAAGGAGATGAACGCAGTTTAATTTGATACTTCCTTGGTGGAATGAAAGCATCGATGCTGGCTTTTGCCCAGGAGGAGACCTCAGACACGCATTTTTGAACAGGATGATTAAAAACTGCTTTCTATGGGATGTCACAAAGGAAATCACAGAACAGGTTCCAATCTACTTTTTGATAAATATTCTGTTGGTAGGAGGTTTTTGGATGTCGGAAGGAGATGTTTACAAACACTACCGCATGATCAGTGTTGACAAGAGGGCAAACTGCGTAGTATGACATGTGTCAGGGATAGAAGTAAAAAAGAGATTGAGAAGCATTTCCCTCAGGGTTACTGGGGAAACATGTGAGGAGTGATTGAGAAAATGGTTTGGATACCAGCAAGATCAGTGACAGTGTTTAAACCATCTGGTATGGTGGGCATTAAAGTCACTGAACACAAATACATTTGCAAGTGGGTGTAGTTGAGATAGCCTTATCAGTATTATCAGAAATACTATCTAGCATGCAACAGTCTTGAGAGGAAGGGGAATGGTAGAGAAAGAAGAGATAGATGACCAAGTTAAGTAGAGAGAAATCAAGACACGTACGAATGATCTGGAGATTCAAGAGGGAGTTCCCTAGCCAGCAAGAGATGTTCACGGACATAAACTCCCAGCCCATGCATGTGAACTTTAGAGTCTTTTCTAATGAGAGAAAGGTTGCCAGGAATCGAGAAATCAGAGGAGTAGATTGAAGAGTTATAATTAGTTTTGCAGAGAGCTAAAATGTCCGGAAACTTTTCAAAGAGGAATGATTCCAAACTGCAGAGATTGGTACAAATACCACAAATTGTTGTAGAAAGAAAGGTTAAGGAGTTTAGGTGTTTTTTGTTGAACTGGTTTAGGCTTATACCATTGGTTGTTTATAATCATGATGTGTTATATTGGTAAAAGAAAGGATAAATATAAGTTGGACACAGGTCAATGTCTTGGTTAGCAAGGTTGATTTTACTGTTTTTAAACTACAATTTTCCATGATTTCCCTCGAACGTTCATGTCTACTTGATGCGTATCCAAACATAAGCAAATGACATCACACACTACTAAATGGACAAAGTCTGACAATTATTTTAACCAAGACACTCCTCTGTAGCTAAATTGGTATAGCAAATCAGGGTATATGACAGTGCCTGAAGAAGAGAAATACATTGAAAATACTTTGAAACTCCCCTAATACCCAAATTGTTGGCTGCACAATGCCAAATGCAAAGGCTACACAATCCAAAGAAAATTAGATAAGATTTCATGTAAAAATAATGTTTAAGAATTTTTGACATTTTGTGCCCAAACAAGTAAAATTAGGCTTGTGTTGTTTCCTTTGACTTAACAGCCTTTATCCTTCTATGTAAACACATTAGGATAAAAAAAAAATGTTTTGTTTTTAATTTTCTACTTATCTATGACATATGATATACCACTTGTATCCATGCTGATGCTTCCTATTTTTCTCTGAGTACACCATTCAATTTTTGTACATTGGCATTATACTCATTTACATTTCCTGATAAAACATATTCCTTACCTAGAATTTAAATTTTTTGTATTATCTTTCAACAGTGTATAATGTTTTTACTTATATTAGAAATACAATATTTTAATGTTATACTTATACTGTTTTCTTTCTCTCTCTCCCTCTCTCATATATATATATATATATATATATATAGATAATATTAGTGGAAAATATACATACATATGAAAAAAATATATCTAAAAATTCCCATACATGTATATTTTCAGAAAAAAAATTTTCCAAGAGGAAGGATCCAGGTAGAACTCAATGTCTAGGACAGAGTAAGGATATAATAAAAGGTTTTAAACACTAATATTCCATGGTCATAATTTATTCCATTGGAATCGTAAATACGATCCAAATCATCAGACTACAAATTCAAAATGAAAACAGAAAAAAAACAACTATATTTGAAAATCAAAACAGAATTTAGAGAAAGTGTAAGTATGAGGATGAGTGACAGAGAGAATTTTTGGAGATGTGGGTGGGGTGGATTTAAAAAGAGGAGAGAAAGAAAGTCGACGGATGTCTAATACATAAAGATACATTTCGTGGTGACATATACACACCACAGATAGTCACTTATGTGGAAATATCCTTGGGAAAAATATGAATCCACCTTGTCTCTCCCAAGGGTTAATTACTAAAGACTTTTATTACTAAACCATTATTCTTTCAGAAAAAATTCTTATAATGTGAAAATATTTTCTGGCTTTAAATAACTTGCAAAGGGTAGATAAACTTTAGAAAACGAATCAATCAAACCAGATAATAAAGAAGAGGAATCTGTGGAGAGACATGGCCATTCAAGTCCTGAATGGATGTGGCATTAAAAAAAAAAAAAAACCCCACAAAAACCTCTTTCTAATTGTTGTAGTTGTTCTCATTGACTAAATGTGTGCAAAACAACAGTTTACGAAATCCTGATCTTATAAAACCTATTTTATTAATTTCTTTTTGTTATCACTTGTAGATCAGTCTCTGAACATTGACTCTATCTCAGGAGAAACTTGTTGGTATTTTACTTCATTTACTAGAGATAATAACATTAAATTGACCATACCAATTATCGTTGTCAACTACACCTCTTCATGTTATCAGGGTGTTGTTATTTAGTTCCTCGATAACTATTATATATACCATAATTCCCCATGTATAATACACCCTCATCCATAATACGCACACCTAAAATTGCGCATAATACGTACCCCTTGTTTGGTAATCAAACCCTATAAATTGAACCTCTCCAATTTCATTATGTTAGTATTTCCTACTCTTATTTTTAAAAAAAAAAAAATGGTTTTAAACATAGAATAATATTATTCGTATTTTATTTTATGGCAATTTTTTAAAGATATTTTTGTAGCTATACATAACACACACCTCTGATTTTGCTTATTATTTTTTAGAAAAAAGTGCCTATTATAGATAGGGAATTACAGTAATACGATTATTTACCTAATCATCAGAGTAGTTACCTAAATGAAATTATTACCAGCAGCTGATGAGATACTGGAAAGCATTCCTTAGATGTTGACAGAATGAACGCTTGGCTTATTGCTTTTGTCAATTATGGCAAACATCAATATGCAGTTCTTCGATATAAATATATTTTTTTTTTTTTTTTTTTTTTCCTCTTTATACCAAGCAATTTGTTGATATTTGCTGAGTTTAGGTATTATCAGTACAGAGTGAACTCTCTATACCAGCAATTATATGCAAGACTGGTTTTGAAAAACATCACTCGCACACATAAGAGAGTCAAGTGGGAATTAATGGTTTTTGAGTCCCCTGAATTATTTTCAGCTCAATTTACTCCTTTCTCTATAGTATGTCTGTTTGGTTCAATAAGTTCAAATTGACAGCTGATCTCAAAAATGACCTACAATCTGTTGTCAACTGGGGCAAGGAATTGCTTGTTAATTTTAATACCTCTGAAATGAAACTACTCTCTTTTAATCATCTGAGAGAAACCTTTCTGCATTCCATCAGCATTGCTGATGCTAACCTCTAGAAAGGTGATTCATTGCACCTTCTCAGGCTAACATTTTCCGCTGACATGAAATGGAAAGATTATATTGAATCAATTGCTTGGGTTTGCTGCTAGGAGAGTTGGTCCACTGTGTTGTGTAAGACAATTTTTCTTGCCAGAATCTCTCAAAAAAACTGGCGTTGGAATTACCAATAAACTAAGATTGTAAAGGAAAACGACAGCTTTGTGATCCACTCTGAAGTTGGGTCTGGTTAAAAATAATTAAGTCGCTAGACATAAACAACAATTAACAACCGTTATACACAGTTAAGCAGAAAAGAATGAAGAGGGGGTGCATTTTATAATATTGTAATTGCCTCCGTCCCCCCTCCCACTCTTCTGGTAGGAGGCTATAAAGGAGGAGATGGACATGTTACCCATGCCTAAAGACACAAGTCATGGAGCCAGTCCCCATTCCACTCCTCGATCAATCTCATCACTCTAACCTCTGCTAAGTCACCCAACTTTTTTTTTTTTTTCACAATACCATTACTCCATGCTTTGAATATTGCTGCCACATATGGTCTGGTGCTCCTGCTATATATTTAGTGATTCTTGATAAAATCCAAAGAAGAATCTGTAATGTTATTGGCCCAGCATTTCAGTTTCAGTCACTTCTCCAACATTATAATGTAGCTTCCCTGTACCTTTTCTATAAATGCTTTCATGTTAATTATTCTAATGAACTTATCGCTATGGAAATTAGACATTATGAATTTAAGCACAATACTAGATTGGCAACAAGGTCTCAACAATTTACAGTTGAATTAGTTAGATGCAACCGTAAGTTCTATACTAGTAGTTTCTTCTCTCACACTTCTCACTTGTGGAACTATCTACCAGCTTAATGCTTTCCAGCCAACAGTGATCTTCAAAAATTATATACTGCCTACTTGATTCCTCTTCATTTATTGTTCTCACTCCTCAATAATGATTCTCTTTTTTCTTATTCTTCCAAACTTAGTAAATCCTTATGTCTTAGTGGCTTTATTGCCTTGCTTGAGGTGAAATTTTTTTTTTTTTTTCTTAAGCATTTCACCCCAAGCAAGGTGGGAATCTACTAGCATGCAAGGGGTTACAGAGAGTTTGAGTGATAGAGGAAAGGATGAAGAGAAGGATATGGGATAGATCATGGCATTTGGAGATGTCGATTGACATTACATTTGAATAGTGGGAGATTATAGCTATCAGGGGAAACAGGAAAAGGGGAGGGAGTTCCACAGGCAAGAGGTGCGAGACATGAAGCTATTGGAGTAGAAGAGACGGCTACATTTAACAATGAAAGAGTGAGAGTGAGAGACCAGCCTAGTAGAATGCTTAAATTCATGAAGTCTGGGAACTAGCGAAAGCAGCTCATCGGAGCAGTTACCATGAAAGTATTTGTAAAAAAGACAGAGGGGTGATGGCACATCTGTGAGAGAGCAACTGTAGACGAGATGCCAGATCAGGGCCAATTACATTGCATATCCATCTCTGGATTTTATCAAGAACCTGGAGACAAACAGAAGGGGCTCCAGACCATATATGGCAGCAATACTCCATGCAAAAGCAAATGGTTGATTTGTATATTTGAAAGATCAACTACAGTGAGAAAAATTTCCTGGCATGGCACAGGGAGCCAACTTTCCTTGTGGTGGACGAAGCTATTGACTCAATGTATTTGTTCCATCTCGGCAGTCAATGTGAGACTGAGTAGTCGCAAAGAGGTGCTCTTGAGAAGTTGAGTATCAGACATTCTAATGTGGAGCAGAGATGGTTCTCTGTGGTGAGTAATAGAGAGCTGTTTTGTTTTTGAGGCATTAAAGTTAACCAGCCAATTTTTGCCCCAGTTCACAACCAATTGGAGGTCCTTTTTGAGACAAATGGCCAGGTTAGTTTTTTCAGCAACACTAGATTTGTTTTTGAGGTAGGAGTAAATTGTAGTGTTATCCGCGTAGATGCCTACTTGGGAATCTATGACGTCGGGAAGATCGTTGATGAAGATACGGAACAGAGTAGGGCCTAGGATGGATCCTTGGAGAACACCTGCGTTTATGGGATAGGAGCTGGAGGAGAATCCGTTGAGAACGACCTTCAAGACACAGTTTGACAGGAATGATTGTATTAAATCAAACAATCGAAAAAAAATTATGGAATTGTATTAATGTTATTTAAGATTTCTAATTAAAAAAAAAAAAAATAGGAATTTAGGTCTAGAATTCCTGGTCTGCAGAGAAGTGCCAAAATTTCTTGAAAAGTGTTTAAATTTTGCATTTAATCAATGTAGCTTTAATTTTGGCATATTTTCAGTGCCAAAATTGGATTCAGCACCTCAAAAAAACATTGGAATAAAGTTCAAGATCATGATTCTCTGATAAATACAAAGAAAGTTATTTTTTTATTGCTATAAGCATTGTTTTTAGAGGGTACACATATTTCAGTTTCTATTTTTTTTTTTTTTTTATTTCTTTAAACAATGAAATTAATAACAATTGGCCTAAACTGAGAAGTCCTATGAAAGAAAATTTGTGAATGTCAGATAAAAAAAAAAATCCTTTCAAAAATCTACTGTTGTTTACATTTCAAGCAGGAAACTGAAGCTAGCAGATATATTCATAGAAGTCCCAACAAGAAAAAAAAGGGTGCTTTACTTAAATAGGTAATTTCAATTTTACTCTGCAAAGCTGGTCTCCATGGTCAAACTGGTAGAGGCCCACTTTGGCTCAAAATGTGATTTCCCTGATGAAAAAAAGGAATGCAGGCTTGTTTTCTTTCAAAAGCACACTTTTTCTTTAGTAGGACTTTTTAATTTAGGCCCATTGTTAGAGATAGGAAAGGTTAGAAAGTTTTTAGGAAAGTGATCCTATATATGTTCTCAGTAATTGTTATTCAGTAGTAATTTAGGTCTCCATATGTCCACCCTTAGTCATGGACCTTAGTCACATGGTTGCCAGGCCTGGTATAAGGATCACCTTGGCTGAAACATATTGATCAGATAATAATGATGGATTTATTAGTCTGAGTTGTTTAGTTTCTGATTCTTTTTCTACCTTGTGACTTGAATTCCTTTTTTTTTGTAACTCCCCTCCTCTCCATTTACGTTTATCGATCTAACAAGTTTTTCTTCAGCCATGACTATAAAATGCATCAGCATTTTTACAACTCATTATTTGCTGTCACTACTTAAGCTGATGTGACATGAATCTTTCAAGCTCTGTTTCACTAACTACTCATTCCTTTAATCGACTTGGTAACACGACAGCCTGACTTCTACTTCACCAAACCGGCCAAATTTTGCCAGCATGCTTTACATTCTTTTCATGTCATTGTCTCTGAACTTACCCTCTTTCAACATTTATAGATGTTCACGCCAGTTGAATGTCAGAGCTTTAAAAATAAATTCAGACAGGAGTAGTGAAGGTCTGCTTTCATTTAAAACTTTTTTTTTTCTTTTGCTCATGAGAGGATGATAACAAACTTCACCAACCCAGTGTATAATATGGAACTTTAAAGTAATAAATGTTTATTATTGATCTGTCTTCCATCAGTCAAATCCGCTTCATGAGTTAAACATTTTTCCTGCCTATCTTCAGCTTGTATTTTGTACCTTTGCAGCAGGGACTCCCAAACTTTTTAGGGTTGCCACTTCCTCGTGTAGCAAAACACAACCCTGACGCCCCCCCCATGTATAGTCAATGTTTGATTGGATTTTTTTGGTGCTCATATTGCATGTCAAATGAGTATCTTAGTATTTCACATAATCTTCTTTTTATGTGCCTGACCCTTCAGGACATAGGCATTCATGGCTCTCTATTTCTTCCTGTCCCTTGTAGTTCTCAATAAGTTTTGTTATTTGTCCCAGACCCTGTTCTGCCATCCACTTAAGTATGTCACATGTTGCTTTCCCCATGTCCCTCTTTCTGCCCTGTGAGTATCAGATTTTCCAAACCCTCCTTTCTCATTACTTGCCCTAGAAATTCCAGCTGCTTCTTTCTGATATTATGTATAAGTTTTCTCTTTGTTTGCATCCTCTCCAAAACCTCATCGTTGGTCAAATGTTCAGTCCATGGTATCTTTAACATCCTTCTGTAGAGTAATACCTCTGTTGCCTCGAATTTCTTCTTAACCTTTGAGTTGTTATATAAATGAGATGCACTATAAAGTGAAAGCATGATATAGTACAGTGGGTGCATGTGTTATGGTTCAGATGTCCCACTGCCACTCTCTGGCTGCCTACTTTTTTCTCTCAACGCCGCAGTATCCTCCCCATCTAATTTTTCCACTTACCCCATGTGGGCACTGGCAGTACTGCTCACTTTAGGAGTCACTGTTTTATAGTATTGGCTGGTAGTGGGGGACAAACATAGGGCACCCAGTAAGGATCAAACTCATTCTATAAGCAAATGGTCTACTGAGATTAGGTTGCTAACTAATCTGTTTGGACAGCTTCTTTAAAGATAATCTCTCCTGGTCCTAATGAGTTTTATTAATCCATTTTAATCTCTGAACTTGGTTGCCTGATAAAATTAGTGCTGCCTTATTTTTAGGGATTGATTTATCCAGTGAATTAACTCCTTAGAATTTTAGAGGCCAACTTATATAGCTACATTGTAATAACTTACAAAGCATAAGTAAAACATAAAAAAACAAAAATCTTTGGGAAACTATGAGATTGACTGAGTTGTGTGTCTAGGCAGCAGTTTTATAATTTAGTATTTCTACATCATCAGTGTTTCTATTTGGTCTTTTTTAAAAAATCTTTTTGTGCCAAGCAAAGGTTCTTCATAGCTGAGTTGGTTAAAGCGCGTCAAATTTATCAATGGTTCTCTCTGGCCAGAGTGACCCAGGTTCATATCCTGCTGCAGTGTGTATATTTCCTTTTAATAAAATTTCTTGAACATTCAGGTCGGTAGACAAAAATAAATATACTTCTTAATAAATAAACAGAGTGTATACTTAAATATGAAAGAGAGAGAGAGGATGTGTCTGAGAGATTCTTTTCATTCTTTTTTTTTAATTAGATAGGACACTTTACTCTATTCTGATGTTAACCATGAGTTTAAGTTTTTTAGAATTATAAACATTTTTATTTTCTTATTTTCCAGTTATTTCCAACAGAAGCATAAATTCATCATGGCGGGCTCAGTTGCTGGTAAGTTTTTTATTTATTTATTTTTTTTTTTTTTTACTTCAGTTCGATTATCACAACTGCTTTTCTGATTCATCAAAGTTGAATGAAAGTAATTCACAGAAGTAATCTTCTAGAATGAATTAAAGTAAGTCAGAGAAGGACAGTATCAAAATCCAAAATGTCATGAATGCCATGGTACTTTCAAAGAAATTTCATGATAACCACGTCCTTATATAGAAATTTATTTTTATACACCGGTACTAAAATATTTTGGGGGGGATTACTATTTTAATGAAACACTGCCTGTATTTTCAATTGGTTGTACTCTTATGCCTATATTATGGGGATGAATCATGCAGCTGGTTTACTTTAAGCAAATACTAAGGTGGGGTACCAAGTAAGGTACCAGATAGGTGAGTGGTGACAGTTTGCTTCAGGTCTGCATATGGTTATCATCAGAAGAGTTCTTGAAAAAGATTAAAATATGCAATTGTGCCTACCACAGTAGGGTACTTCTTATAGTGTTACCTTCCCTTTTACCCAATTTCACCTCCACCCTTCCGCAAGCAAGACTTTTATTTGGTTGTTTACATTGAATTTACTTTGTTTATTTTGATTCACAAACAACAAAAATTAAAAACATGGAAAATGTTTGTATTTTAGTATGCACGTATCAAAATAGTACTAAACCTTATCTTGGACTCACTCTCCCCTACCGTGAACAAATAAATCTTTTATCTTTTGTCATCAGCATAACTGAATACAGTAAACATGGACTGATTATAAAATAAAAAGACATCATCCAGTTCTATAAATTTGTAAGTTAGAAAAATCTTTATTATTTTTTTTACAGGCTATTATCTCCATCTTTGTTGTTGTTATCACAATGTTTCAGCTATTGTGACTCTGGCCTTCATCAAGAGCATTTCAATTTTGAACTGAACTCTTTATGCAAATGTATAGGATTAACCCAACACCATAACACAGACTTATGGCCATATCACATTGAAACACTGGTTTCCATCTAATTACCAAAGTTAAGCAACATTGAACTTAGTCAGTACCTAGATGGGTGACTACGTGGGAATACCAGGTGCTGTAAGTACCTGGTATGTGTAGATGGTGTAATGCATAATGGCTCAGAATTGTCAGTCAGAGAGCCAAGTTTCAGTTCCCATTGGGTTTGTTATATTCATTTACACATTATTAAATATAACTAGGAAGACGGTATTATATGTAATGTTGAGAAGTCTGGTAGGAGGATGCTTACCTAGGTGCCTTGAATCTAGCCTAACAGCCTAGCTGTAACACTAAATGTAAATGGGGGAGGTGTCTTGTATATTGTAATTCTCATTCATTATTATACTGGCATTTATTACACTTGTAAAGGCATGCATTAATTCATCAAGTGTAAAGTTGTAATTCTGTTCTCAATCTCAAATTTAAAACACCTTTTCAAGACGAACAGCTGTGGCTGTCACCTCTACCGGAGATTGTTTTATTGATCGTTCTTGTTTGAATAAATATATGAGCAAAAAGCAATTTGCATTTGCAAATTGCTTTTTGCTCATATATTTATTGTTTTAAGTTTTTGTTATTGTTTTAAGTTTTTTGTTATTTTTTTTTGTTTATTTTTTGTTATTGTTTTAAGTTTTTCCTACAGGAAACAAATAGTTTTATATTTAGGTAAATGTTGAAAACAAAACAAAATCAACCTCTCTTGCTCCCTGTCTGACAGAAATTAAGATAATGAACATATGTTGTCATTAAACAATATTTTTTTATTACCAAAATAATGTTTTTTTTTTAATAACAAATGTTTAATTTTTTTAAATTTTTTTTATTTCTCCTTTTTCACTGACATTTTCTCCAGCCCGGTCTGAGGTTGACTGTAGAGAATTGACCAAAAATACATTGAAAGTGCACTGATCTCACAATTCTCTGTGGTCAGCCTCAGAACAGGCCCATATATATATATATATATATATATATATATATATATATATATATATATATATATATTTTTTTTTTTTTTTCAAGTGTTTCACCCCAAGCAAGGTGGGAAGCCACTAGGATGCAAGGGGTTACAGAAAATTTGGAGCCAGATCAGATAGGAGTGATAGAAGAAAGGATGAGGAGAAGGGTAGTGGATAGATCAAGGCAACTGGAGATGTCGATTATAGCTCTCAGGGAAACTGGAATAGGGAAGGGAGTTCCACAGGCAAGAGGTGCGAGACATGAAGCTATTGGAGTTGAAGAGACGTCTACATTTAGGAGTTTCGATATTGCTGATCATCACAAAAATATTACTAGCACACTGCAGCATATGAACAAAGTCTGTGCTTAACTGTAATCTTTTCCACACATCCTCATAAACTGCAATTCTTACCTCCTTCTCTTATGCTCATGCAGTAACCTCATCCAGTAACCCTCTGCCTTGAGTTGCTCTTGAGCCTCATATTGGGTGAAGATTAGTAAAATAAGAAAAAACATTAACAGCTTTTAGTACACCCTGCCAAAAAATAACATTCTATCTACAACATCTGATAAGGATCTTTATTATGTCTTCTCCATATTCTAACATACTTTCTTCACATGGGTTTGTCTCTCACATTTGCATTTATTAACCAATCTTTCTTTAGGCTTTGAAATTTCAAACAACCCTGTTTGTTGTCTGCTATGAACTTTGACAGATCGCTTCAGAAAATGATCAACAATATTTTTCCTCCTAAAAATAGATATTTAAGTAGGAAAAATATATATTAATCAATAAACTTCTAAGTTTAGTAAATTAACTTTTAGCTGTCTTGATCCATTTATTTTCTATAAATACAATCTTGCAAATTCAAAAGTTAGTATTCAGTTTTCAGTAAACCTTTGACCAGAGTTGTGCACAAACTGATTACTCACACATTTTGTATAATTAATTACTCAACCTTTTGCATATTTTATTGAGTAACTTCTTGCAATAGCCTCTTAATTTTAAGTAAATTAAGCAACATGAAAACCATCCAAACATTTATGTCAACAAAATTAATAGTAGTGGTATTAACACAGCTCTCATTTGCTGTCTGCTGGAAAATTACACTCATTCATAAAACAACTTAAATACATGAAATTCTTGTTAAGTAGGCACATTCTGACTTTTCTGTTATACTAATGCAAATAATTCTGTTGTAAAAACAAAAACAAAATATTTTTGTGGAACTATGTTTTGTGATGATCTTTGTAATTCGTTTCTTTCAAGTCAAAAGTAAACAAATACACAATAATAAAATTTATTTCAATTTGTGGAGCTGTGTTTGAAAGCTATTTCTTTCTTCACTGTTTGCTTGCTTTTTTTTCTCTCTCTCTCTCTCTCTCTATCTATATATATATATATATATATATATATACTAAAAGGTCAGCCAATCTAAAAGTGATCTCATCTCACAATCCTCACACTTACTCCATATGTGGCCTCCTTTGTAAATCACTAGCGGGTTTTAAATGCCACTTAAGATTATCGCACAAACTTTCACAACTCAATCGATAAGCTGTCAGATCCTCATACGCTGAAACCAACGGGAGAGTCCATTATATATATGTAGCGATATAGAAATACCTGGGTTGGTGTCCCTGAGCATGGTTAAGCCACAAGGTATGAGGAATCCCTGAAACTCATTTCGTCCCTGGTTGTCTCAACCTTTGTTATGTTACTGATGCTATGGCCAATTGTACAACATTCTATACACTCAAAAAAATTCATCCACAGGAACCTCTTGGACTCTTTGGAATGTTACAGGGGTATATGAAAATCATCCCTGAAATGTTCATTTGGGCATTATGAATCCTGGGGGGGTGATCTTACTCAGCCACAAGTCAACTTTCATCATCTCTTAGCTGGTAGATATATCAAAGACTAGCAGTAGAGTCCGGTGTTGCCCAGGGATGTAACAGTAAGAGATAGATCAAGTATCGATCATCATAAAGACTGAAAAATAAAATTGACAAAGATTATTGTTTAAGGTTGACGGACATGCATGTCTTAATTAGTTTTTTTGTTTTGCTTTGTTTTTTTTTTTTTTACGAATTGGTCAAACCCAAACTCAAACAAAAACATTGTTTTCAATTGTTATGAGTCTACCGATTGAATAGAATTTTATTATAAACAATTGTCTTGTAAATGGAATTTTTAAAGCATTCTGAATGTAAAAATAAAGAAAAAAGTGTGCAAGACAATAAGAAACACTACCTGCCAAAAAAAAAAAAGTGAAGTTTTGTTGAAATCGGTTGAAAAATGTAGGAAATCTGATCCCATATATAAACAAACACACACACACACACACACACACAAACAACCTGGGTTTTATAATAAGTATAACTCGATATGAGTTGCCCCCCTTTCATTCTTGCGGTGCCTCTTGATTGTGTTTTCAAATTGATTTTGTGCAAAAACAATTGTTTTTCCAATTTTTGGCACTGTCATAACCATCGCAAGGTAATTTTACGTAGTCCTGTGAAGTTTTGTTGAAATTGGTTGAAAAATGTAGGAAATCCGATCCAATATATAAACGTACAGACACACACACACACACACAACCTACCCGAGTTTTATAATAAGTATGTTGTTAACCCTCTTCCTGTGAGGCAGAAAAAGTAGTTCCTTTCATGTGATGAATGTGGTCCTGTCTACCTTTAATAGACATGCCTCTTCAGCAACAAATGTGAACACTCCCATCTACCAATATAATACCTGGCAAGTCTTTTCATGCAGCATTTGTAACAGTGTATAGGTTAGCAAGTGGACTCTGTCGGTACAATAAAACTAAACATTCAGATGATCAGGTTGCTGTCAGAAGATTTACCCGTATTCAATGTGGAATGACTTGCAGGTCAATGAGCCATTTAAATGACATGGAAATCACCTCTGAAATGTTCATTTATGAGTCCTGGGGGTAGTCTTATCTAGTCATTAGTTGAATTCCACCATGTATTAGGTGAAATGTTAAGTGTTTGTTGGAAAGGAAACTTTCCAACTGACTTACTTTTTCTAATGTTCCTGATTGGTCAGTTACATTACAAGCAATTTCTGTTAACAAAAGTATATGATGCTAGATTGCATGTTTCTTCAGCTAATTCCCATTTAAAAACTTAATTTAGATTTTCAGGATAAGGCGCCGCTTTAATATCAAAACAATGACAGATCTTTATTAATTTTCTTATTCAATTTCAGTGAATTTCCTGCCTTTAAGACAAAAGACTGATTTTTATTACACTGATTCCCAAAGAACAAATCTTGCCAATATATCAAATTTTTTTTGTAAACAATTGTTATCAACACCCACTTTCTTTGATTTTTATTATCTACTGTGCTAACTGAGTGTGTTTGCAATCTTTCTGTTTCAAATAAAAGTTTTTTTAAGCTGAGTAAAAATTTCTGAAAACATTTGTGTATAATATGACTCCCCTTTTTCACCTTTTAATTGCTATTGAAAATTTCTCATATACAAGATATGGTATGTTATTTGATGCAGATAATTTGTCAGGTTTTGTAACATTGTGTTGGAACAGCTTTTCAAATCTTTACAAGTTTTTATGCAGCTTTGCAAAGACCTTTTAAAACAAAGTTCTTTGTCAGGCTTTTGGTTGAATACAGACTTTTGAGGGGTACATGCATTTCAAAGCTAGTCAAGTGTCAGTAGAAGATAATGTGAAATCAGGTCAGTCAGTCATCAGCAAAATGTCAGAAAATATAGAAAAAAATTATGAACTCATCTATGAGGGCCATCAACCCTCTTCCATGATTGGAATCAATTATTGATTTTGCTAGGAGATCCTAATCCAGGACTATATTTGATTCTATGTTATTCAACTGTTAAATCTAAGTTGGTTTGTAACTGCAAGTTTGTTTTTTTGTTTTTTTTTAGGACATCTTGTATTTTACTCATTTATATTCAGTTTATTTGAAAACAAAATTAAACTTTCTCACAGAAATCTAATGTTCATTTATTTGTACTTTGTTGGAAATCTATTTATTCCTATTTCACATTACGTTAGCATTTTTGACCTGAAAAAGTAATTAATGGGCAAAAAAAGAAAAGTTTTAACAGCTGAGCAAGATTCACAAACAGATTTGTTGTCCATCGTTTTCTGAAAGCTTGTCATAAATTGAGTGATAAACTTAAAATAGAAGGAAGTGATAATAGAATTTAGTAACCATATCAGGTGGAAATTAAATTTTAAAACATTTTCTTTGATATATCTTTTAATAAAATTCTATCCTATAATCATGATTGCAGTATTTCTTTTATTGACTAATTCTTCACTTTTGGCTATTTTATAAATAAACATTTCCAAATATTATTTAATGTAAGATCTCATACAAATTGGTTTGATTAAGTTGTAAGAAAAATGTCTTTTGAAGAAATTCAGGGAGAGAAGTTAACATTTTGGCAAGAATCGATTATATATATATATATATATATATATATATTACACACAATAAATTGCCTAGACAGTTCTTCTAATACATTGTGGAAACAAGCAGAAATTAAAAAAAACATGTCTATGAACATAAAAGAGACCTTATAAATAATAATTTAACAAATGCACTAGTCATACACAGAAATAAATTTGACCACAATTTTGATCTAAACAATGCTACACTCATCAAAAGAGAAAGTAATTTACTCATATGGAAAATCCTTGAGAGTGTCGGCATCAAATATTATCAAAATATCAATCTGCACTTCAGTTTTTCCCAGTTTTGCTTTTCCTAAAGGAATTATTACTTTCTCAGGCTAACATACACAACAAATGTGTTGAAAAATCAAAGGAAAATGGCTGAATCCATCATTTCTAGTCATTGATACCTTGTACCAATCCCTTTAAAACTTCCTCCCTTCTCATCAAATTACCTCCGCCTAGAAGCAAAATGGCAGTCCGTGCATGTGAAAACCCAAATTTTTTGTTTACAAATTTAAAAATTTTTTTCCATTATCACCATTGCAATATTTACCACTAAAACCTAATCTTTGGTCACTCAGTCCAGCAAAATTCCATCAAACTGTCAAAGTCTGCCATAAAAGTTATGTATCTATTCTTCTATTTTCATCCTTTCCTCTATCACTCCTAATTTAAATCTTCTTTTTTGCATCCTAAAACTTTAAAAAAAAAAAAAAAAAAAAATTACCATAGCTAAAAATTACACTTTTTCTTTCTATTTATATTCTATTTTCTTTTCTTTTCTATTTTCTTTTTATTTTCTATTTCTTTTTATTTTCTATTTTCTTTTTTCTTTCTATTTTCTTTTTTTTTTTTATTTTCTTTTTTCTTTTTATTTTCTTTTTTCTCTTATCTTTTTTCTTTCTCTTTTTCTTTTTCTTTCTCTTTTTCTTTTTCTTTCTCTTTTTCTTTTTCTTTCTCTTTTTCTTTTTCTTTCTCTTTTTCTTTTTCTTTCTCTTTTCTTTTTTTCATCTTCTCTTTCTTTCATTTTTTCCATTTTCTTTCTTTCTAATTTTTTTTTCTTTTTTTTTTCTCTTTTTTTTCTTTCTTTCTTTTTTCTTTTCTTTTCTTTTTTTTTTTTTTTTTCTTTCTTTTTTTTTTTCTTTTCTTTTTTTTTTTTTCTTTTCTTTTTTTTTTTTTTTTTTTCTTTTTTTTTTTTCTTTTTTTTCTTTCTTTTTCTTTCTTTTTTTTTCTTTCTTTTTCTTTCTTTTTTTTCTTTCTTTTTTTTTCTTTTTTTTATTTCTTTCTTTTTTTTTTCTTTCTTTTTTTTTTTTTTATTTCTTTCTTTTTTTTTTCTTTTTTATTTTTTTTTTTTTTCTTTTTTTTATTTTTTTCTTTTTTTATTTCTTTCTTTTTTAAAAAATTTTTTATTTCTTTTTTTTTTATTTCTTTCTTTTTTATTTCTTTTTTTTTTATTTTTCTTTTTATTTCTTTCTTTTTATTTCTTTTCTTTTTATTTCTTTCTTTTTTCTTTTCTTTTTTTCTTTCTCAAATTTTCTTTCTTTTTCTTTCTTTCTTTTTTTTCCTTTCTTTTTTTTTTCTTTCTTTTTCTTTCTTTTTTATTTCTTTCTTTTTCTTCTTTTTTTCTTTCTTTCTTTTTTCTTTTTTTCTTTTTTCTCTTTCTTTTTATTTCTTTTTTTTCTTTTTTTTTTCTTTTTCTTTCTTTTCTTTCTTTTTTTTTTTTTTCTTTCTTTCTTTCTTTTTTTTCTTTTTTTATTTTTTATTTCTTTTATTTCTTTTTATTTCTTTCTTTTTTTTTTTTTTTTTCTTTTTTTTTTTTCTTTTTATTTTTTTTTTTATTTTCTTTTTTTTTTTCTTTTTTTTTCTTTCTTTTTTTTTCTTTCTTTTTTATTTCTTTCTTTTTTTTTCTTTCTTTTTTTTTTTTTTTTTCTTTCTTTTCTTTTCAAATTTCTTTTTTTTTTTCTTTTCTTTTTATTTCTTTCTTTTTTTATTTCTTTCTTTTTATTTCTTTCTTTTTTTTCTTTTTTTTTTTATTTCTTTTTTTTCTTTCTTTTTTATTTCTTTTTTTTATTTCTTTCTTTTTTTCTCTTTTTTTTTCTTTTTCTTTTTTCTTTCTTTTTTCTTTCTTTCTCTTTTTTCTTTCTTTTTTCTTTCTTTTTCTTTCTTTGTCTTTTTCATTCTTTTTTTAGTAAACTAGATGACATATTGGACATTTCAGTTAACTTCAGTTAGCATCTTTAAATTTAAAAATTTCCTTTCAAAGATTATATATGCCATAATCTAGGATCTAACATCTAAATCTTTTCAATTAACTTTCTTAATATTTATAAGCGTTCTTAAATTTGGAAATTTTGAGTAACTGTCAAATATATAGTTGTTGCCAAATAAAACCCATCCCATTTGCCTTAATAAAGCCCAAGTGACAAATCACGTCAGTTAAACTAAGTATACTTTTCCAATTGTCTTTTCATTCATTTTGGCTCTTCTACAGATATACACCATCTGAGAATATTTACACACACACACACACACGTTACATTTTTTGATCTTATTCAAAAGATGACAAGCATACATAGACCGGATCATCAGATACTAAAATTAAGTCAGTTGCATTTGTTTGCCTGTCTTTGTACACATGGGTGGCAACTACCACTATCCTCTTCACATGAAAAGTAGACTGAAGTTGTCAACACCCATGAAATACAAACATGGTTGTATATTCAGTGAATTAAATAAAATGAAATTTCCCATATATATATATATATATATATATATATATATATATATATATATATTCCTTCTCCTTAGTCAGTAGCTAACAGGCTCAACAAAAATTTGTTTGCATGTAAGGGTTATGGCCACATCACATTGAAAGAGCAGTTCCCATATGATTGCCAAAGTTAAGCAATGTTGCACCTGGTCAACAGCTACAATATCAGGTGTTGTAATAGATAATGGCTGTGAATTGTTAATCAAAGAGCTATGTTCCAATTCCAGATACTCTTGGGAAAGGTATGAATCCACATCTTCTCCAATAGCTATGAGACTTGTATCATTGATTATTATCTACCCCCACCCACCTACAAGACAATTCTTACAATCTAAAAATATTTTATGCCTTTAAATAATCTGCAATCTATCAATTATTTGCATGTCTATATTTCCTAAATAGTTCTAATTGTTTATTAAGGCATTTCATGTTGGGGGCTATGCTATAATTTGAAATTTTTCTTCCAAGCTTGTGTTGTCTTTATAATCATCAACTCAACAACAGGGGACTTGCTAGATTTAGCCTTCTGTTTTTTCTTTTTTGTGTTATCTATTATTGAAAGTGGTTTTATGGTTGTAAAACCTCTCTTTCCAAGGGTGTTTGGTTGGGCGTATATAGATTATGTCAGGTTTACCATCCAGCTTTTATGTAGCTTGGCATGTTGTGATTTTCTTTTTAGGATTATCATAACAACCCTCCTCCCGGAAGTCAACAACTATATTTGTACCTACAGATACAAGAGGGAAGATATCAATACTGGTCTTACATGACACTTTCTATAGAATTAATGGATTTTATATCTAGTTTAATATATATAGTTGCATTACTTCAAATGTTATTTTAATTCTTTGGGAATTATTTTGTTTATGTTTTGCATACAAAACTGAGCAGGTATGACTTTCAAGAAAATCTGAATGAGTTAATGTCCTTTACAGTAAATAGAACTTTGCTTGATTGGGAAACTCTCTGTAACAGAGTGATCAAAGGATGCAGGATCAGATGATGGTTCCTCCTGCAAAGGAAAACATAAGTTCAAATCCTACTGGAGGGCACATTTACATGTTTTCTGAGTGTGCAAACCAGTAGATAAAATAAACACTGTTTAAAAAACGAAAAAAAAGAAAAAAGACCTCTACTCAAATAATGGCTATCCACTAAAAACAACATTTGAATAACAAAAATAACAAATAATAACAAAAAAAATGACATTTATATATAAAAGTTGTATCTAAGTTATGTGTTGCTAAAGTTGTAAATATGTACTGAAGATAACGCCCATTTCCTTCAAGTTGAAATTGATATTATTCAATGCATTTGAAATGCCAGTTTGTTTCTTTTACTTGTTATTATGAATGTTTAAATTAAAGTACCATCACTTTTGAACTATTGAATAATTTATCCGTTTCAACAAAATGAATAAATTTATCAATTTTGGTGAAACAGATAAATTTTATACTTTTGTAAAAATTATTCTTCCTAATTTCCAAGGATATTTGAAGAGAAAAAGAAACAGATATAATTTTAGACCAAAATGTGTGGAAAGTACATAAAATGCAAGCCTTTTATTTGATCCTGTTTAGCCAGTTTAAATTGCTATGTCCTAAATGGAGAAGAAAAATTGAATTTTTAATGTTTCAGTACTTTTCATGAGTTGGTGCTTTTTTATATACAAATTACATCATTTTTTTTAATCATATAACCCCAAGCAAACCAATAAAGCCACTAAGACACAAGGGGTTACTGAGTATAGAAAAATATGAAAAAAAAAACATTAATGAGAAAGAAAAAAATGACAACCAGTGATAAAAGAGCTGCATTGAAATTTTGTTCTTTCAATTTCAAGTAATCCAAGCTGCTAAATTTTAAATTAGTTTTTTTAAAAAAATAATTTTAAAATTGGTATCTTCTACTCTACTATTGGAGACTGTTTTCATCAGTATTAACCTTTCTTTGTCATTCTATTATAAATTAGGAATTTTTCAAAGCCCTCCATTATTAAATCCCTTACCCAACAAGACAAGCCTCCATAATGATGTTAACTGTTATGTCAATGTTACACATTCATTATACATGATCATTATTTATTTCACTTTTGTTATAACATCTGGATGCATTATAATTACAGTGTCCACAAGATGTTGTTATTTTATAATTACTTTTGAGCTTGTGCCAGAAAGAGGCTAGTAACAATTCAGTTTAAATACTGTCAATACAGGCATATCCTGGGAATAATTGAATAGCACTATTGATTAATTATGTGTTGACAAAACATTTTCATTCATTATATGATAATTGATAATAAATGTTGATCTATTTCATTAAAATGTCTTTCCCCATCTAATCATCTTAGAAAATCCTCTTTGTCTTTCATCAACATGGCTGATGCTAACCACCAGGAAAATGACTCTTTTTGCCTTCTGAGGTTAACATTTTCCATTGATATGGAGTAGAAGGATTATATTGAATCAGTTGCTAAGTCTGCAGCTAGTAAAGTTTGGTCACTCTGTTGTGCTAGACAATCTTTCTCACCAGAAACTATCTTACACATTTATAAGTATATCATTCATCCTTGCATTGAATATTGCTGTCACATTTGGTCTGGTTCCTTCTGTTATATATTTAAAGATCCTTGATAAAATCCAAAGAAGTATCTGAAATGTTATTGGTCCAGACCTGGCATCTCAGCTTCAATCACTAGAAGTAATAAAAATATGTCGTATTAAAAAATAAAATCTAATAATTCTTTAGAAATTGCTTTGTTTATATTTTGGATATGAAACTAGGCAGATATACTTTTCAAGAAAATCTCAATGAGTGAGTGTGCTTTAAAGGCAAATAGAACCTTGCTTGATTGGGAAGATCTTCCTGGCTGAGTTGTTAAAGCACATGAGTCAGACAGTAGTTTCTCTGGCAAATAGGTATGCGGGTTCAAATCCTGCCAGAGGACACATTTTCTTTAACAATTATGCAGGTCAGTAGATGATATAAAAATACTGTTTAAAATGGATTGTCTACTCAAATAGTGGTATCCACTGAAAATAAAGTTTGAAGTAATATATATATATAGGGTCCCTGATTTTCCTTGATTCCGTTTCCACTTTTGATAAATTTCGTTTTTTTTTTTCCATTTTTACTTTTAGGAAATTTCATTTTTTTCTATTTTTATAGTATTTTATGAGAAATTTGCAATACAATATGCTATAATTATTATTAAAACTGAAAACAAAAACATAATTCAAAGTTTTATTACATATAAAGAAATAGCAAATATCTATAAATCTTTTTTTAAATGTTAAAAATCCAAGTCCAAAAATAAATTATAGACAATAAAACAATGGAATGTTCCAGTGCATAATTATCTCTGAGGTAGAACTTTTAATCAGAGCTTCCATCTTTAAAAACACATTCAATTTTTTTTTTTTTTTTTTTTTGAGTAAAAGTATCTATATTGATTTATAATTATTGATTCATAATATAAAAAAATCACATTTAAAGTATCAACAGCAAGTAACTTGAGTAAAATTTTACAAACAGTAATTAAACCATAATAACTGAATCTTTGTAACAAAATATCAAAAAACAAATTAGTAAACATTTTAATTCAAAATTTAAATATAACAACTTATCCCATGTTGAAATACTGCTAAAATTTAAAATTGTTAATTTCTTAATTTTGGAAATATCTAATCTCTTCTTTAAATCTCCATTGTAATACAACCTTGTGAGTTGCTTGGTGTTCTTATGGGTAGGACTTTCACATTGCTTATTGAGTGAATTGGACTTGTGGTGAAACAATTCAAAAAAAATTTGGGTAACTACTATACACAAAGGACAATAGTTAAGCATCGGAAAACATAAGGGAAATTAATTCCTTTTAATAATATGTAGAAATAACCACTTTTTGCCTGATGAAGCTCACAAGACCAGAAACCTGTGTAGCAAAAATATGGAAAATAAAGTATAATGTATATTTTAAAAGATCCACATTATAATCAAAAACATTTGTGGTTTCTCTCTTCTCTTTAATATATATATATATATATATATATATATATAGAGAGAGAGAGAGGAAGGTAGGCAGAATATCTTCATTCAAACATATTTCATTGAATAATATAGATATATTGTGTCTATTTATTATTATGCTGGTCCTTTCCAGTTGTCTAATCAATTTCTTAAAAAAAAAACAAAAAAACTCTGCCACCTTCCTTGTTGAATTTCATCTAAACATCAAGAAAATGATTAAGCAACTGGAAAGGAACAGTATAAAAATAAGTTGACACAATATGTCTATATTATTCAATAAAACATTGTTGAAAATATATATATATATATATATATATATATATATATGCATCATTTATAAATATTACTTTCCTTTTTACTATATATGGAATCCTCTCAAAATATATATGAGTTCTTTCTCTCTCTCTCTCTCTCTCTATCTCTATATATATATATATATATATATATATATATATTGCAGTAGCCTGGCTCTCAATTTCACTCAAGATTGTTTTAGGTGTTGTCATAGAAGGATATGACTGCACAATCAAAAAATTCAAATTCAACTTGCATTGGTAGTACTGATATATTGCTTAGTAAAAATAGTCACTTCAAGAATGCTAACGATTACCAATTTTATAAAGAAATAAATTTGAAATCTTTTTATTCAAAAATTTATTAAAATCCTCAACATATGTAAACCATCTACAATGCAATATTTATTATACACAATTTTATAAATAACTATATAACAAGAAAATTTGAATAAATATATGACAGACAAGTTAAAAGAATGTTTGGTTCCAAGGAAGAGATGCTCATAAACTATCTTAAGGAATTTATGTGATGAGAGCAAATGAAAGAAATGTCCAGAAATTTATGATTTCAGTTATTCATCATTATGTTTATTTCAGTTTTCTTGTTCATGTAAATATTTATAAAATTTATGAAAAGAAAATGGTAAATTATTTCATTATAGCTGCTTCACATATCTTTATAATCTTGTAAATATTATTTTTTATAAATAAGCAATCTAACAAATAGTATTTTTTGTTGTAAATTCTCAAGAATAAAGAAAATATATAAATCCACTATTATATGTTTGGGTTTTATTAAAATTCTTATCACTTTTTAAACAACAAACATTACTGAGGAAGCCATTAGTGTATACAGTAATAGTAGTGTCAAGGAAATAATCATTCTTTTGACACAGTTTTTTTCATGGGCATGAAGGTTAAACATTGCAAAAACATTAGTACATGAATGCCTAATCAAAAGAGCTTAGTTTTAGTTTCATCTTTGATATCATTGGTCATGAAATTCCCAATTGCTGTGTCCAAAGCAAAGATGAGTGATGGAACTTTGGACATCAAAAGTTTGTTTAGCGGCATATCAACTTCTTATAGGTCATTTAATTTTTTGGGAGAATTAGTGTATTTTTTTTTTTTTTTTTTAGAAAGATGTATTGCTGGTATTTTTTTTTTTTTTTTTTTTTTTAAATTTATTGCTGGTATTTTCACTATAAAAATGTCTTTTTATGCTTTCATGGTGCTTCACTCCAATTTGGAGGTGGGTGATTAACTATTTGTCCATAACTGGGACCCTAACAGGTGCTACCACCTTGAATCAGGGTGGACCTGGGAACAACAGCAATTAAGAAGTGGTTCCATGCTCCTCAAAACCTACAATCTCCTGATCAGAGGCTTTGCTGCCAGATGTGATTTATCATCATACCCAGGACAATTGACGCCAAAAGATTTCTTCTCAAGGTTCAGATGACTGAAACCAATAAAGCCATATGAAGCACTCAAACAAAGCATTTGATGGATAAAACCTAAAAGGAAAATTTCTATTTATTGCATCACAAGATCACATTGCAGTTAACAAACTGTGCAGTCTGCAAGAAGGTGGAAACTAACAGTTGGTGCACATCCTTCATGCAACCTGAATTTGGTACCATCAGACTTATTGTTCCCAAAATTGAATACAGTATTGGAAGGTCAACAGTTTTCATCCAAATATGAAGATACTGTTTGATCAAAAATAAAGCAGGATTGAAAACGAAATTAAAAAGTTAATGGAAAATTTGAGGAAATATGTTGAACAAAATGATATGTACAGTAACTGGTCATAGATAAATGTAATTGTCAACAAACAGAATTGACAAAGTTTGCAATAAACAATGACAAAAGAAAAAGAATAGGGAAAAATAATATTGGGCAAAGAATATATGCAAGGCAAAGTCACTGTAATAAGGCAAAAAAGTTCACAAACTAAAAATGATGTTAACACACAGAAGGGATACAGATAAGCGATTGCAGTGTTCTGACTTCAAGACAAGAAAGAACAGAAGTCAGATGAGACTGAGATGTACCCCAATCCTATTGGCTATGAAGAAATTCCAGCATGCATCTGTATGTTTTGTCTGTAAATTTGGAGAAGGGGATATTTTTGCAGCTATTCCTAAACTGATTGGAATCAGCATAGTAACTGTTAAAAAATGAACTTGTAATTTAGAAAATAAATAAATTTACTTTGTTTTGATGCCAGCTTCATTATTCTGGGCAAAAACTTGTTTTATAGGATTGCTGACCTTATATATTAAGCATCATATTAACAGCACTAGGTTTGCTAAATATTGAAAAACCTCTTGATTGCTGAAATATAATTGTCTAGTAGATTTTTGGTTATTTTTATTATTCATTTATTACAAGGCCCAAGAGCCACACAAGGTAGAGGATTACTGAATGACAGATGTGACATGAAAGTAAGAGTAAGAAGTGAAGATTATGAGGATAGATAACAGTTGACCCAAGACTTGAAGGGGTTAAGATTACAGTGTTCGAGAAAGCACTGACACTGGAATCACTTCCACAAAGTAGCAGTTCTTTGGAAGAAGCTTTTTGAGTGAAGCATCCTTCTTACCAAGAAAATATTGAATTCAAGTTGACCTTGTTACTTTCACTTATGAACCTTTGTGGGGGAGAGTATGAATCCATCTCTTTTACTCCCAGCTATGGGTTAAGTTGTAGGACTTGTATCTGGATAAATCCTTATCTCCAAAAGATTATTAATGTAATATTCACTTTCAAAATAAGAATTATTCTTAGAATCCAGGTTATATTTTGGCTTTAAATCACCTACAAAGTGTTGATGATCCATTAAAAAAAAATTCAATCAGAAAGAAATACACAGGGAATGAGGGTGATTCAACTCTGGATATAACAAAGTGGGTCTTTGCTAGAAAGATCTGAGCTAGGAGCAATGGAGCTCATCTGAACATTTGGCGTGCAAGTAGTGATAGGGTAGTGAAAATCCCAATAAATAGGTTTATGAATAATTTCCAGAAAATAGCTGTAAAAATCAATGCAAATTCTTGTATCATTTTACTTCTATGCTAAAAGGATTATCAGGAAGATAGTAATGCACATGTGATTTTTATAGTTGAAAAGATAATTAGATTGCAAGACTTTGCTTTTCAAAAAAAATAATTACTTACTTGGGAATTGGCATGTTATTTTCATTCAAGCAGAGTTTACTACTGTGTAGAGTTAAACTAGTCAGTGAGGCTAACACTTCATTTTCCCACCCACTTAACAAAAGGGTGAACAGAAAGTGATACATATTTTAAGTAGACCCTGACTCTAACAGCTAAGTAAATAAAAATAGTGCCAGGGTAAAATTATATTGGCTCTGAAATTAGATATCACTGAACCCAGTTATAAAAAAGAAAAATATTTATCAAAAAATTAAGAGTCTAGTAGTAGTAATTTAGAAAAGTTTTTTTTGGAATCACTTAAATTATTCTGATCAGGAAAAGGAAACCAAAAAGAAATTACTGATAACAATATTTTAGTTGGAAATTCTCCGTTTTATTTGGAATGACTTTGCAAATTTTCCCAAGAGAAATAAAAAGATATCCTTGTATAACTTGAATCAAAGTATGACCACAAGGTACCAATTATGGAAAAGCTCAAAATGTTCTACTTTTGCATTTTATCTGTTTAATTTTAAAAAAATAATACATGCTAATGTATTTCAAAATGTTAGTAAGTTATAAGTCTTGTGCAAGAAACAGTAGTTTTATGGAGTGTAACAAGTGGCAGTATACTTCGCATTTGTGCTGCATGGAGCGGTGGTAGAATTTGCTACTTCTCTAAATAACATTCCAAAACCAGACAAGATCTACAGAATATACAAAGAGATTAACAATCATATATTTTATTTTGATTGCTGATAAAAAAAAAAATAAAAAAATAAGCTGAGGCAAAAACATTTAAAAATATTTAGAAAAATAAGCTTCTCACCTACCTCAATCTAAGTCCATCAGTGATAACAAGAAAACATGGCCTACATCATACAAACAATATCAATTGTCAGTTTGCTAAAGCCAGTCTGTATTTTTTTATTTTTACTTTTTTTTTTTTTTTTTTTTTTTTTTTTGAGAAAAAGGCTTTTAAGAATTACTTTTTATGAAATTATTGAATTTTTCTGAAAACTTTAGATTAAAATTGTATTAGTTAATTATTCTTTATTAATTTCTCCTTGCAATGCCACTTTTGCTTGTTTCGCTGAAACAGTATATATGGATTCTCCTGCTTGACCCAGGGATTGAACTTATGGGTTACAATTTCAGCCCACCTACCAACTGCTACACTTCACCAAAATTTGTATTCACTAGGTCAATGACATTGCATCATTTTTCAAACCATAAACCTAATCTCTATTCTTTCTTGATCAAAGACTTCCATATTCAATTTTGTGCTTGGCCTACTGAGGAATTCGCAAAACCGAGTAGTAACCTTATTTGCCAGTGCTGTTTTCTAACATTGGTTAAGCATTTGACATCATTTTAAATGTAAGAAAAACAAAAAAAAAACAATAGTTTTCAAATTATCAGTATTTTAACCATAAAATGTATGTTCACAGTTGAAATCATTTTGATAATAAAAGAAGTGAATTTTTATGACATATGTTGAACTATATGATACAAGCAGTGTTAAGGTGTCAAAGTATCAGATAAAGATAGGCTGTTAATATATCAGGTTTGCTATCATCTAGTCCAGGGGAGTAATTTGGGAGGGGGGGTTCTTGTTTTTTATTTACTGAATTTTGTTTATTGAATTACAGTACTCTGGCATTGAACTTTGTTATTTAGTGAAGTATGCTTCAGTTTATTTATTTAATAATTAGTTATGAATTAAAACAAAGTACTGTATATGTATTTAAGTTTAAAAATCCATCAACATTTTCTGTAAAACTTATCTATAAAGATAATCTATGTAAATGTCTATGCACTAATATGGAAAAGAATGAAGATTTTCCATAATATATGGATAATATTTGGAATGCACTTTTTGAGTTAGACAATCTTGGAAAGGTGGGGTAATGACATTCTGACTTATGGTTAAAAGAGTGGATTGGACAAAAAAAGGTTGAATCTAGTCAATCTTGTAGAACCTGTAAAGAAACAAAATAACAAACAGTCTATATTAGATGAAACTACTATAGAAACCATATTTTTTCTTTGTCAGGTAATTAACCTAAACCAGCAAGAAGAATTATTGTGTTTTTTAATCGAAGAAATTTTATTGAAATGGTAAAGGAAACCGCCATCCTACACATTAGGAAAATATCAAGTTAAAAGTACATGCAGATTTTGCACACATTTCTAAACATTTGGTATAGTAAATGTTGAATTGCTAAGAGCTATAACAATAATGCTGGAAATGAAAGAGATTAAATTTAATCTGATACTGTACAGGTTAACTTCATACTCATGAAAAAGGCATGAGTTCATTGCTTTTGACCAATTGCTAAATATCACTGGCTTATGATGTTTGATGGAGAAGGGAATGTGTAACTCTTGTGTAAAACACACTATTTTATAACGCTGTCTATGCAGTAGCTGCAAAAAGACTGTTATGCTCATTGTCACTCTTGATAGTCCTCTCAGTACAAATGTAGGAGTCTTGTTCTATTTATGCAATCTGCTTCAATTGTACAATCTTAAATTAGTTTCAAGAACAGGATTAATTGTCTTTGTCATTGAAAAGCCAGTAACCAAATGCTAGTTTTACCAGCCATAGAAAATAAATTCTAATGCTGCAGGAAAACATATATATTTACAGTCATTTCAGCTTCTGCTTTCATTACTCTACCAGTTCTAACCTTCCTGGCTAAGAACTGTCATGCACTAGAGCAGCAGCTTCTCACAAACTGCTGCTTTGTGGAACTGACTCCCAAGAGGATGCTCTCCAATCACTAAAAGTCTAGGCTTAATTGTTACCTTCTCTACATATCCCCATAAATTGTGCCTTTACTCTGTAACCTTGAGTGGTCTTGTACAGGGTAACCATCATTGTAAAAAATAAATAAATAAATAAAAGGTCTCTTTTGCCATCAAGCTATGTACCACAGTAATCATATGAGTGGACCTATACTGAAACAATTTGGGACAAGTGATCCTCTATCTGGATTTTATGATTTAAAATAATGGCTGTGAAGAAATACCGAAAAACTACTTGCAAAAAACAGGGTGTGGGCATCAGAGCTCTTTTGCTCAGAAATTGTTAGTGCATATTCTTAAGATTTCTCAACTTCCTGCTTACCAAATTCGTTCCATTGTACACTGGCATGAAAAAAAATTACTCCTCCAAGTAATAGTGGCTTGGCCTGAGAAAGTTCAAATTCCAGTCAAATTCATTAAAATCACTTATGGGCTAATTCGATTGGAAAAGTTATGAATCCCAACTATGGGTAAATATCAGACAGACTGGATCTGACAGCCTTCAGTGACAACTGGTCTTGGAAAAGGAAAAACTGTGAATTCAAAACCAGCCTGGAAATGTTTGGGCTCTGTTAGGCTATCTTGCCCAAGAAATGCTACTGCTGTGGTAGAACATGTGTTGCTCCTACTACCCTAGAGAATTACAGGGTTTTTAAAAAATACTTACAGGGTAGCAGGATATAAAGGTAATGGCAGGTGGCACCACCATACCTTGACATTATAGAAATAGCCATACTTATACATATATGTGTTCTGGCATCTGATGAGATTGTGTGAATACTTGCTAGGCTGCTTATGGCAAGGTAACATGAACTATAAGAGTTTGAATGGAGTATGATAGGGAGTGCCAGATAGATGTTACATTCCATTTCTGAAATTTTGTGGACATTTGACATCCCTTGAGCTACAGTGTCAGGGAATACCTGATGGAAAGCATTACCTTTCACTGTATACAGTGGGTTTGCCACTCATGGGACTTTAATGGTCACAATCAGAGATTTGTGGCTAGACCTGTCTCTATTAACTGACAAGTAATGCTCGGTCAAATCACTTTCACATTTAGTGCAAGATGCAGACACCTACACTTTATGCCAAAAACAGACGGACCTAAAATTCCAGTGCAACCTTTTTTCTTTCACATAGGCAGTGCCCCTCACAAATTAGCAAAAACTGTCACAAAAATTTTAATGCCTCTTTGATACTTATTTTAGCCTGCTTCTTTTTAGAATTCATAGAATCTAGCCCATTTCAAAATATCTTGCCCCAAAATGCTGATACTTTCATTATATTGATAATGCCTTACTAATATATTAGGACTTTGAATAAGTTCTCACTGTTTTCCAACAGATGGTGTTCCCAGAACTGTGTGCATGTAGTTTCAGATGGTAATGCATCTGTAAGTACTATAAGCAATCTTGAAATTCAGTATGTCATCTCGCCAAAGTGTAAGCAACTTTGTTTTTTATAGTATTAAACATGTCAGATTTAATTCCAAAGAAATTGTATTTGCAGGGAATTTTACTGCACTACTTTATTCAAAAGAAATCTGCAGCTGAAGCACACAGAATTCTTGTTGAGACTTATGGCGACCATGCTCTATCAGAAACAACATGCAGATATTGGTTTAGATGCTTCAAAAATAATGATTTTATGTCTGAACCGTATATGATGTCAACTATGATCACTTACGCTTACATATGATTGCTTCTAAACTTTCATTTTTCCCCTTACTTATCCTTGAATAAAAACAAACCCTGCAACCATCTCTGCCTTTTCTTTCTTACTCTTTTTCTTATTCCTTTTCTCGTGAAAAGAGGGTGTATCTTGTGTCTTTCTTACTCATTTTCTTTTCTTCCTTTTCTTGTGAGAAGAGGGTCTATCTTGTTTTTAAATCTCAATAAATTGTCTATTCACCAGTTATTTACTAATGCCTGATAAGATATGTTATGACACATCAAAACATGATTGCATTTGAATGGTGTTTTTTTACATGTTTTTGATGTAATATCCTAAAATAAAAAATATTGCTCTACTTTCGTATTAAGCCCTATTTTAACTTTAATGTAACGAACATCAGAATTGGATTCTATTCTTTCTCATTTTACATACATACATATATATATATATATATTAACCAATAAATAAATGTTCATGTGCTAATGATGCTGACAGTTTTGTTCTACTGATGTAAGGTGGGAACACACAGTATTTAGCCTCACGTAAATTTACAAAAGAAGAGAAAATCTGATAATTAACACATTGATTAGTTGCAATGAAGTAAGAATAAACATTACAGGATTTAAAAAAAATATTACTTGTTCTGTTAAATCCTGTTTTTTTTTGTTTTTTGTTTTCAGTATTTCCAGTCAAGGTTAGCTGATACTAACTCTTAACATTCAAGTATTTTAAAACATTAAAGTGGGTCAAAATTTAGGCATGACTATTTGATAAATCTTACATTGCCGGATAATGTTTTAAGGCTAAATTTGAGCAGTAATTGTTGAAAGCGGATCAGAATTAACCAAGTCACTTCATTTACCATCTAATCAAGTATTAGTAAAAGGCAATGTAAGGAATTAATTCAAATTAAAGTTTTCAGGGAAATGCAAATGAAACTGCTATTTTTGTTTACAGAAAACAATTTACTTATCACATATTGTGACTTGGTTGAATTTACTAAGAATTTGGAAATGAGAGATGTGCATTTTGCTTACACACTTGGGTGATTGATATTTTTTTTGTCTTTCAAATTGTGGGATATCAAATCAAAGTAGCAGATTTAAATATGCTTACCATGGGAACATGCTAAGTCATGTAGCAAGACCTATAGTACATTGCTGCTGACAGATGGAATTTTTATTTCTAATCCTATTTCCTAATTATTTTATACCACATTATTATTTACATAGTAGTAGTACTGCTTCTACCAGAGGCTTTGTTGATCAAGTATTCATGAAGCCAAGTGGAGTCTAATCCAAAGCTAATACATTGTTCTGAATTCTGGCAATAAAAGATGTGCTTAAAGTGTGAAATAATAATAATAATAATAATGCGCTAGCAGGGATATCCAATTGCCTGGGAGGAAATACTTTCAGCAGTAATCATTAGTGCATTAGCAGTTGACCTAGAGAAGTGAAAGCTATATTCTGAAAGAAGGCCTTGCAATATGTGATGCTTAGCCAATTCAGAGTTGTACCTGAACAAAAAAAAATAGAAGGCTAATAATAGACCGATAATTTGAAGGGTCAGACAGTCCACTAGTCTTAAAGACTCAAACAACAGAGAATTCTCAGCAAGCAGGAAGATACAGTGAGGTGTTTATGGTACAGTTTTGAGAGGAGCCAGTTCAGAAGCACATTTCTTAAGAACTATTTCAGAGATATCAAGTCCACATGCTTTCTCGTGGTTCAGATTAGAAATGAGAGCAGAAACCATGGCAGGAGTTATATATATATATCACTCAACAGAGACTTTGTTCTAAGTAGAAAGTCAGGCAAGAATACTGCAGCCACTAATAGGCACCTGTTGTGATCAGAATTGTCATTCTGGTATAGCTGGAAAAAGTGATTCCTGTGGGCTATAGCAATTAAACAGGCCTGTGTAAACCATGGAGAAGATTGTGGTTTCACCTGGTATTTCTGAGAAGGCAGAAAAGAATCGATGCTGGTTTTGATCCAAAAAGAAATCTCTGTGGCACAAAGGCAGGTTAAGAATATCAATCCAAGGGGCAATTAAAGAAAGTCACAAAGCACGCAAGGGGTTACAGAGGATTGAGAACAAGAGTAAAGAGGCATGTTTGAGGAAAGGATACAGAGAAGGTCGGGGACCAAGCTCAGGGTGTCAGATGTTAATTGACATTACACTTGAATATTTGAAGATTATGGTCATCGGGGAAGCAAGTAAGGGGAAGGGAGTTCCACAGATGGGAAGTGCGAGAGAAGAAGCTGTTTGAGTGGAAGAGACGATTACATTTAACCGTTTCAACAGTGAAAGGATAGGACCAAGATGCCAGCCTGGTAGCTTGCTTAAATTCATGCAGTCTATTAATCAGCAAAAGTAGCTCATTGGAACAGTTGCTGTGAAAATACTTGTAGAAGAGACAGAGGGAAGCCACAGCATGTCTGTGTGAAAGCGATTGTAGACTAGATGCCAGATCAGGACCTAATACATTGCATATTCGTCTGTGGATTTTGTTGAGGACCTTGAGACGTAGAGCGTGAGCACTAGTCTATGTATGACAGCAATATTCCATGCAAGGACGGATTGACTGAAAATAAATATCAACAGATAATACAGCATGATCTGAATTGCCAAGAGGCAAGAGTTGCAAAGCTTGGCAAAAACTAGGAGAGGAAGTAAGAAACAAATCAAGTCAGGAAGCATATTGATCAAATTTATTAGGAAACGAGTAGGGAAATCCACTATTTGCATAAGAAACTGAGCAACGAAAAAATTGAAAATCTGAATACTGGTAACCTTAGTAACATTAGAATGCTTAAGCCAATTGTCAAGATGAGCATTAAAATCACCAAACTTGTCAGTAGTTTTTTTTCCTTGTGTTTGTTTAGAAAGAATTTATATCTAGCTTATTAAAATTCAGTCATAAGTTAGTAAAAAATAAATAAAATAGTGTTTACATTTTAAGAAAATGTAAAATGTACTCTTGGCTTCTAAAAATATTTTTTTGTCCTTTTTAAAATGATCTTTTTTTTTTTTTGACTAAGTGGACATACTTTCAAAAATAGTGAAGGTTTTACACAATTCTTTTAGTTACAATTTTAAATTATTGTTGTCTTTCGTTACATATTACTACAAATTAGTCCAATGAAGCTAAAAAAAATCTTTTATGGAATTATCTAAATAAGACCAAATAATAGGTTTAGTTAGATTTTCTTAAAACTGTACTAAATTATTTAAACAAGTGAAAAAAATAAGTTTGCTGAATTAATTTTTTATGTTATTATTAGTACAAACATTAGAAAATTATTCAAGTGAGTAAAATAACATATATGCATTATTTTGAATTATTATTAATGAAAACTTTACAGAATTATTTAAATACCAAATTTAATTTCAATTGACAAATGTAAATAAAATAAATAATTTCTATATACGGAAGGTAAAAATTTATCTCATTAAATGAAAATAATCTGTTGTTGATTATTAAAAATATTACAAAATTATTTAATTATATAAATATAGCCTGTTGTTGAATTAATTTTCATTATTAATAAAACATTACACAATTATTTAAAATCAACTTGACAGTAGAATTAAAAAACAGGGTTTACTTTCAATAGCTAGGGAGGAATAGTTGTGATAGACATCAATAAGCTACAGAAGAACTCAGAACTGATCCCTGCATTTAAGTATTGAATTAATGTTTAAGTTTACCTTTTAAAAGTTCAACGATAATTCTTCAGTTGCCACTTAATTTAAAGACAATTTGATGTACGTAGATCCTTATTCTCCATACAAACAATTATTTTTATTTTATGGGTGATAAAACAGGGGACAATTTATAAGGTAAAATTAATATAGTGTAAAGACAGGAAAATAGAAATTAGATTTATAATTTATAAATTAAACATTTGAAGAGTTAGGGAAACATAATAGCTAATTAAGTAAAACTTATATTATGTAAGCTATAGGAATAAAAGTGAAACTGGAGCTCAGTTCTCCCATGAATTCTGAGATTAAAAAGCCCAGCTGTACTTTATAGTAATTTACACATGGTATTTACTCTGTCTCCCCACTGAGACACAAGGTTCTTTTTAAGGTTGGGACCCGAGCATGGACATCCGAGCAAGAAACAAAAATTGCCCACAGCTCCCACAACCATCGATTGTGCTGGCCTCAGTGCGAGCACCAATTCCTCTCTCTGGTGCCATGAGAGGGTGCTGCCTCAGGCAGCTGTTCTCGAGGGCTGGGCACATCTCAGTATAATTTTTCCTCAGTTGCCACTCTGTCCTTTGACAGAGTAACCCCTGAGCGCACTCTGCCCAAACACAGAGACGCAACTGAGAGATGATAACATGTTACAAATCACTCCAAGGAGTAATTTGTAATCACTCAACCCCTCACAAGGTCAGGTTGTGACACAAGGTCGGTTTAATGTGGGGAACCTGAGCATGTACAAAAATTTCCCTGAGCCTTTGCAACTGTCAGTTTCACTGACCTCTGTGCATGCACCAATCTTTCTCTCTAGTGCAATGAGAAGGCGCGGACTCAGGGGCCAGCACCTCTCAGTATAATTTTCCTCAGTTGCAACTCTGTCTTTTGACGGAGCCGCCTGTGAGTGCACTATGCCCAGAGGCGGAGACACAACTGAGAGATGATAAATAAACATGCTACAAACCACTCCAAGGAGTGATTTACACCCAGTATTTACTCTGTCCCCCCACTAGGACAAGATGTGACACAAGGTTTATTTTTAGATGGGGATCCGAGCGCGTACGCCCAGGACAGGAACAAAAATTCCCCTCAGCGCACCCCCACATCCCCCCCCTCCGGCAACCATTGGTTGCACTGGCCTCAGTGTGAGCACCGATCCCTCCCTCTGGGGCAATGGGAGGGTGTGGCCTCGGGCAGCTATTCCCCAGGGCTGGGCACCTCTCAGTATGATTTTCTCAGTTGCCCCTCTGTCCTTTGACAGAGAAGCCTCTGAGCTCACTCTGTCCAAAGAGAGATGATAAGTAAACGTGACCTTACTCAAAAAGAGTAAGTTACACATTAAAAGCTCTATATATGTATTATATATTATCTATATCTAGGCAATATCACTCTTCAGGTTTAACTAATTTGTATATTGATTTGAAAAAATATTATTAATTAAATGTCCTTCATTACTGTTCTTTTATTTGAGGATTGTTTTGAGTTTCGTATCAAAAATAGTTCTGTTTAGGAATGCCGTCTTATGTAGTGCAAAAATGGGGTTGAAATTTGCATTTTACTTGACCTTCAACAAGTTGGCATCTATTTATAAGACTTTCCTTAACTATTACAAGCCAATTTATGAATGAAATGTTCATTTAAAATTTTTGTTTCAAAGATTTCAAGTAATGAATATATCTTATTTTGTGAAGCGATAGCGAGCGGGCAAAGCCGTCTAGTTAGATATAAAGTTTTTAGTCTTATGCTTACTCTGGTTCCAATGCCATGTTAGACTAATCATTTTTATTGCATTATCAAAAGTCTTATTATCTCCCTTCTCTAAGAATATTCCAGACTTTGCTCAATACTTTTACCATCTTTTATGGTTCTTCTTGAGCATATTTTTGTCTCTTTGTTCCTTTATAGCCATAACTGTTATTTTTTCCATTACCATGTCTTACATAAATGATACACCCCAGGGCTCCATTTCATGAAAACTTCAACATGCTCATCTAGAGTTTATAACAATGGCTAAAGATTCTTGGTACGAATCCAGAGTTCAGTATATCACTATCTGTTGTCTCCTTAAGCTGACATAGTTTGGCAGCATGAGGAATTTTAAGTGTCAAGTGTTCTAATTGTAATCAAATTATGATTGGATGAAAAAGTTATTTGGATTTCATGGCATTAACCTGTACCATAGGTTACTGATAAAAATGCAAAGAGATAAGTACAAAAAAAGCTTTTTAATCAAAATTTGGTCAGATTAAAATCAAGTCAAATGACAAGACAAACTTTTATCAGTTTATCATTGATTTATCAATAACTAATGGAATGTTACTGACTCTTTACTATAGGATGCCCCCACAAAAAACAGGAAATTTGTTACAGTTTATTTAATTGCTAGAATTTTTGTTTGTTATTTGAAACAAAAGCAAAGGATAGAAATTTAGTAATCTTAAAACAGAACAAAGAGACAAATGTTAGATGTGGTGTTCAAAGAACTCTGGCAAAATTACTTGGCATTTTTATTTCAGTCCCTAAGTTGGATGTTCTTTCTTGAAGAAAACCATCACCTTGTCTTGAAAATTTGATAAATGCAACATTCTGGAACAATAAATGGTTAAAAAAATTTATATGCTAGTTAATTTTTTTTTAGTTCATTCATATAGTAAAATATATAGATTTTTTTTTTTTTGATATGTTACTTAATTTTTTTCATCATATAGTAAATCTAAAATTTCCTGTTTTTTGTGGGTCACCTGGACAATCTCCTTACAGTTGAAGAAAAAGATGAAGTGACAAGGATATGGTTCTTTTTTTTTTTTTTCTTTTTTCATTTCACTCCAAACAAGGCAGGACACTAGTACACAGTGCAAGGAGTGAAAGTGAGAGAAAAGAATGGGTATGGGGTGGAAGGTGAGGAAAGAATAACAGATGAAAGGGATTCAAAAGACAGAAGATGGTGATTGATGTTGCATTTAAATTTTTGAAGATTGTAATTATCAGAGAAGCAAGTAAATAGAAGGCAGTTTCACAGGTGGGAAGTGTGAGAAAAGAAACTTGGAGTAGAAGTGTCAGTTGCATTTAGCTATTTCTGCAATAAATGAGTGAAGACCTAGATGCTAATCTAGTAGCACACTTAAATTCATGTAGTCGATGCACAAGGGAGTGGAGTTCGTCGGAGCAGTTGCCATGAAAATATTTGTAGAAAAGACAGAGGGAAGCCATGCCACGTCGGTGAGAAAGGGACTGAAGCCAAGTTGCCAAGCCCGGATCGGTTACATTACAGAACTTCAGGATCATCAGACCAGATATGGCAGCTGTATTCAATATACAGATGAATGGTAGATTTGTAAATGTGCAAGAACTTTACCAATGAATGCTGATAATAATATGAGCAATGAGAAAGATTTAAGGAAAATAGGAAGTACAAGGAAACTGGTGCTTACAGTTCGAAAGTGACACCACTTATTTCTGGGAAACATGAAGAAAGAGGGCTTGGAAAATTTAATACTCACAGGACACATTGAAAATAATAGAAGCCAGAGGAAATAGCCCTAATAACTTAAATTTGTATGAATGGCTGGCAGAACAAGGACAAGAATAGTAAATAGACAAAAAGTTACTTAATGCAACAAGACAGGAAATTGTGCAATGCCATGATTACCTACATTATGTTAAAATATGGCATATTAAAAAAAGAAGTACTGTAATATCTGCATCTCCAGGTTTCTGTTTAAAACCTCAAACCTTCAGTTTGCCTTTAGAATTGCCTCGATGATGTTCTGGAAGCACTCTTTCAAAATTTGGGTCCATGTTTTTGTTATGGTATCCTGCAATTCTTTTAGATTGCTTGGTTGCACATATGGGATTTAAATCTTGGTTTTTGGCAAAAACAAGTTCTGTTCTAGAGAATTCATTAGTTTCTTTAAGACAAGCCTGTAATAGCTAATCATGCATAAGGAGCACTTTTATTCTCTGGAACCAGGCATATGGATTTCTCATTCCAGTGTTTAATTTTATTTGTTATTAAAACAAATGGAAATATTTTAATTGTTGTCTGCCTGTTTGATATTCATGTCATCTAAAAATTTATGATCACATTTATAGATCTACCATTTGTCCATGCATTGAATATTTCTTCCATATCCCAGCTTGGTGCTCTTATTTTATATCTCAAGATTTTTGACAAAATTCAAACAAGGATCTGTAATGCAATCTATCCTGACCAGACATCTTGATTTCAATCACTTTCTCTTTGATGTGATGTAGTTTTCCTAATAAATTTAAACAATGGTCTGTAATGTAATCAGTCCTAACTTGGCATCTTGACTTCAGCCATTTTCCCCAGTGCTCTTTTTCTACAAATATTTTTATGGAAATTGTTCTGATGAGCTTTCCTCTTTGGTGCCTTGACAGCATGAATTCAAGCATGCTATAGGATTGGCAACTTAGTCTCACTATTTTCTATGGAACTAGGTAGATGCAACTATATCTTCTATTCTAATAGTTTCTTTTCTTGCACTTCTTGCCTGTGGAACTCCCTTCCAATTTCTTGCTTCCATGCCAGCTACAATCCTCAAAATTTTAATTCAATATATTGATCATCATCTGTCTTCCTGAAAGCTTCTTGTGCCATTTTGTGTACATCCAGCAGCAAGACCCCTGATTGGGAGATTGGAGGCTTTGAGGAGCATGGAACCACATCTTAATTGCTGTTATTCTCGGGTCCACCCTAACCTGGGGTGGTAGCACCTGTTAGGGGTCTCAGCTATGGGCAAATAGTGAATCCCCAAACAAAAATCCACAGTACATTTTTATAACAAAAATGACAATACAACACTTAAAAAAAAGTATAAAAATACATTTTTATAAAAAAATTACCAGCAATACATTTTATCATCTACAAACTATATATCTAAAAACATATTTTTTACTCTGAAAGTATAAAATTATATACAAAATATCTGTAGCTGAAGGCATAAAATTGCATACAAAATATTTAGATTTCAGCTTTAAATAACCCATAGAGATTCATATGCCGCTAAACTAAATCAACAAACCAACCATTTTTTTATTGTCCTTTCTCTTCACTGAAGTCTTTTCATTGTCTTCCACTTGGAGTATACCCTTGCATCCTAGTTGCATTACTGCTTTGCTTGGAATGAATTGATCTAAAAAAAATGAAGAAAAAAAAGTTTGAACCTTCAACACACCTTTTTAATATGTTATACAAACATGAAATAATTTAGTATTTTTGTCTGTAAGTTGGTTGTCTTGTTTAGAAAAATAAAAATAAGGCTTTAATTCAACATTTTTAATTTTCTTTGATTCAGTTATTTTGCCACAATTCCTAAGAAAATTGAGATTGTAACAAGTATGTAGAATTGAATAAAGCTACACATGTTTACTATTTTTTTTTTTGTGTTGTTGTTTTTACAAGAAAATCAGTAGCACAAATATGTCGGTCACTTTTAGGCTTAGTGTTATACTAATCTTATTTGGTTGTTTTTGCAAACGACATTTTTGTTCAAGAAACATGAAACTCCAACAATGTATTGCTTAGTGAAAATCATATGAAAGAGGAATTTATGAAATAATTTATATTTTATCATGGGAATTAGTGTATAAGTGGATATTTACCAAATGAATTTATTAATTTTGATGGAAAAATCTTTTCATTTTAAATATTTTAAAATATTAAAATGCAAAATCATAAGGATTCAGTAGAAATTTATATTATTTAAATTATAAATAATGAATTTGGTGGCATAGTAGTTGTAAGTTCAATCCCTGGGTAAGACTCGGTGGAAACATGGTGAGCAATAATGGAAAAGAACAAAATGAGATATCCCTAGACATAAAGAGCAAAAGAACAGTCTACTGCTGTAGATTTAATAAAGCGTTCAGTTCAATTCGATAACCACATATGAGATGAAGTGTTTTTATCTTGGTCTAAAGTGTTTTGTGCTTTATAACCAGCGATAAAATCTAGGAAATATGCTGTTTGAAACAGTCAACCACTTGACAGAAAGGGAACGAAAAAATAAATGAATGAAGACTTTTGGTGTCAAATGACAACAAGCTAGACATTGAGGATTTCTGGTTGTGGGTCTATCTTAATAATCACAGTTGGGATTGAGTGGAGTTCTGGACTGCCAGTTAATGAAGGTAGACTCTCCATTGGGTTGTTCTGATTCTGACCATTTGAATTGTCAGTCATATGTCAGGATAGGCAGAGAGTTGGTATGGAGAAAAGTCAAAGGGAAGAGCTGATCTGTCAGCCTTATTTCATAGAAATTGTCCCAAGTATCGCAGACCAAGCAAGTGAATCCTAGAATAAATACCTAAATATATTGGAAGGAGAGTTTGAATCCTCATTTCTCAATGTGACATTTGTTTTCATCTTGCGTTTCCTTGTGAGCATACAACAGGCCTTTCCCAGTTTTTGTTGCACAGTAACATGAACAAGAATAGATGCAATATAGGGTAATTATTGAAATTTATAAGGTAAATTTGAATATATTATGCTAATAATTATTGTGAAACCAAATATTAGGCAACTATTATATCTTATGTTACATATGACACCCTCTATTTCCATTAAATATTACAGTATTTTGGAGTCAGTCTAGCTATAATTACTGGTAGTCTATAGTATATTGGTAAATAGTACTCTACCCAGATCTCTCAATTTTGTATATAAAAGACCCAAGAGATATTTTTTACCCATTTTGGAAAGAGTAAAAAGGTGATTTTAGATACCTTCAAATCTGTTATTATTTTTGTATGTATTAGTGAGCATGTTGTTGGAACATTTGCTTTCCAATCTGGGTTCAAATCTCACCAGTGTTGATTTGTCAGGAATTGACTTATTGATATTATTGTCATGGTTCAATCCCAGCATGTGATACCTTTGGAAAGTGACTGAAAACTATGACATGGCTTGACTCAAGCCTTGTGAGTGAAATTGGGTTGATGGAACTATTTGGCAGCCATCAATGGTTGTGCTAGCATGAAGTCATAAGTCATCATGACCGAGCATTTGTGTGTACTGGCGTCTCTCCCAGAAACTTTAACTAAGGTCTGCTCAGCATAATTTCAGTATAAACCACAGGTGGGTTTTGTAGGTATTGAACAAATACAAATGTGCCTGAGCAAGCATCAGAAATAGTGATGGGATAGCCACCCTAGTAGACAGGCATATTTGGATGCAAGCAGCCAGTAATTACTGTTACTATTTATTATTGAACTGTTATAATAAATTCAAATTAAATTTGACATTAAAGTGCAGTTTGTTGTTCATATATATTATGTTTACTTTGTGTTATAGAAAATATTTTTCAATGGATGTGCAAAACACTTCCTGATTTTTTTTTTTTTTTTCTTCTTTGGTAAGAAGTAAACAATATATTGACTAAATGCCTGTATTTAAGAAAAATGTTTTTTTTTATATATACTTCAATTCTTTTTCTGTATTAAACACTAACTGATATTTTTGTCTCCCTTTAGGAGGTACTGATGTATGGCGCATTACAGCTGAGGAGAGGGGCAAGCATGATGCACAGTTCTTCCAACTGAAACCAATAAATGGCTTCATTACAGGTTAGTATTTATTTTAACATGATTGATGTTTATAAAAGATTTAAATGACAAACATTTATTTATTCAGTTGCATAAACTTTTTGTTCCAAGTATTTTAGTCTACTTATGAATTGGGTAGTATTTTATGACAACTATTTTTTTTTTTTAATTATTTCATCTTGAGCAAGGCAATAAAGACACTAAGATGCAAGGGATTAGTGAATGTGGAAAAATATGAGAAAAAGAAAAATACTATCAAGGAGAGAGAACAATAAAAGAACAGGAATTAAGAAAACAGAAGATAATGATTAATATTGCATTTAAATTTTTGTGGATCAAAATAGACTGGAAAGTAAAAAGCCAGGAGAGAGTTCCACAAGTTCCATTTCAGCTGAAAAATGGTGGGACCTAGCTATCAATCTAGTACTGCACTTCAATTTCTAAAGTTACAATTCCAAACAAGAAAGCTTAGAAAAATTACCAGGAAAATATAGAAACAACACAGGGAAGCTACGTTACAGCAGTGGGAAAAATGACTGAAGTTGAGATGCCAGGTCAGGACAGATAACATTGCAGATTCTTTGTTGAATTTTATCAAGGATCTTTAATACATAGAGGAAGCACTAGACCAGATGTGACAGGAATATTCAATACATGGACAAATGGTAGACTAAAAAATCTGTAAGAGAGTTTCTGGCAATTTTCATGGCAACAGACCTAGCACTTGATTCAATATATAATGAAAAAAAATAGTAATGATGGCCGTGACAGCTGTGATTGTTCTGGACCAAGTGATGAAAGATTTCACTAATACATTATCATCCCATAGTGATTAAAAAAAAGGGTTAATTTCTAACTCTTAAGAAGATAATCCAAACTCAGTTAGGCATTAACTTTTTTTTTTTTCACCCCTATTCATTTTGTCTTATTGTTACAACTATTTTTGTGATTTTCCTGTTAGTTGATGTTTTCTGTAGATTTTTGATGTTTCATTACAGGTCCTATAATATGCTTATTTTGAAAAGGGACATTCTCAGTTGAATGTCAGGGCTTACAGCCATATGACATTGAAACAGTGGTTGTTATCTGATCACCAAGCAACACCAAGCTTAGTCAGTACCTAGATGGGTGACTGGTTGGGATACCTGGTATCCCAAGCAGTCACCAGGTCCTGCAAGCTTGGATGTGTAGGTGGTGTAATGGTTTCATCTGGAATTATTAATTGGAGAGCCTAGTTCCAATTCCAATCAGATTCATTATATTCACTTATTTTTTTTTTAAATAGCATGTACCTTTGGAATGTAGGTAATCATGGTTCTCTCCAGATACTTCCAAGTTAGGCCTGAGGGGTTTAAAATTAGTGTGCACTTAAGCCTGGGAGGAGTCTCCAAAGAGAGAAGTGCCTAGGAGGACATGCAGTTTTTGTATAGCTACTTACTTGCTTTAAACTTGACCTTGTGTCACATTTGGCTTGATGTGGGCATGAATTCATGAGTTATCCATAAATTCCGATGCCTTCTTGGGAAAGATAGTGGAGTAGTTACTAATTGTTTTCCCCACAGTTTTAGAATTCAGAGTCTTTTTTTTTCTCTTGTACTGGTTGTCACTCAAGGCTAGAGAGTCCAGTCTACTTCTGCTATTTAAACAATACTTGTTGTACTGCTGGGAAATATCCCTATTTCAGTCATGAAGCAATCCAATATGCACTTACCTTAGGAGAAGTTAGTTTCATGGACCAATTATTTGTTAGTTGACATTCGAATGGTTCACTGCTGTAGCCCTATGCCAGACTAAGTTTAGTATAAGAATATTATTTGTATTTGGAATTCATAATCAAATGAATAAATTAGAAATCAGAATTAATTTCACATTTTGTAGTCATTTATTGTATATGTATAGAATTTTTTAATCTTTAATCTATATTTCTCAAGATGACTGAATGTACTGTTGAAAGTGCTCATATATTTAAGAAAGACCTAATGCAGCTTATAATTTTAAAAAACAAGGATCATAACATTCAAGTGATTAGTAGCATCTTTAAAATTTTGTTAGCAAAGGGATTTCGCCATTTTATATCATTAACTTTACTAATTTACTTTTTGTATGAATGATTCATTATATATATATATATATATATATATATATAATTTCATTGAATACAGCCAACAAGGTAGATTGAATTAATTTTAAAAGTTTTTGCAACATTCTAACATTTTTCTGTTTTCTAGGAGATAAAGAATATAAGGATTGTCCATAATTTTTAATGTCCCAAGCACTTTTGGACACTTCTATAGACATTTTACAAGAATTCTATATAAATCACGTTATAAGAAACATCTTGCTATTCAAGATACCCTATATATCTAACAATTCTCTCCTACCATCAACCTTAAATTATTTAATAGTGGAAATGGAGTGGTGAATGTTTTTTAAAAAAAAAAAAAAAAAATAGAAAGAAGCTCACAAGAATTCCAGTCGTGTGTGACACATGAGATCTTGGAATGAATGCTTCTTTTTCAAAAAAAAAAAAAAAAACGCAAATATTATTTATGATGTAACAGTCCAAACATGAGAAAAAAAATAACAACACCAGAGACAAAACACCCTTGAAAATGGTTATCGAAGTAGCTGAAAGCGCTTGGGACAATAAAAATTATGGGTAATTTTTATATTCCTTAGTTTCTACAAAACAGAAAAATTTTAGGATACTGGAAAGACTTAATAAAAAGTTAATTCAAACTTTCTTGCCAGCCATATTCAATGAAGTATATATGTATTTTAAAAAGCAGATAAACCGCAAATGTTCTTGGTTGAAATGTGGATTTTTTTATTTTAAAATATATATTATACTCTATTTTCCATAATTCTGCTACATGCGTTTCTGTTTTTGCAACCTTCTTCAAGCAAAGAGTAGATATTTCCACATATTATAAAAATGAATTTTTTGCGTGGTAGTGATTCAGATGTCAAGAAAGACATTTTAAAATAAAAAAATAAAATCACATTTCAACCGAAAATGTTTAAGCTTTATCTTCTTTTTAAAATATACACTTTTCTCTTGTTGGAACAATTATCACCTCTTCTATATATATATATATATATATATATATATATATATATATATAGTTTTATTATTTTTTTGAGCATTTAAAACACATAATGTTTGTATATTTACATAATGTATGTTCCAAAGGTTGTCATAGCTTGTGTGTTAACGGATACAAGCTCTACTGTCTATAAAATGCTCCCAATGGCATGCATCTTGAATATCCTCTGACAACTAACTCCAGTTGCTAGCCAGAGAAGGTGTGAAGGTGAATTGCTGGTGCCTCTTAACCAGCTGCTTCAGAGAGATGGCGCTTGTCAGCCCAGTAAGACAGTCTATCCAGAGAAAGGAAGACTGTGTTTTTAAACCTCTGCTACCTTGTGGCAATATCCAAACCCAGAAAAGACTATAAAAATAAATCATTATCATCATTCCCTTGACTTTTGTAATCATAGGGAGGGATCCATATGCAGAAGCCACACTAAATCTCCTCCACAACAGTCTATCAACAGCAGTCATCAGCAATTCTGGTACAGTCATACTTGTCCATTTTTTTGACATTGTTCAACCAGTTTTTATGTTAGTGTCCTCTCCTACATCCACCTTCAACAGTGCCTTGCATGATGGTCTTGGACAGGCTGTTGTACCTTGTATGTGTCCACACCACGCCATTTTTCTCCATTTGACAGTGGTGAGAAGAGGTTCCTTAGTATCCCACAAAACTTTCAGCTCTTTTCTGGAAGTAAATACAGACAGAACATCTGGAGTGAAGCCCTAGATGTGGTTGGCTGTTAACACTGACAAACTTCCCGCGACTCCCACATCCAAGACGGCCCCAAATGTAATTTCTTGTATTCCTTTGAATCGTGTTAGTACAACCGAGAAGTGGATACATATGGTCCATGTAGCATATGACCTCTATGTCCTATCACCCAGGCCTGCACTCTGGAGAGGTCACTCCAGTCTCACCACCAAAAGATTAAGTTTTGATCCAATGGGATGCTACCATTTTCTCACAAGATAAACAGACACCTACTACTACTCTGCTGGTGTACTTGGCAGTTATAAATTTCAGGTTTGGCAGAAAGCAATGGATGAGGACACTGAAATGAGATAGTTCTATTCTTGTGAAGATTGCCAAATGTCCCAGGTATGTGTGGAAGGCAATGCTCAAGATTCACACCATCCCAGGGACAATAGAATTAGTTTGAGACAACTTAATGTATAATGTTTGACTGATACAAAATTGTTCATTATAATTCTGTTATGTCTAAATGCAACTAATTTCATAAAATAAAAAAAAAAGTCTTACTTCTTACTTAATAAATAAAACACACATACGAAAATGAGCAAAATTAATGTGACATTATGAACACCCACGTAGAAGTGGAAGAGCTGGTTTCATCTAGATCTCAAGTGTTTCTGTCTAAAAGACCAGCAGATGGTTGATTATGTTGACCAAAAATGTGGTGAAGTGCGTGAAATGCATTTCTGTTTGAACATCCATTTTCATAATAGGCTTTGATAACTTTAACACGTTGTTTGATTGTTACTCTTTTCATGGTCGAAATTGCCAAAAACTTAAGTTGTTAAATCTGAAAGAAACAGCAAAAAATCATTAGATGCTTAAACTTAATTCACATTTAAAATCATGCCAAATTATTGGAACATTCTTTAGTTAGTAACTTGGTGTTTTTAAACTGAATCCTTTACTCGGCCAATGGAGGTAGATTGTTCTCATTCCGTAATGAGAAATGCTAGAGGATTTCTTGTATCAAATAATTCTTTAAGAATAATTTATATGCAAGTTGCATTTCTAAAAATAAAATAAGTCATACATATATTGCCAGTTTTAAAAAATTAAAATTTAAAAATGTTTTTGGTTTGTTTTTTTTTTTGTTTTTTTTTCAGGAGAACAAGCAAAAGGATTCTTTATGCAATCTGGATTACCAACATCTGTGCTGGGCCAAATTTGGTAAGAAGACTTTGTCATTTATTTATCAATATTTTATTTTAACTTTTTTTTTAATCATTTCACCACTCCAAGCAAGGCAATAAAGCCACTAAGGGATTAGTGAGTGTGAGAGAATATGTGAAAAAGAAAACACTATTAAGGAGAGATAACAGTAAAAGAACAGGAATTAAGAAGAAAGAAGATAACAATTGATATTACATTTCAATTTTTGAAGATTAAAGTTGATTGGAAAGGAAGAAGCCACAAGCAAGAAATGTGAGAGAAGGAAATGTTAGCATAGAACTTACAGTTACATCTAGCGGCCATTTTCAACTGTAAAATGATGAGATCTTACCACCAATCTATTATAATATTATTATGAACAACTAATAGATTGTATTTATTATTTTTACATTGTGATGAAAAATTGTATTTTATTTATATTTTAACTTATTTTCTTACGATAGAAGATGTATTTTCGAATTAGTAGGAAAAGTCTTTTGAATCCTAATGCTTATTTCATTTTTGTTTATTTTTTATTTTTTTGTTTGTTTTAGGTGATTTCCTCTCCCCCTATTATTTATCATTCAAACAGTTTTAACAAAAACAATAAATAATGATCTTATGATGGACTCTCCCATTGTTTTCAACGTATAGGTGTCTTTCAGTTCGGTTTTTATGTTTGTTTTGTATGAGACAACAATTTTGCACAGGATTTGCAAACAGGTCCACATGAGGGACATGCTGAAGGGTTGATCCTCATATGGGCTGATGTATTAGCCCGAGATTTAGTGTTGGTTCTTAATTCTCTCAGATGATTCTTTTCAAAATTAGTTATACCTTGGTAGCAGGTGTTTCTCCAGTTTGCTCGGTTTTCAACAGTGAGTTTGAACTCCTCTATGGGGATGTTTACAGCATTTAAATTGTATTTAAGTTTGTCCTTGGAGTGTAACCAAGGATGGCCTACATTATGCTTACTGTGAAAAAGTTGGCTATACATGAAGATTTTCGGCATTCAATCAACACTGATTCTGATGACATGACCAGCCCATCTGAACTGTGATTGCATCAGAAAGGATTCAATACCACCAATGCCACATTTGATGAAAAGATCAGGGTTAGAGATTTTGTCCTGCCATGTATAACCTCATATTAAACGAAGACCGTATTTTCAGTAAGTCCTTACTTAGGAGTTAGAGAAACAGGACAATTTTTCACTATTTTTTGATATAGTACCATTGACATCAATGTACTTGGTTCAGTGTTACTTAAGCATTGCAATCCCATCACAGAAGAAGGTGGCATTCTGGTGTGCCAAAAACTCCTCCACAGCATATATGATCTCATCATTGTTTACAAAATAGCAACCAAAGCCACAGTTGGCTGCTACACCTACTGCAAGCTGAGCAGTGTGAATGGACATGTTATCCTGCAGCAAGACCACCCCTGTCCTCAGCTTCCTTCTGCATTTTGACTTGATTGCTTCTTTGTCTTAATTCCGATGCTTAGTTCTGTCTATTAATAGTTTTTCTCTTTTCCAGGTAGTCTATCATGATTACACCTTCAGAATCCCAAAAATCAAAAATTATCACCTTGCCAACAGATGCTGCTTGCTTGAACTTCTTTGGGGTTGGGGGAGAACCAGAATGTTTCCACTGTTTGCTTTAATTCAGCATCAAAGTAGTGAACCCAGGTTTCATCGTGAGTTACTAATCTGCGGCAGAAATTCTCAGGGTCAGCCTAGAAACAAGTCAGAAGTGTCCTAGAAATGTCAACCCTTTTCAGCTTCTGCTTTGGAATCAGTATTCTTGGGACTCATCTTGCAGATAGCTTGCTCATCTCCAAGATCTCAGTTAAAGTGGTATGGACCAAACTAAAACTAATGCCTATGGACTTAGCTATCTGCTGGACAGTAAGATGTCTGTCATCTAAAGCCATATAGCGAATGACATCAACTTGTTCATCAGTAGTTGAGGTTTTTGGACAGCCTGATTGAGAGTCATCTTCTGTTATGTTCTGTCCTTTTCCTGCTTAAATTTCACAGCTCACTTCTTCACAGTTATATAAGTAGAGGAGTCCTCAGCAAGTGTCTGTGCCAAGACCTCATGGATTTCCTTGGGTGTCATACCTTTCAATTGCAAATATTTTATGACTGCTTGGGCCTCTGTTTTACCCATTTTTAGATTTGTTACACACACACCTCACCTTTTTATAGGTGAGGTGTGTGTGACAGACATTAAGACTGAATGAGTTCCATAAGCAGTGCTAATGTGTTGCCACAACAAAAATGTTATGGCTCTTTTTTTCTGGGTGAGGATTAGAACTTTTTGAATGACCCTTATATTTATCATCCGCACCTGCTCATATCCAGGTATCCTGATTGTCATCCTCTCTCCCTACTCCCTTTCTCTCCCCCTGGTGGCAGTGGCAGAGATGGCTGTGAATCAAAGAGATTGATAAGGCGATTTGTGTGAATTTGATTTTGGTGGACAACTCTGCATGACAGACAGGCCCACACACTTGGCTAAATGTGCCTCCCTTGCAGCTCAAAGGGTATTGAGACCAGCAAGATCTGGTGAGCCTGGTTGCATTGGCTTGTCAGACAATTATATATATATAATGATAATTTTATACTATGTGTTTATTTTATATATATATATATATATATATATATATATATATATATATATATATAAAATTTAGATTGAGTATATCTGTATCTGTAAAGGACTATGAATAAAGACAAAAGGAAAACTTAGCTGACCCATTTCATTATCTGAGGGGTATTTGCCTTGATGAAGTACCTCAGAGAATGAAATGCATCAGCTAAGATAAGTTTTCATTTTGTCTTTATTCATACATATATTCTTTTCATATTTATGGATGGATTTCTATTATTTATCATTTAAAGAAAAATAAATAAGTGGTCCATTTGACAACAAAGCCTTTGCTCTAATACCCATTGTAAGAAATATACATTTGTGTGTGTATGTATATTTAAACTTTGAATTTTAATTAATTTTAACTTGATTCTTGTTCTTGAAATCAAGGGATCTAACTTTGTTCATACTCTTTAAATTTCAACAGCTATTTTAAAAATAAAAAAACTATTTTTTAACTTCATTCAAATAAGTTACAATTACGTTTTGTTTCTTTTACAAACTTAAATGAAATAACTGAATTCCAAATGAATAGGCAAAATAAATTAAAGGAGTATTTTCTGTTGTGGTCATAAATAGTAAAGATCTTAATATTAATTGCTCTATGTTGAGATCTTAATTTTTTGAAAGATTCTTTTTTATGATTTGTCTTGGTATGTATGATTTGTCTGGAAAATAGAATTTTAATTCATACTATTACTAGATTTGAATTTGAAATTCACTTTAATATGATTATACTTCATATATTAATGCATTATATTAATAATATATAGTATCTTAGTTGAAGGCATATTAGAGTTCTCCAAATATTAAAATTTTATAAATCTGTATTAAATGCACAAAAAGTAATTTGTTTGAACCAAACCAAAAAGAGAATATAGAACAAGTAACATTTAGTGTACCATCCAGAAAATTTTTTCTTAATATTCTTTATTCAAATGGGGAGGGTTCATATTATGTCATCAAATATGGTATTGTTGAAATGGCTGGTAGAAATACATTTATCTTACCATCTCAGTACAGCATTATATGATATAGTAACGGTTAGTTCATGGATAAAAATAGATAAGCAGACATGCATATATATATATATATATATATATATATATATATATATATATATATACGTACAGTACTTATTGGAAAGCACTCAATATCATTGATAGAGTTAATATACTTAGTTGTATTGACATCAATACAACTAAGTATATATATATATATGTGTGTGTGTGTGTGTATTGTAGACAATAGAAATTAGGATTTCTCCATAATATTGATGATCATCATTTCACTTTATAAACTAAGACTAATTTACAAATCCATCAGGTTAACAAAAAATCAAAATGGAACTTGCTTAAAACTAATTTTAAAAGCCAGGCAGAAGCAAAGAAAGGAAAAAACAGAAAAAAGAAAGAAAGAGTAAAAGTGATATTAATACATTAATATTTAATATTAATATGTCTCATGATGTATGATATATGAATATATATTGTATTATTTGGTGTAATGATGTATCATTTAATAATTCAAATTAATAATATTGTTTAATGAGCTATTTACATTTTAAGTAGTATCTTTTATTATAATAATACTTAATAAATTTTTAATACCCTTTAATATTTTATTTACACTTATTTAATATACTATTTAGTAATATTTAATTATAATGATATTATTTAATAGTGTAATATTTTAGTAATGATATTTCTTATAATAATTATATATATTGTTTATATTTAATTATTATATATCGTTTTTCTTTGTGTCTTTATTTATTAATTAGCACCTTTATTTACTTTATTTATTTATTTATTAATTAGTACTTTTATTTACTTAATTATAATTTATATATTGCTTTTATTAATTAACCCACCTCTATTTTTTACACATTGCATTATTTTTCTAATTGTAAATGTAGGTTTTTTTTCCTTTTCAATTACCCTTCCTCTATTATTGGTTTGTTATATAAATATTAAATCTTCTCTGAAGTTTTAATTTCTTGTAGATGGTAATAGTTTTTAGTATATGTTATGTTCTTTTTAATTTAAAATGAAGATCATTGAATGATACATCTCCTAAAATGAAAATAAATAAATCATGTTTTTTAATCTTTTAATATTTTGATATATTAATTTCGGCAATTCTTTCTTATTAATATAAGTATATCTCTTAATTTTGAATTGGTAGTAATTTGTGAATATAAAATTATTGAAAATATTTTTCCACTTTTTTAACTGATTGAAATCAGGTCAGTTTACAATACATGTATCTAACTCTTCACACCATTACCATATCTAGACTTACTATTCTATATATACTTTCCTTTCCCACCTCCTCCTCTCTCTTGTCTTCTCACTATTCCTTTTACTCTTTCTTTCTTTCGTTCTTTCTTTCTTTCTTCTGTTTTTCCTTCCTTTGCTTCTGCCTGGCTTTTAAAATTAGTTTTAAGCAAGTTCCATTTTGATTTTTCTTGTTAACCTGATGGATTTGAAAATCCTTGTAAATTAGTTTTAATTTATAAGCAGAAATGATCAACATCAATATTATGGCGTAATCTTAATTCCTATTGTTTATAATTTATATACTCTGTTTGAATAAAACATTCGTCTCTCTGTGAATTAGTTTTAATATTTTATATTAATAGGATTCACTTGGATTATGTATCAACTAGATGCGCTATATATATATATATATATATATATATATATATAGATGGACTTCTAGCGGCAGAAGTCCATGTTTGTAGCTCTTTCTTTTTTAAAACCTTTTTTTTTTTTCCTCGAGATTGATTTGATTAGCAAATCAAAAATTCTAGGGTTTTTAAAACGAGTCTAGTTATCTATATTTTTATATATTATATATATATATATATACACATGTATTTATGTATGTATATACACACATATATATATATATACATGTATTTATGTATGTATGTATATATACACACACACACACATATATATATATATATGTATTTATATATATTATATATATACATATATATATATATATATATATATATATATATATATATATATATGAGAATACTTTACATGTTTAGTAAACATGAATGTGACAGTATTTTGTTCTGAAAAAGAATTGCATTAAGGTCTTACTTGGTAAGTTGGCATGGTCATCATTTTATCAGTGATTTAGCTTCACCCATATCAGGTAAGAGAAAGTGAAATACATATACTGTCATACTGATCAATTGGCTCCAACTGGCAACTTAATTTTCATGCCTTTAGCATGGCTATCACATGATGCACATCTTACCCTTTTACATGTGCATAAATTATGGTTGATCCAAGTCCAGGCAACCAAGTTTTGTTATGTTACAATATGTATTGGAAATCAGGCATACATTAATTTCTAAACCTTGTAGTTTTTTTTTTCTTTTGAGTTATTCAAATGTTATTTTGAAGAAACATTGAATAGCACAGAAATTAGATATTAAAAATTTAAATCTCAAATTATTATTTTGACAAACATGGACAAACATGCCCATAATAAGACAGAATGGCAAAAGGACAGTTTTCCCATGAGACTGCTTTTTTAACTACCTTTGCTCTTCAGTAATATTTATTGTTTTAAAAAGCAATCATCAGAATTGTAATAAAACCTAAACACATGAAAGTGAATTTATACGTTTTCTTTGTTCTTGAGAATTGACAACAAAAATAATAAACAATAATTTATTAGATTGTTTATTGATACAGTGTAACACGGATATAAGAGAGATTTTCTCTGATCCCAAATTAGAGCCTGTGTTAATGTATATAAAATAGACCAAACCCGGATATAAGAGACTTCTTCTCCGGTCCCAACAACTCTCTTATACCCAGGTTACACTGTATTATTTATTTCTTATAGGATTGGTTGTCATAGTATCAGCTAATTGCTAATCAATTCAAATTGTAAATAAGAATTTCCTTATGTTTTGTTCCCATATTTTAATAATTTAGTAAATGTTTATTTTTTATATTTATTCCTTTTTAAATTGGTATATGATAAATATTTGCATTACATTAGTTTTAATTGTATTAGTTTTTAGAATATTATAAATATAAAATTAATCTTGTAAATAAGCAATCTAATAAATTTAATATTTTTATTATAAATTCTCAAGAACAAAAAAATGTATAGATTCACATTCATCATATGTTTAGCTTTTATTCCAATTCTAATCATTGTTTTTTAACCTTTATCACTCTGTATGTGATTTCATTTACTGTACAAAAAGTTTATCCTGCCACTGAAGTTGATTCTAATCTCTGAACAATAGTGTTTTAATTTAATAGTTGTGCTGTCATATCCTGCTATGGCAACAGAAAACAACTTTGGGTGAAATTAACATTAAGGATACTGCAAATGAGTGGCCTTGAAAAAGAATGCAGTGGAAAAGGAAGTAATGCAGCATGCTAAAGGTTAAAACAATAAACATTGCCAAAGATTGAAGGGAGTTTAAAAAAAAAAAAAAAGTGGTGTCTTGGGAAAAACTGTCCTTTTGACACTACATCTTATTGTGGGAACATTTATCCATGTTTACCATTATTTCTTTGTATAAAGACAATTTACTAATTACATTTTTTAATTTATGCTAATCTAAGCATGTTCAATTCTTTTGTAAAAATTTGTAACTTTTTTAATATTCATTGTTTTATGATGCTTTATGATGAATTATTACTTTACACGTCTTAAACATATGTGAATGTAACATTGATAATCATTTGTATCTCTTCTAGGACCCTAGCAGATGTAAACAGTGATGGAAAAATGGATAAGAAAGAATTTTCAATGGCTATGCATTTAATCAAGAAAAAATTACAAGGCTATGAATTACCAAAGAATCTTCCAGCGAGTTTAAAAGCAGACCCCACCGTTGTTGTTAATACATTTGGCATGGCTCCACAAATGGCTCCTGCAATGACGCAGCAAATGACGATGGGTATGGGAATGCCTGTTGGTATGTTTTGTGAATGTGATTTACTTAATATTATTAATTCTGAATATTGTATGATATTGAAAGAGAAATACATTTCAGCTTAATTGAATTCGATTTTTTTTTTTTTTTAATGGATGTTCACACAAACTCTTTATCAATGATTGCAGAAAAGATTGCATATACATAAACCATGAAAAAACAATCCAACAATGATAAAGTTTCATCAAATTTAGGAAAATCTTACTACTAGATATATCTTATAACAATTCACAAAATGTGAAAAATCAACACGATGTGAAGACCTAATACTAACATGGTGGGTGAAAATGCAATATTTGAAAAAAAGATAAAAACTGACATAATGCAAAACCATGATGCATACAAATAGTCACTATGTTATTAACAATAAAATCTTTGTTAATGGCTTATGAAAGCAGAAAGTACTCTGACTTCAGACAATTTATATTCAAATTTTCACCAGAAACCAAATAAAAAGTCTGAAATATTGAAAGCAGTAAACAAAAGATATCCTTAAGAAATAGCTACTATTAGTTTTGAAACTGAACTTTGTGGGTATGTAATGTTTGTTTCTGAGTGTCTGCATACATACATACATATATATATATATATATATATATATATATATATATATATATAGAGAGAGAGAGAGATTAGTAGATAATGCCAAAATATGCTACAACATGCAAGGCAAGGAAAGACTCCAAACTCTAGTAGCTGTTATACAAAATAAACAGCCGGCATTAAATAAAATATCATTCACTACAGGAGGTGGTATCCTGAAGTGGTTATGATATAATTAATGTGGCCACATATTATATTAGTATAAATAAAAAAAAAATTAATAAATAAAATAAACAAATTGCATTCTTTTTGTGTGGCTTCATTCCCAATAGCCATTATATTACATCATGCTCAACCATTTCAAATGTCTTGTCCAGCTTCTCAAAGAATACCAGGATGCAGACAAACAAATTCTAACTACCACACCGGCACCACATCAGTTCTTGATAATGACTGCAAAAGTCGAAAATACTTCAACAAAAATAAGAACTTCAGACAGTTTATCCACACCTTCGAGTACAATACTCAATTGGAAAAGCATAAAAACCTTGATTTTTTTTTTTTTTTTTATCAAACTTGTTTGTATGAATGCTTGGTGCCTAAATATATGTTATTCTCATATATATATATATATATATATAGGATGTCATTTTGCCTTTAGGGACCTTTTCGGCCAACACTTTCTCAAAAGGAGAATGTTGGCACTTAGAACAAAATACTCCATGACACACTTGTTAATAGCAAATGAGGAGGGAAAATTTACTTGTATTCCTTCAATCAAACATTAGGAATGAATGAAGACCTACAAATTCAAGAAGAAATCGTAAAATATAACTACAGGTATAAAAAACTAAATTTTCCAGAGTTATATTTTCAAATTTCTTTTTGAATCTGTAAGCCTGATAAATTGGATCATGATTACGATTCCAATGTAATAAATTATAACCATGGGATATTAGTGTTTGAGCCTTTATTTATTTATATATATATATATATATATATATATATATATACACACACACAGCCTGTTTCTCTGTATCACAGCTCATCAGTGTTATGAGACATCTGATTGCTTGAAGCTGAGATCAGAATTCAACCGATTTGGCATCAATCAGAGACTCTACCCATAAGCTATCAGCGCATGGCAGAGAAAGAGAATCTTTTTACATATTCTATACATGATGTCTATAAGCACTAGACCAGCAGCCAGGGCACTCAATTCTGGCAAAGAGCTATGTGTTAAGCAGGAGGAGGAAAACATATTTCATTGAATAATATAGACATATTATGTCGATTTATTTTTAGAATAATCCTTTCTAGTTCTCTAATCAGTTTCTTGATGTTAAAATGAAATTCATCAAGGAAGGTGTCATGGTTTTTTTGTCTTACCCAAGTACTTCCAATCTCCTCAGATTATCCTCAAGAGTGAATTTTTAAGACAAACTTATTGTAACTGTAATAATTGTGATGGTAATTTTTAAAAACACATGTGAGCATGCTCTGTTATAATCATTTAAAAAATTTAAATCTATTTGTTGTAGCTAAGGAATTATTTCCAAAACAAGCATCCCAATATAAGGGAGCTAACCAGAAATTGGTAGAAATTCAAAATGGCATTAATTAAATGCACTTCACATTGTTGGTAGACTTGTAGGAACATTAGTGTTTGTTTAACATCCACAAAGCCCATCCGTCATTTATATTGCAAATATGTTGAGTGGACCTTAATTACAGTTTCTGGTATAGAGTATATAATCTGGCATAATCAGCTGTTTGAATAACATATGTATGCTCAAACCCTCAGTCATGATGACTTGTAACTTTGTGGCTAGCACAACCATCAATGACCTCCTATACAGTTTCATCTATCCAATTTCAGTCACATGGCTGGGGTGAACATTTAGTATGGTTTTAAGGCACTTTCCAAAGGTGCTGCATACTGAGATTGCCTCCCCAGACTTGTAACACCAGGAAGTCACTTTCCAGACAATTCATCTCTGGGAAGTGAACACACACACACACACACATATATATATATATATATATATATATATATATATATATATATATATTTTCTCTGAAAACCCACATGTAAGTAAAACAATTTTAATAATTCTCTGTAAAAATACATTATAAATATTATAGATAAATACTAGGTGTTTTCCCAAATCTTATTTTCTCTATACAGCAAGTTTTTGTACAGACTTTCCTAACAATTTCATTTTATACCCATATATATATATATATATATATATATATATACACACAGTATATCTTTATCAAACAAGTCTTATTAGAAAGGTTTAGATTTTTTTTTAGGCAAATAACTTTTCACATATGTGGCTATTGTAAATGTCAAAATGCCCAAAATTTGTATTAGGCCCTAGCTTTTAACTCACGTGAGCCATCATCAGGGATATGAGAACATAAAGATTTTTTTTAGAAAAGAAACAAATTTAATAGACATAAAATGTCTATTCTTTTTAATTATATAAAAATAAGGCATACATAAGTGTTGTATTCAGCTGAAAAGATTTGTTTAATAGTTTGCTATATTTTTCCAATTTCTAAATGAGCTGTTTTCTCATCTGGATGAAAACTATGGATAAACTGTCGAAAGTCCATGGTTTTGTTCTACTACTTTCGACTGTTTCAGTGGTTATCATACTAAAAAACACACACACACACACATACATATATATATAAAATATAAATATATATATATAAATATATATATATATAAATATATATATATATATATAATATATATATGATCCTTAAAATATCTTAATATATTCTAAAAAAATGTTTTTAATGAATAATATTTTGAAGAATTTAATAATAAAAAAAAATGTATTTTTCTTTTCTACCCAGAGAGATATTTACTTCTAGCCAGAAATAACAACTGGTATAGCATAGGTTGCAAATATTTTTGCTCAAATGATCCTTTGGTTTATTTAAACTGGCATAAATCTGTTTAAATGCTAAATTTCTCTTTTGCAACATTTGTGTGAAGTTTTGATATCAAGTGAAATTTGCCTGTTTCGCAATTTCTCTTCAGGTATGGGTCCCACACCCATGATGATGACTCCTTTATCAATGAACCCAGCTACCATGACCACCCCCGTATTGGCTAATGGGGTTATGAGTGAGTTGTTTTTCAGCTAAATGTTGCTCAACACTGCTACCTGGGTAGTTGGGAAAAATAATTTTCCTTAGAAGTTTATAATCTTCTGAGGGAAAAGATTTTATTTCTTCAGAAAACTTCTTGAAATTCCCTGCCACTCTGCACTTTTACTGCAAAAAGATTCCTGCACAAAATGATTTGTGTCAATAAGAATTTATCAAAGCATTATATAAACCATTTTGAATTTTTTTTTTTTTTTTTTCAGTAAACTATTTTAGCTAGAGCTTAGAATCTTTGGTTGTACGTAGTCTGAAACGCACTGGGCAAATGGAATGGCCAGCTATTTTTTGCATTAGTGCTAATTATAAATCTCTTACATCAGTAGCCTTATTTTTTTATTTTTGAAATCCAAAACTTGGTATGTAACGAATGATCATAACCTTTTGATTTGCTGTTTTACTTTGAAATTACAAAATAGCCCTTTCGTTGCTATACATTTATAAGAATTACCTGACTAAGCCCCCAGGTTGTGGGGGTAGTGTAATGGATATCAGCTTCAAATGCGAAATTGGAAAGCCAAGTTCAAATTCCTGTTAAGTTTGTTATATTCACTTATGTGCAAATACCCTTGGGAAAGATATGAATCCATTTCTTCTCTCCTCCAGTATGGGTTAAATAGTAGGACTAGAAAAATCATTGTTATTATCAAAAAATTGTTAATAAAATATTCAGTTGGGTGTTGGGGGGAAGTAATGTTCTTACAATCCAAAATATGTTTCAGCTTTAAATAATCCACAAAGGGTTGATAACCCATAAAAAAAAACAAATCATGCAATCAACTGACTAAGCCCCAGATGTTTATATAAAAAGAAAGTGACAAATATATATCAGAAATGAATTAATATCTGTAAGATGGATTTGTTCACCTGGAATACAAAGTGATCAGTTTTTTACATCAGGCCAATATTAATAGCAGGGGAAAAAACATATATTTTACAGGTGCATAGATAATATATATTGTCAGCTGATTAATGTTCAGCTCAATTTATTATATATTGATGTGCATATAGCGTGGTAGTTATTGGTGCGGAAAGTGGTTTAAGTTGAAATTCCAGCCAAGGCCGTTGAGTTCACTTTCACACAAATATCCTTGGAAAGATATGAATCTATCTCTTCTCCAACCTCCCCCCACCACCACTTGGGGGTTGATAACATGGTACAGTGGGTTCTCTAACTTTGGTTGGCAACCAGTCAACTCTGAATTGAAAGCTGGTTGGCTGTGGTGCTAGCAAACCCACCTCCTAAAAACCTACTTGTTATGGGAGCCACATCAGCAATAGTGGTGAGGCTATATCCCAATACTCCCCAGGGGTGTCTACAAGGTTAATGTACATAACATTCTCTCCCTATGTCATATACCCATTATTATTACATCATCTTGGTTAAAACCATAATTGTGTTGTCTTTATTTTTTTTATTTTATTATTTCACCTGTCCTAACCACTTGCATTATGGGAAGAATTGTCAAGACAATTGTATTTCAAAAGTTATCACAGCAACTCACATGTTTGTAATGATAATGTACCAGATAACTAGTATTTATTATATTCTGAAAATGATTATGAACAAAAGAATTAAAAACAAAAATTTTAATTAACTTTCTTTATTTACATGGAAGAACATAGGTCAGAGTTCAGCTTGTGTTATTATTGTCCAAGCATTTTTTACTATGTCGTTATTTTGCAAATTGTTAATCTAACAGGAGACTGTAACACCATAGAAATTTAAAATTGAAAAATTAAAAAGAAAAACAATGATTAATATTAGTCTTCATTCAAGTGTTGCACTGCAGTGGTACTATGTGACTGATACAAACTGTCAGTTCTGTTCTGTGAATTTTATTTTTAATCAAAAAAATAAATTATTCAATTATTTGTTTGGAAAAGATCCTATCTTTTTTTTTCTTTGGTGGTGGCAAAATAACATTTCTTTATTTCTTTAAATGATAAAATTTTTTAATCTTAAAATAGATACATAAATCAGATAAAATGTAATTATTTCTAGAGATTAATTACAGTAGAAAATACAACATTATATGAATTCTTGTTAAGATGCATCATTTTTCATAGAGTAACTCTTGAGCTATTGCATTTATTTTGTCCTATTAAAAACATTTTTTTTTTAAAAAAAAAATGTGTAATCTCTCCTGCTTTGAAGCTACCAGACTTTGGATTGCTTGCCTGGCTTTTGTCTTTCCTTTGGTTGGCCTTTGTATTATTTTTCTTTTATAGGTTTTGCAAAGTGAGTATTCAGTTGCTGTACCTAGCTTTTTACATCGGCACATTTATCTTCACACATTCATTTTCTTTTTACAGTTCTTTATCTGAATAATTTACATGTATGTATTTTATAGATATCTTTCTTTTACTAGTTGAACAAAATCACTTTGGAAGGTAAGTCTGTTGGGTTAAAAAAAAATGTTGATGGTATAATTTCAGATATACTACTGAACCTTTAATATTGCTAGTAAATGTTTACTTTTTATTCATTGGTCATATTCTTAATACTTGAGGTAATATCGTTCGACTCAACTCTCTCTCTCTAAAAATCTATCCTTTTCTCTTTCTATCAATTCTTCCTATTTTTTCTTACTAAGAATGTTGATCAAACCCATTGTACCCAACAAGCTTTCGAAATGATCTTTGTCATGAATCTCTAGGTGGTACCAACATGCTTCCTTAAATGTTGGCATTGCGTGGGTGGTATGCATTAATGATTAAAACAAATTGAGATTTAAAGAAGCTAATCCAGCAAAAGATACCCAAGTTATTAATTATTTTTTTTTTATTTCATTCCAAGCAGAGTAATAAAGCTACTAAGACGCAAAGAGTTACTGACTGTGAAAGAATATGAGAAAAAGAAAGACTATATAATTGAAGCGAAAAAGAAAAATGTCAACAATGTTAAAGAAATTGCCAAGAAGGACTGAACTTTTCAAGAAAAGTGGGAATATTTGTGTTTTGTGATAGAAATAAATAGAATTGATGATTGTTTTGCATTTGAGAAATTACACATAAATTTTGCTTTCTTTTTCTTTTTTCTTAAAAAGTTTATTAGTAAACGTGAGCAACTGGAATACATGCAAAATCTTGCCTGTCTGCACCCCAGACAATTCACAATTCTTATCACTCACTATAGTGAAGAAAATGGCGACTTACCTCGTCAAACCAAGTGACAGCGCATCATGTGTATCCTACGATGGAAAATATGGCAAAAAAGAAAATTATTTATCAAAAATAAGGGCACTTATTCAGCATGACATGCTGAAGACGGAATATTTAAATTAAAAACAAGTCCGTTGCAGGAGTCGCTATAAAAGTATTTTGATATGCAAAAATGGGACATACTCTCCCAGTTGTCGATGAATGGAAAAAATGCTCAGCCGATAAAAGCAGTTGGTGTTCTTAAATTGGGAGGAAAAATTTGTATATTTTGGCAACCACATTCATCAGAGAGTGAGTTATTCTTCTGACTGTGATTTGTGAGATAGTACCTGTAAATCGACTTTTCGGCATTTCTTTCTGCCCCCAATATTCAAGTCTGAACTTACAGTGATTTGTTCTCTGCGTTGTGGAAGTAATTTGTGACAAATATTTCCTTTGCTTTCAGAATGCTTACACTCATTTAAAATTACCAACTGCCCATTGTCTGGTTCACACTCCTCCTTGAACAGGAGTAGAGGTTTATCCCTTATTTCTTGTTTGGGTTTCTGGTTCCTTCTAAAGTCTTTTCATTCTCTTTCACTCTAAGTAGCCCCTTGTGTCTTAGTGGCATTATTGCCTTGCTCAGGGTGAATTGATTTAAAAAAATAAAAAAAGACTGATTTAATTCAGTTTTGTATGTTGGGAACTGGTCCCTATAGAAGTCGGTGGGCCCCAAGGTTGGGTACCCAATCATAGTCTGATCTCTCTCTCTCTCTCTCTACTCCACTACTGGACCACTCCCTCAGCATATAATGTCCCTTTTGTGTTCTTCTTTACAAGAAAAGATGTTACACACTTGGGAATGTTAAATAAGATTTGATAACAAAAATTTTAGACTTGTGATCATCAATGCAGATCATCTTTACTCAAGTTCCATCGTAAATTTTTTTTTTTTTTTTTGGTGGTACCTAATTTAATATATCTGAAATTCTGAGGTGAAGTTGGTCTTATTTGATGAATTATTTGTACTAGCAACCTCAAACATTTAAAATGATATTTTGAATAAATCATCAAACAAATGTATAGTATTTTTCAATTTCGTGTGTATGAATGCAAAGTTGTTTTTTGCATTTTTTTAAATAACATTTCAAAGCAAACAATGGAATTAATTTGCTTGAAAAATTGTCAATGAGCCAATCATATTAGAACTGCTATTGTTTATACTAGATTAGAATAAAATGTAAAATAAAAATCGTTTTTAAGTATTTTCACAGAAACAGCTCAACAAAAATAAATTATATACAGGGCCAGATTATGACCTTTTGGAGCTCCTAGGCTAATGAAATTATGGAACCACCTTCTAACTTGCCCAGACCCATCTTGAATATTTTTTACTTCTGATATATTTTAGCGACATTTACTCAGCTTGAAATAAACTTATTCTTTAAATAAACTAGAATCTTTTGTTTGTCAATAAAAATATTCTTTAAGAAATACCACTATTTTACTATTTATTGCAAACCAAATTAGCACATTTTTCAACACAACCGTAGTAAAAAAATAAAAAAAAAATAAAAAGTAAAAAGATTTTTTTATAACCAGTGTTATAACTGAGCTAGTGGGACTCACAAAGCAGCCTATACTCCCCTATATTCAGTCTTGATTATATGTTAACTGTTTTAAAAAAAATTGTTTGTAGTTGGGTACAATAGGTTAATCAAATTTTATTATTAACACTAAACTGATAAATGCTGTTCATATTTTTGTTTGATTAAATGATTGATTAATAGGAAAATTACTTGATGTTTTTCTTTTCCAATCTCTTTTTCTTTCTTTTTTTTTTTTTTTTTAAATAATACTTAGGAACTTGCCTAAATTTTAAGCACAATAAAAACTTGTAATGTTTCCAGCTTAGATACTGATTTGCAATTTATGAAATGCTGATCTAAATTAGTTTCTTTGAATCAATTTGTTGAAGTTTCCACATCCATATATATATATATATATATATATATATATATAATGAAAAAACAGACCACTTTAAGGTACCATTACAATAATAATATAATTATAATAATATGGTGAAATAAATTATTGTAATGGTACCTTAAAGTGGTCTGTTTTTCATTAAATATTAGCTCTGTATTCACATTGAGTTCTCAGGATTTCATCCTCCTTGGAATTACCCATTCAGTTTACCAAGTTCTTCGTGGCTTAAATATATATATATATATATATATATATTAAGAAAGAATTAAAGCTTGTTTTTGTTCTTTAACTCTTTAGCATTCAACACATGTAAAGCTGCCCTGTAAATATTGACTGTCACTGTTTGTGGTCAAAGTCTCACTTTTGCATGACTTCCTGCATTATTTGCGATGATGCTGTCATATATTATGGCAGAGTATACATGGGCCAGGTTACAGTGAGTTGAACATTAAGAGCCAATATTTACAGGGCAGGTTGAATGCTAAAGGGTTAATCCATATTATTGAATCAAAGGTTCTTTATAGGAACTCTGCATAATAGATTTTGAATTTGAGTTAATTATAGTGTTTATGTTCCTGAACTAAAGCAAAGGAATTTCTGATCACCTTGCTGTTATTTTTGTGATATGTGGTTATTTACAATAGGTGCAGCTCCTGCTCCTGTCTTAGGTCAACCTCCCATCATGTCACCTCCAGTTGATGGTCAAGTAAGGTCAGGATCATTTTCTATGAATCAAAGGTAAGATTTCTATTAGAATTTTTAAATTTGGAATAATGTCTTCAACTTTGTTGTTATCACATTTCAACTGTTGTTCCATCGAGCCTTCTTCAGGTGTCTGTTGATCAATGAAACCTTCAGGGAATTTTGAATGGAACCCTTTATTTAATCTATAGGAGTGTCTTGTCTGAGGATATCTTGTTCTATTCTTTTGTTCTGGGACAATACTAAACCTAGAACTTGGTGCCTTGAAACTAGTGTCTTTGTTTGAAATACCTTAAAGGTTACCCAGATCAATAGATGCCTGCAAAAGGCCAGAGGCCACAATGGTCAAATTGTTGTGATAATAACAGTAAAAATATGGATATTATTCTAAATGTAAATAAAGGTAAAATTGTTTCATTCTTATTGTGTTGGTACCTGTTTTTCTTTACATTGAAAGTATCTAATAAAACAAAATTGGATTCTAAAATGTTTTTTCCTTTGCTTTTAAAATTCTTGGAGTTAGTGCATCCTGTTTGATGTTGTTCATGTCACAAAAGGGATATTATTTCATTTAAGTTTTTTCAGTGCTAAATTATTTTCTTTGGATTGTATAGGCCTAAAAGTGAAATCACTGGAGTACACTTTTGCCTTGTAAATCTCTTTCTGCCAATTCACAGTTTCTTTTCACTTCCCAAAACAGGTTGAAATCTATTCTCAAAGATATTCTACCTCTCATCATGTTTATAATGTTAAATGTCAGTGTGATACTAAATATATAAGCTGAACTATTCAGAGATTCAAAGTAATAATTATTCTACATGTACTGGCTTAGATCCGTAGAAAGCAATATGACAATTTATATAATCTTGTCAATATATCCAGTTCTGCGATTGTAGAACATCTAATAAGTAATCTAATGTGTGCCTTCTCTTGCACCAGAGATATTTTTTCTCAGTCATCAGCAGAGCACATTCACGTTACTGTTTGAAAGTGCTTAAAATCATGTATAATAAATTTAAGGAAGCTTCCCTCTCTAAGCAGAAGAAATGGTTCCTGCATCTTAATATAATCTGTTTGTGATTCAGTGCTGATTCTCTGGTAATAATTTTTCCCCCTCCCTAGTAAAGAATTATTTGGGGTGCAGAGGGAAAATATAATGCATAAATTTGTTTTGAACTGAAAATAGCAAAGAATGATAACCAGTTAGTTTCTTTTTTGTTAGTGTCTTTTTTTTTTTTTTTTGTTAAAAATTTTTCAATTTCCTCTTTACAGTAATTTATTTTGTCTTTCTTGCTTTTTCTTTCCTTGTTTTAATATATTTACATATATTTTATGTTAATATATAACTTCTTTAAAGCTATAATAAAATTTTGGAAAAACTTCTACATCCTTAAACTAGTTTTAAGAAAAAGTTTGTTGTAGAATATAACACTAACCAAGGAAAAACAGATTTGATTTATTTGATCCAGAATAAAACAAATATTCAAGAGAATTCACATGGATTATCAGACAGTATTAAATGTTTTCCTTTCTATCACATATCTATAGATGATTTTTTATAATTTACCCAGTTTCATTTATTAAGCATTAAATTCAATCACTTAGCATCCTCCATAGTTTACCTTGACTTTCACAGTTAGACTGAAGAATATTTATAAGTGTTCTTAAATTTAAAAATTTTGAAAACCTAACAATATTTTTACTCTTGCTTATTTTACAAAATAAAATCCTTAAACCTGCCTTGATAAAGTCCATCAGAAGATGGTAAAGAATAGTCTTTTTTTTTTGTCTTTATTCATAATTTTTTTTTCTTTCTCTGTTGCTATCTCAAAAGAATTTATGTTGCCATCTTTTTTTTTTCAGTCCTGCACCTTCTCCTTGGGTTATTCCTCCTCAAAATAAACAGAAATATATTCAGATGTTCGCTACCCAAGATCGGAATAAACAAGGTTTTATTGCTGGTAAGCTTTTGATTGTTTTTTTTTTTCGTTCTTTTGGTTGTTTTTCTTTTTAAAAATTTATGTAAAGAATAAATGGATTCAGATTTAAGTTCTTATCAATAAGAAACCAATGGAAAATTTAAGGGAAAAGAATTTGAAAGGCTTTGCTTATCAATTTATGATTCAGATCTGAAGAAAACAAAGAGAATTGGCCATTTATACAGACTTGGTCGCTTACCAAAACAAAATTTCTGCAGACTGTAATTATTGCTTTGCATTTTGCTGATATGTTTAAAAATAAAAATTGTTATTAGTACTATTATCACCAATAATTTGTTTTCCCCCAAATTTGATATTTTCTTATTTTGTTCTTTGTAGGAGTTGAGGCTCGACCATTACTTCTTAATTCTGGGTTACCACAGCCAGTCCTTGCACAGATTTGGTAAGTAAATGCTTATTTATAGATTGTAAGAAAAAATAGTTAACAGATGTTGGAACTTTACCTGTGTAAAAAGCAACATAATAATTTAGAGATTAACAGACAGAATATGAATATGAATTTTTGGCCCATAATTATATAATGGGGTAAAGTTATTGGTCTATCTGACTTCTGGAAATCGGGCCAAACAACTGACTTTTCTTTCTTTCATTTTCTTTTTTCTTTTTTTTTTTCTTTTTTTTTAAAGGGCTTCTTTGTGGAGTACAGATCTTTTCAGTGCTCTCTTGTGTCAGCATTTTTTATGCATGGATAATAGCATTTTTTATGCATTGTAATAGCAGAACTGATTTTACAATTGATTTTCAGTAATTTCTGAATTTCTACCATGAGTTATCATTCTTTACATTGTTTACAGTTGAACAGATGTCATCTTTTTCTGAGCATAAATGCAGAATTCGGAGCGGGAGATAGTTATAAAGGCTGTGTCACCTCAGTCGCCGAAATGGCATCCGTGCTAGCCATGTTCAGCACTGAGTGATATGCTTAAGTTCAGGTTGTCTTGTTCAAGTCTAGGGTGGTAGAGTTATTAGAAAGTTAAATTTAAATTCAGTAAAAATTATGATAAAAAGTGACTAAAATGTCAGATGAAAGTAAATACAAATTAAAAGTAATAATAATGGCTGACGATATTTCATGTAATGAAGATGATAGTACATAATTTTTTTGTCATTTCACCCCAAGCAAGGCAAATAAAGTCATTAAGATGCAAGGAGTTACTGAGTGTGAACGAATATAAGAAAATGAAAACATTAAGGATTAAGAGTGTAATTGTATGTTAGTTTTGGAATTAAAAGGTTTATGCTTCATACTGATGTTTTATTTAATTTTTATTTGACAGTGTAAAAAATGTAATGCCTTGTAGTCCAACATAAGCTAAGGTGACTATGACACTGTTCATTCCTATTTTGAGTAGGTCCAACTCTGAATTATTTTTTGCCATTAATGATCTCTCATTGTATGTTTACTTATTGCTGCTGTTGTTGACACAAACAATACACATTTACAAAAAAATAAAGGAAACTAGTCTATGTTCAGTAAAAGAACAGGAATTAAGAAGACAGATGATATTGCATTTAAAGTTTTGAAAATCAAACTTGACTGGAAAGCAAGAAGCCAGAAGAGAGAGTACACAAGTGAGAAGTGCAAGAATTATTAGCACAATTGTCACCTCCTGCCTACTTCAGCTTCTGTCGAATTTCAAACTGTATCCTTTATTTAATCTAGAGGGATAGACTGATTTTATCTCACTGTCCATTTCTAGGGATATCTTGTCTTGTAAATTTTTTTTTTTTTTAGTACTGCTTAGTTATTGCTCATCCTATTTCTTTTGAGTCTGTTATGAGTTCAATCCTTGGGCCAGGTAGTACAGATTCAATCTCAGTGGAAACAAAACTATCAATACCGAGCAATACTAAAAGGTATCTCTAGACATGGAACGAAAACAATCTCCCCACCACCAAAAAAATAAAAAAAGGATACAATTTTAAATTCCCCAAAATTTACCTATATCAACAGAGAACCAAGAAAATGTGAGAGTGCCCAATGGCTGAAAGATTACGATAACAACAAAGATGACATTAGTCCAACAGTAAATATTAATTTTCAGTACTTTTCAAAACTTTCTAAGAAATTTATTCGGTCGCCTCAGTTTTTGTAACCTATACTTTAGTCGTTTTTCACAAATAAAAATCAGTTGTTTACTATTAAAACTATCTTTGCTTTTACAGGAATCTGTCAGATGTCGATAGTGATGGAAAGCTTTCCTGTGATGAATTTTGTATTGCCTTGCATCTTATTGAAGTAGCCCGTACTGGACAACCATTGCCAAACAAACTACCCCCAAGTTTACACCCTGGTAACATGAGCAGAGGGAGTCGATCAAGTAGTCTGTCAGGACCCAGTGGCTCCCAGCCTGGCACCCCTGGTATTTAACTTTTCTTTTCTCTTTGTTGATAATTATATCTGCTACTAAATATTAACAGTATTAAATAATGCAGGCCAACAAAATATGTTTTTGAAAAGATTGCATGGGATCTTTTGGTTAATTTTGAATAATTCTGGAGTGCTGAATCCAAAAATAACTTCCATTTTCCACCTTTAGCTTTAATTTTCCTGATCAAAAATACCATATCTTACCTGCAAAAAATGGTCAGGATTGGATTAGGACACTGTAAATGTGAAGAAAAAAAAACTTGAAATAAGAAAGAAATATAACACAATAATTAAAATATTGAGTGCAATTGGTAGTCATGGCAAAAATTTCATCATGTATTATACCCAAGGATTTTATAATGTTTCCATTCATAACTTTGAACCATGCAATTACACTGTCATTATTATCATGATATAAAAATCAAGTGTTTGAGCCGTCAGGAATTCAATAATAATCATTTTTATTTGCAGGAGGAATTCAGAATTAATTTGAATATTATGGGAAAGTGGGCTATAAATAGTCTTTTTTTTTTTCTTTTTTTTTTTTTTAAATACTCAGGTTTTGTACATCAAAATGTGGAGCTAACCAGTAAAAATAGATTTAATTTCTGGTTTTACCATTCCAAAATTAGTTTAAAAAAAAGTATAACTTGGCTTGTATTGGTCAGTGTAATTGTTTTGAAATTCAGTGTCAAGTATCATTCAAAGAAATCTTTTCTAACTTTTGATACATTTTTGTTCTCGCTCGCAAAGTATGAGATTCTATAGATTGGAATGTCAGTCAGTGATTTCATGTTTAATCTTATTTCCTGTACACAGGTAAAGGAATGAATTGCCACCTTTTTTATAGACAATAGGATTTATGCTAAGCTTAGTAAATATTCATTTATTTTTCATGTTTAACTTCTGTCAATTTATATTACAGACAGATTTACAAAAGGGTGCTGAAAAGTTCTTGACCTGACCAAGAAGCTGCCCCCCATACCACCACTAATTCTTTTTATTTTGTCAGATTTTTAGAAGGAGGCAGATCTCAGAACTTTTTGGCACCCCCTCCTATATGTAGAAAATAGAATATAATAATTCATTACTTCTTCTCAGCCTATGAATGTGATTTGCTGGACATAGGCCCTCCCCAGACCATAGGGAGGAGTGAGTCATTATTCTACCCTGTAGGCCCTATGCATGTTGGTTGGGGCAGATGTGATACACTAGGTCTCTTTATGATTCATGATAGCCCAAGCATATTTGCACATACGTGAATGTAATGAACCCAAATTGAATTTGAACTCAGTTCTCCGATTTTTCATTCCAAGCTGTTATCTCTTACACCACCCACACATTCAAGCTTACAGCAGTTGATATTCTCAAGTGGTCACCCATCTAGGCTTGACATTGCTTAACATTGGTGATCAAACCAGCACCAGTGTTTCAACATGATATGGCCAGAAGCCCATTCATTACTTCAAATATAGTTAAACCTCAAATCCAAAAAATTATTTTGCACAGGGGCGATATCTTCATTAAAATAATGTTTCTAAATGGTGTTATTGGTAAAAATGTTGATTCAAATATAGAAAGGCCAGCAACCATATCACATAATACTGGTTCCTGTATGATCACCGAAGTTAAGCAACATTGAGCCTGGTCAGTAACTAGTTGGGTGACTTTGGGAATACCAGGTTCTGTAAGCTTGGATATGCTGGTGGTATAATACATAATGGCTCAGAATTGTTACTCAGAGAGCTGAATTCCAATTCCTATTGTGTTCATTATATTTACTTAGATGCAAATAACTTTGGGAAAAGTATGAATCCACCTCTTCTCCCTACAGCTATGGGTTAATTAATTAGTAAGACTTGTATCACTAAACCATTATTATCTCAAAAAAAATTCTTGCAATCTTAACATATTTTCTAGCTTCAAATAACCTGCAAAGAGTTGATAAATAGGAAACAAATCAAACAAATATAGAAAATAAGTTCATATGCTTTAATTACTCTGCAATAATATAATTAATTGGAAGATATAAATCATATTCTGCATCTCTATCTATAAAAGGCAGGATGTCTGTGTGTGTGTAATGAATGCATGGCCGCAATTTTCGATGGATTTGCACCAAAATTTACATGCACATGCTCCAAGTTAGCGGGAAGGCCAAGACCAAATTTGCATTTCCCAACTCCCATCGATAGTGGAAATAATCGATTTTTTCATGCTTCTACGCCAGTTTTCATGTAGTTTGCAGCCATTTTGTACTAGTCAGAGTGAGAGCCAATAGCTGGCTGCCACGAATAGGCAGGAAGATTCTATTGGCCAGCGTGTGAGCCAACAGCTGACTGACATGAATGTTAACTAGCATGCTAGCATGCAAAAATTTGATAGCTGCATTCATCACAAGTGGGAAAAATTTAAATCTGCATGGCACTTTACTCCAATTGGTTCATTCGCTTGCTTAAACTCAACGTTGATTCTGATTCCGCAGAACTGGGTTGGGTGTGAAAAAGTATTTGTTGTTAACATTCTTTTTTCATTCGGTTTTTCCACTTACAAGTCCTTTTTTAAAGCTGATTGTTTTGTGTTCATTTTGTTTAGTTCTTTTTTTGTAACAGATTTAATGTTTAGTATAGAGCTTAGAAAAAATTCGCAGTGTGAGATAGGCAAGAAGTAAGTCATGTAGCAACATCAGCACGGCAAAGGGCATTCCTTTAAAGGCAAGGAAGGGCAAAAATATTTTAAGTCAAGTGATAGCGATTGCTGTATGAGTCGTACGATTTTTGAATCAAGCACGGGCAACACCGGGCCATGCTGCTAGTCATGTTATATATGTCTCCTTCCTATTTAATCTACCAAAGCCAATATATGTGGAAGTGTTTAGCCCTAATATTTTAAATATATTTTTCTGTCTTCATTCAACGCTGGTTTGTTAATTAGCGACTTTCTATAATAATAACGCCGGGCCATACTCCTAGTTTTTCATAAAAGAAATGAACTTTTTTTTTTTCTGTCCCTGTCTTTACAGGTCCTCAGAAAGATGCATTTAGTGATTTACTTGGTCACATGGGAATGACTCAGTCACCTCCACCATCAGCCAATGGAGAAGGAAAATTGGAAGAATTAGGTAAATATATTTAGTCTCTTTTTATTTCTTTTTTGTTTTCCTGTATTGTTTGAAACTTTATGATAAGTGGTTTTTGTAATCTTTTGATTTTGATAGTGACATTTGAAGATCGAAGAAAAGAGAACTTTGAAAAGGGCCAAGCAGAATTGGAAAGGCGTCGTGCAATATTACAAGAACAGTTGAAACGCGAGGAAGAACAACGTTTAGAGAAAGAAAGAAAAGAACATGAAAAGAGAGAGCAGCAACGGTCAGTGATTTTTGTTTTACTTTTTTATATATATATATATATATATATATTTGCAGGATTGTTTTTTCCTTGTTTAATATCATAAAGATTTTATTTTTAAACACAGAAAAGTGTGATAAACATATGAACCAGCCATTAGTATCTGATTAGTTTTCTGGTGGGCAAACCAGTTGAGGGTGGTTGATGGGTCCAAACCCTTGATAATTTCAGGTCTGTCAGCCCTATTGAATGTGAAGACTGATTCTCAGCAGAATGGGTGTATTAGATTTCGTACAGATCAAAGAGCCATGAAAGCAGTGTCAGCAAATGCCAGGGAGTGCATCAAAGCATGGATGTGATACATAGCAGTACTTTAAGTCTCTGACTGTACCAATTCCTCATACCACCGGATCAAGACTCCCCAGGTTGAGAGAGTGGGATTAAGCCAGAGTCATGACTTTCCTACTTAAAATTCTTCCCACACAAGCCCGTTTTTAAAATTCATCCAGATCCATTGATAGTTTTCTTTGAGCCTGAAGGACAACCATGGTAGTTTACTCCCACTACCAGGATATTCTTATGATTTCTCCTCCTGCCTAATAATTGTGTGTGTGTGTGTTGTGCATGTATAAAACGTCTTCTCCACTCTCAAGACTCCTGTATACTATTAATATCATTATCAGCTGAGTGTACCTTCAGATTGATTCTGTTTCATTCACTTTGCACTACAGCCCTTGGAAAAGGCATGAATCCATTTCCCTCCAGCTATTGGTTAAATAACTGAGCAGACTGGACTCTCTTGCCTTGGGTGGTAACCAGTCTAGGAGAAGGAAAAAATTGTATCAAACCTGGAGAGGACTACTTAGAGACTTCATGACACATTGTGCACCATTTCTCTGTTATCAGTTCTACCAAATAATGTGGCTGGTCTTGTGATTCATTTCTATTCTGACCTGTTGAGCTCTCCTAAAAAATCTTGTCAGCTGCCTGAGTATAAAGAAAAGAAACTTTCCGGCAAGTTAACTTATGAGCTGGTTTCAAATAATTGAAACTTATATTTGCAAAGAAATATTTATATTTTCTTTAAAAATAATTATTAAATTAAAAAGAAAAAGAAATTGAAAAAGAAATTACATTTTTTTTCCCAAAGCTTTTTCTTTTAATTCTTGCTATTAAAGATTTGTGAAATATTTAATAATTTTAAATATTATCCAAAGTTCTGGGATATAGTGTCTTTTTATTATGCTCTAAATGTTTTTGGATTGGCATCTATATCTATGGAATTTTATTTTGAATTTTAAAGTGCCTTTAATATTTTTTGCCAGTGGTATTCTCACAAATATGGTCTCTAAATTTTTAAAATGATAATGATACATTTTTTAAGGTTTTCTTTCTTACAATGAATATACTTTGCTTGTAAAAATTCATTTTCTAAATATTTGACAAGACTTAAAAGTTGACTTTCAAAAAGTCTGTATTCTTGTTCAAGAACTATCTGTGTGCTTTATGAATTTGTCTTTCATCTTTTGAATTATCAAGGCTTGAACAAGAACGTAAACGACAAATGGAATTAGAACGACAATTGGAAAAACAGCGTGAAATGGAGAGAGAAAGAGAAGAACAAAGGAGAAAAATGATGGAACAAAGAGAGGTGGAATATTGGAACATTTCTTTCATCTTTTTCAGTGTCTTCACCTTTTTCTATAGAAAGCTTTTAAAGACATGTACTATATTTGTCTGAAAATTTATTTCTTAAGATAATATAAAATTAAACTTCTAAAGTATATTATAATTAACAGTACATTTGCTTTTGCCTTAAAATTAGTTTGAAAAATATTTTTGAATTCATATCTCTTTATTTTTTATTCATTATTAATCTAAGAGGAATTTTTTTCTGGTTAACTGATTATGGCCATATCATATTGAAACACCTGTTCTCATTCAATTACTGGAGTTAAGCAACATCAAGCCTCGTCAATATCTAGATGGGTGACCACTTAAGGAATACCAGGTGTTGTAAGTTTCGATGTGCATGTGGTGTAATGAATAATGGCTCGGTATTGTTAATTGGTGAGCCAAGTTCCAATACTGTTGGGTTTGTTATATTCACTTATATTCAAATACCCTTGGGGAAAAGTATGAATCCACCTCTTGTACCCTCAATTATGGGTTAATTAGTAAGTCTTGTATCATTATTATCTAAAAAAAATGCTTACACTATAAAAATATATATTAAAAATATCTGTTATACAATTTAAATGATGATGAATCATTTTTGCAATAACAACATATCTTTTTAAATACAATTTATCTCAGCCCCTGATATCTCAATATGTGATATCCAATTTAGCTATCTCAGCCCCTGATGAGTGAACTCATTTTAAGCAATATGTGATATCTTTTAATAAATACAATTTAGCTATCTCAGCCCCTGATGAGTGAACTCATTTTAAGCAATATGTGATAATTTTAATAAATTCAATTTAATTATTTCACTTACTGATGAGTGAATAAGTTTGGATCATTTAATCCATAGTTAAAGACTCTTTTGAGGTAACAAAACTGATACATGACATAGCAAGCAGATGACAGAATTTTTTGGCCAGCTTTCCCTTAAAAAAAATACAGAACTGAAGTCATATATTGTCATTCTTCATAAATTAGTTTTATTTAAATAAAAAGTTTATCCGAAGATGTTTTGTTAATGAAAAATAATACAGGAATCTAAAAAATTGATTGTAATTTCGTTGGAGGCCAACTTTTGAGTGAAGAGAGGATAGAATTGTCTGTCAGTACAGGTATAAGAAAAAGCAAAGCCGTATTCCTCCTGTTGCTTTCCAGCTCAATTTTCAAATGACTGATCTTGTTGCAATGGCCGACCACATCTGTTATAATGATGCAAGTATTATGCTTTGCACTCTCTTCACCTCCCACTTGTTCATATCTCATCATACTTTGCACTTATGGCTGCCTCATCTTGCTAGAGCTTGCCACCCAAACTACTTGGGATTCCTATATCTGTTCAACTTGTGTTTGAAAACATCTTGATAGCAAGCAGTTTGTATTCTAACAGAATTGGCACATTACCAAACTACACAGAATATTTGTGGCAATTCTTATTCATTACTGAAACCAAATATCATTTTTATTATTTCTTTATTTTTTCCTTATGAACATTCTTAAAATAATCTTTTATTTATATTTCTTTAATGTAGTTTATTAAATTTGTTTTTTTTTTTTTTGTTTTTTTGTTTTGTTTTTTTTTGGTAATTAACACCTTTTTTCACATGCTAGATAAACTGGAATCTCTTTGATTAGATTGCTACAATCATTTCTTCATTTCCTGTTATGCAAAATTAATTTTGCTTCTGCTGTCTAGGCTGCCAGGCGAGAATTGGAACGGCAGCGACAAATGGAATGGGAGCGGCAACGTAAAGAACACCTCTTGTCTGAGAAGCACCGTGAATACGAGCAGCTGGAGACACTAAAATCACAAAGTACCAACTTAAAGTGTGAACTAGAAGCTTTGGTAAGATTCTAAATTATTCATTTCTTTTTATTTTGGTTTTATTGAGCACTTTGTAGATAATGATGACATTTGTTTTGTTTTGTTTTTTTTTTTTCTAGGAAGGGAAAAAAATTGAATTGGCCCAAAAAATTACCCAGGTGCGCAATGGAGTTGCAGATTTTACTACAAGCATTGAAAGAATGCGACAGTCTCGGGATTTAAAATTGGCAGATATTGAGAGATTTCAGTTACAATTACAAGTGAGTATGAACCATTTGTTTTGCTTCTACATATTTTGTCTCTTTTCTTCATTATATAATGTGAGACCTTCCTTTTCTTTTGGTACTCAATCATTCAAAGTCATATTGCAGCAACTATTTCTCTCTAAGCAGAAAACATAAAATAACCAAATACATCATGAACGGGATTATTTTTTCTCCAGGAAAAAATATAATCTATTTAATGGAATTTTCTATTTTTTTTACTTGTATATTTGTCTAAATTTCAAAGAAATTAATTTTTGAGAGGCATTATTGTATTTGATGTCATAGAAGACATACAATTAATTTACCTTTAGCATTACAGAGTAAGCTTAAGTTTTGGTAGTCTATGGTATAGAAATAAGTATTAGACTACCATATACATTAATATTGCAGATAAAGCCAAGAAAGATGTTTATTTGTTCTTTATATTTTATTTATTTATTCACACACACAACACACACATATATATATGTGATAGGATAAAAGTTTCTTATTTGTTCCTTTTCCTTTCACTCTGTCGGATTCTTATCCATATTGATCCCAATTTGTAATATATATATATATATATATATATATATAATATTATTTATTTTAGGATATCAAAACATGTTAAATATCAATAGATAATGGCAATTATGTTTCATCACCATAAATGTGTCTCCTCGGACAATGTTAAACTACTGGCAAGTGAAAGATTAATTTCAAAGGCAGAATACTTTAAAAAATAGGCTTGTGGTTGGTTTTGAAAAAAAATTACCATTATGTAGCAATTTTTAACATGTTTTAATATACTAAAATAAATAAAATTTAACTACTCTGTATTGAGCCCTCTTTTAAATTGTTATGTACAGTGGAATTATACTTCATTTGTTCTCATTTTACCTGATACATTATATATATATATATATATATATATATAATGTATGGTAAGACATTAATGATATTTATTATGTATTAACCTATTGACTAAATTGAAGCACAAAGCAAAAGATTTTAAAGTCAGAAATTTTCAGAATATGCCTTTGCCCTTTTTCAATGAGATGAGTAATAAACAAAGAAGTGGGACTTACTCTTCCAAGAAATGTTGTTGTTGTTTGTTAGAGTGCTTCCTGTGGAAATTATATTCTCCGAGTAAACCCAAATCTCTGTTTAATCTTTCAATGTTTGATTTTATTTTGAAAATATATTTCAACTCTAATCTGTGTCTCTCTTGTAGGCTGCTGAATGAAGATACTAAAAGATGCTATTTGCAAATGTTTCATTTTAATTATACATATATATATATATATATATATATATATATATATATATATGAGAGAGAGAGAGAAAGAGACCAAATCAACTATATCCTAAACTATTATAGATATGATCAGAACCTAAAATACCCATAACAGTAATAATTCTGAAACAGGTATATATAAAATAAACTGTCAAAACTGCTCTTCACAATACATTGGAGAAACTTGTTGAAATTTAAAAAAGCATGAAAAAAATATGAATACAAAAAGGATCAATTTATCAAATGCATTAGTTATACCTAGAAATAAATTCAACCCCAACTTCAATCTAAAGAATGCAACACTTATTAAAAAAGAAAGTAATTTAGACAAAAAAAATTCTTGAGTGTCACTATCAAATCTTATCAAAATATAAATCTGCATCCTGGATTTTTTCAAATATTTCCATTCCTGAAAGAATTACTCCTTTTCCAAGCCAGCATACATGACTATAAAAATGTTAAAAAAATTTAAAGAAAATGATTAAATTCATAACCTTCTATTATTTAAAATATAGGATACATAAATTTATCTCAAAATAAAATAATTTAAATATTAAATGCATTAAAAAAAATCAACATCATTTACTCACTTCCAGTTATTAAACATTAAATTATATCACTTAGCATCCTCCATAATTTACCTAGACTCTTCAGTTAGATTGATGTGTCCCTTTTAATTTTTACTTTTGTTTATAAATTCTTGCTGCAAAATAAAATCCTTACATTTATCTTATAAATTCCATCAGAGGGCAAAACATTTTGGCTAAGATAAGTTTTCCTTTGGTCTTTATTCATATTGTCTTTTTACAGATGTATTTTACTTATATCTGAAATTTTATATATATATATATATAAAAAGTGGACGTTGAAATCAATCCCCAGATGTGACATCTAGTTCATGGTAAATGCAGTTGTCAGGCCATATGCGCTGTGTTTTTGCTTGACTCTCTCTCTCTAAAAAGAACAGAGTAAAAATCCACAGTTCATAGCATTTACTTTTTTTTTTTAAAAATCTATTATAATAAAAAATATAATAAAATTTATATATATATGTCGGTGATGAATTGTGGCTAGTCTATTGCATTAGCAGTTATTTTGGTGGGCGTGCTTTGTTAATTTGTTTATTATTCACTTAGTTTATTTATTTGTTTGGATTAATTTATTCTATTTGTTTTGTTTATTCATTTTATTTTATTTTCATTTATTCTTGTTCATTTTCAGTTTTCAATTTTAAATTGCATAGTAAAAATTTGTTTTGGTGTCTGCATTTTGAGATGAGTTCCAATCATTTATTTAGTGGTTTGTTTTATTCTGAGAAGGTAGTTATGGCTATTTTTTCCACCAGTCAATTGAATGACGAAGTCAACTATTCTGTAAAAGTTCTGTCCTTTAGAAGGACCTCATCAAACTTGAGCAAGTGAAGCCTTATAAAATCCTTATAAACTGGCACCACAGAATCACAAACAAAGAACTGTACCAAATAACAGAAACGACATCACTTGAAGACTTTCAGCAGCAGCAACAGCTAAAATGAATATTACCTGTAACACAAAAACAAAATAATGTTATAATCTAGATAGTGACATTCCACACTACTAGAAAGAGTGAGAAGAGCTACTGGACTTGAGAAATCTGTTTTTCTGAAAAATTGTTTTACAAGAAAGATTTTATAAATTTGTACCGAAAGCAGCTTGGTCAATAAATGCCAAATGTTTCCTTCTACAAAAACTGTTAATATTACTGTTACCATTTATGTAAAAATTTGAAATGCAATGTTTCTGCACCTTCAGCATTTCCTTTCAAACCAATGCTTACATTTATATCTCCCCTTCCAACACACATAATTCGATCAATAAAAACATTAACTTTATACAAATCATCCAAAACTTGTGTTTGTTTGATTTTGGTTTTTAAATCTTGCTTCTTTAAATGTTTGAAACTTAGAGTTGTTTTTTGAATTTTTTCTAGGATCTCAGCCAGAAATATTTGTTATTACAACAACAGAAAGAGCAGCTCAATCTCAAAGTTGAAACTGCTGGATCTACTCCAGCTTGTAAGTTTCTGATTATAACCTTTTGTTTAATTTTATTCTTTTTTATTACAGCATACCTACCAGGCGTAACAGCAAAATTGTCCAAATCGTGTAACAGTATAATTGTCCATCCCACAAAATGTTTAATATCTAAAAAAACACTAAAAGTAATTGAGTTGTTTTTCCAGGTTTTCAGATAAGATGTTCAGCCATTTTGACACCCTTTGCTGAAAGAATCACTGAAAAACCATTTGAGTTATTCAGCTAGAAAGAGAACAGGTTAAAATCGTTTTGTATCAGCCATACCATGTCTTACCAACTGAGCAATGGTGAGAGGAAAAAGATCATTCAGGCCTTTAGTGATGGTTCCATTTTCAAAGTCCATTCCTGAACCATCAAGAGAATGGAGAATAAGTTTAAAAAAAAAAGAACAGTAGAGAGAAAAATTGGATCAGGAGCTCTCTCAACAGAAATTGGGGTCATCATTTCAACTAAGAGCTAAAGAGATCAATTAGAAAAGAACCAACTTAATCCATAAGACGTCTTGCACATGAGAGAGGAGTTTTACCTATGACAATCCAAAGAGCAGTGAAAAAAAACTGAAAATGATATTGTACATGAAACCTCTGAGGCACCTTGTTACTCCAGGACAGAATTGTTAGAAGTTTAAAGGGTGAAGATCATCTTGAATAAGTGGGAAAATGATCCTGAATAATATATATATATATATATATATATATATATATATATATATATATATATATATATTTGAATTTTATATCAATCCTTCATGAGCTCCTGATCCTTAGCTATGATTAATTAATGATGAACATGTCATTTTCATTTATGATCAATTTCGTCATGATTCTTCTGTTAAGCTTGGAGAGTAATTATACATTCTTATTTCTCAAAGTAGAGTCCAATAGTGTTATAAAAACCTCAGAGAAATCCAGTAAGATATCTTTAATCATTTCTAAGATACAACAATTCAAAGCTTAATCTAACAATTGGACAGTTTTGCTGTTACACCTGATATATTTTCATATACATATAATAATTTAAAGAAGAATCTGCAATGTTATTGGTCCTGGCCTGGCATTTTGGCTTCAGTCACTTTTTTTACTGCTGTAACACAGCTTCCTTGTACTGTTTCTATAAATATTTTCATGGTAATTGTTCTCATGAGCTCTCCTCTTTTGCACTTTGACTTCACGAATTTAAGCACAGAACTAGATTGGCAGCTAAGTTTCATCATTTTACAGTTGAAATGGCAAAATGTAACCATAAGTTCTATGCTTACAGTTTCTTCTCTCACACTTCTCACTTGTGGAACTCTCTTCCAGCTTCTTGCTTTTCATTCAACTTTGATCTTTAAAAATTAAAATGTAATGTCAGTGATGATTATTTTTATTTTTGTAAAAGTCACAGACATAGTATCTGGTATTCAAGATGGTTATGTTTACATCATGTATATAAATTCTAATTTATTCTAGCTGCGATGCACCGGACTTTGTCGCATGGAGTTGAAATGAAAAAGAATGCAATTGAAAAACTGAAACGAGAATTAGATGAAATGGAAAAAGAAGCTAAACTGAAACTTTTGGACATTGAAAATGCAACAGCAGAACTTAATGTAAGTACAAAACTGATTATTTAATCTTTCAGCAAATTCTTTCTGACTATTGCCTTAGGGAGAGGTATGAAGCCATCCCTTCTTCTCCTAGCTATGAATTAAATAGTAAGGTAGATTGGGCTCTCTAGCCTTGGGTGGTAGTCACTCAAGAGCAGTGTTTCTCAACATTTTTTTACTTCAGGAAGTACTTGTAGAATAATAAAACTCTAAGGCACACTTAATAATGAAAAATCCGTCATGAATTTCCTTAAAGTCTTGATCTGTCATCCACTATAGGAGGCTTAAGAAGAAAATTACATTGAATGGTTGCCATTTCTGGTTTTTATTCCCAAAGAGGATTAGCGGTAATGTTTTCATTTAAAGGGATTTATGAATAATCTGCTAATTTTTTTTAAAAAAGGTTGATAATGACTGATTTAAATCTCTTGCGGAAGGTAAGCCTCTGTTTTCTCTACAACTATTTTAACGGCAATTGCTCTGACAACCTTTTTTTCCTGGAGTCCCAAATACATGAATTTAAAAGTGCTACTAGATTGGCATCTAGGTCCCACCCTGTTACTGTTAAAGTAGCAAAATGCAACTGTCACTTCTCCAACATTTTGGACATTGAAAATGCAACAGTAGAACTTAATGTAAGTACAAACAGAATATTTAATCTTTCAACAAATTCTTTCTTGCTAATGCCCTTGGGAGAGGTATGAAACCATCCCTTCTCCCAGCTATGAGTTAAATAGTAAAGTAAATTGGGCTCTCTAGAGCAGTATTTCTCAACCTTTACTTCAGGATGCACATAGAATAGCTAACAATCTAAGGCACACTTAATAAGGAAACATCAGTCAGGAATTTCCTTGAAGTCTTGGACTGTCATATAGTAGGCTTAAGAAGAAAATTACCTTTTAATAGTTACCATTTTTTGGTTTAGCATTCCCAAAGAGGATTAGCAGTATAGTTTTCATTTAAAGAGATTTATGAATAATCCTCTAATTTTTTTTTTAAAGAGGCTGATAATGTCTGATTTAAATCTCTTGAGGAAGGCAAACCTGTCTTTTCTACAAATATCTTAATGGCAATTGCTCTGACAAGCTTTTTTTTTTTTTTTTTTTTACCTGAAGTGCACTACTAGATTGGTATCTAGGTCCCATCCTTTTACTGTTCAAATAGCAAAATGCAACTGCCACTTCTCCAACAGTTTCTTTCCTCGCACTTCCCACCTGTGGAACTCTTTCTTATCTATGCTTCTCTGATAACTATTAACTTCAAAAATTTAAATTCAATATCAATTGCCATCTTCTTGAACCCTGTTCATCTTTTGTCCTTTCCTTTATCTTCCCTATTCTCTGTCTTCTCTTTCACTTTCACTCTCTGTAACCCTCTTTGTACTAGTGGTATTACCACCTTGTTTGGGGTGAAATGATTAAAAAAGGAAAAAGATTATCCACTCCTTCTTAAAGATTAAGGAATTTAGCATCCTGATTAAAATATTAAATGACAAAGACTTAGACATTGAAGCCATGTATTTGGTATCTCAAGTTTTTAAAAATAAAGAATTTTTAAATATAAAAATAATTCATAAATTACTCTTTGGTTAACTTGATCCACAAATGGCTACCTTTCAAGGTGTATAGGTTGAGAAATTCTGCTTTTGTGGAACGATAACCCTGAATTCAAAAACAGGCAGCAGGAAACCAACTCTGTATATTTCTCCAGAATTCATGGTAATTCACAGATAATAAAGATAAGTAAAAAGAGCCTTGACCACTTATATCCTTATGAGATATGGCATTTAAAAAAAAAAAACTTGGGATGGATTGTGAAAATATGGATTTAAGCCAAATATAAACCCTGGTAGTCTAAGTAAACATGATATCTCAACTTTGCTTATATAACCTGGGAGATATTTTTAAGACATTTGGTTTGGAGACAGGGGTGGTTATGAGTCCAGATAAATGCAAATTATTTATTAATTCTTATATTTGGCACTTTCAGAATAAAGATGAACATTTCTAGAAAAAAAGTTATGAATTTTTGTGAACAGTTTTTTATAATGATTTTAAATAATGTTTGAAACTTCTACCCAGACCCTGATGAAAAATGTTTGAACCACAGCCCTTTAGGGATCAAATAGCATGAGAAAGCCAAACATATTTTTGTGATTGTCAAAACTATAACTATAGAGTTTTATGCAAAATAGCTCTGAAAAAATATTAATAAATAATCAATGTGCAACAAATACTCATCAAATGCTATTTTTCCATATCATCAATATTTGTAAAACCTATACTTAAAAGTGTAAGATCAAGCTATTTGCAGACAATGTTTTCCGAGTATCCAGCATTTACGATATCTGTCATACAATTGCTATATACTATTAAACACATTTTTAATACACACTTAAAGTACTTTAACACTTCAAGAATTAAGCATGAATACTAACTTTGTAAGAGAAACATGTGACACCTAAACAACCAATAAAAACCAAACAATATAGATTTTAAAAATTGAAACATTGCTCCACATTGTCCCATTTCCCAAAAATTCTGATGAAGCTAAATAAATACCGAAACACGTTAAATTTGATTTTCCTACTTGCTATTGATTTAAACAGATATGACATGATGCATGAAGACACTGAAAGATTCATGGCCCAAGCTGCTCAATGTCATTTGACTAAAAAATTCAAACATCAGTATCCAATTTTGGCTGGGTCAAAAACTTTTTAGACCGTATTTGTAGATTCTTAATGTCTTTTTTATATGGATACTTGCTGAAGAATGAAGATCAGCAAACTTGTACAAGATACCGAGCTGTACTCATGGCGAAACACATTTTAATTGAATGTACTCAATTAGCAAGATAAGTACTACAAAGAAACTAACACGAGAAAACTATTTGAAAATACTGAAACTAACAACATAATGCCCTACCTTAAAGAAGTAGCAAAACAAATGACACCTACAATAGATCATCTACAAACAATATATCTAGGATCCTCCACAAAACACAATACCTAACATTTAAAATTAATTTTTATTAATGAAATATCTTGAAGCTTATATTTTAGTTCTAATTTCAAGCTGAGAGATTAAGTTTAAATTTCCAATAAACAAAATACTATGCTGTATTTCAAAACTAATTTAAATTGATTGGAAGAAATTTTTTGTTTTATCACCATTTTAAGTATTATAAAAATGTAAAGCCCTTTATTAAAAATTCTTCCAAAAATAAAATATACTTTTCTGAAACTTTCTTTGAAGAATAGTTGATTTTTAAAGTATAATTACTCTAATTTGAAACAACTATTTAAAAAAATTTTTTTTTTGTTTTATTAAAATATCAAAGAAAGTCATTCTTCAACTTGACAGTAGCTTCTTTATTTATATTGATAAGTTCTTAACACCTCTGTGACAGCTGATGATGGATAGAGCGTTATATAAGTTCTACAGGGACTTTAACCATAAAAAAATAATTGAGGAATATAACACGAACATCTTTTAAGTACTCGGTAATCTTAAAAATTTAAGAAAATATTCTCCGTAATCTAATGTTATATTGAATTTTAAAGAATTTTGGCTCTAAATTTACTATAGGTGCTGCTCTTATTTTCTGATGATGTCACATGTGGGCAACTGTATCTATAAAATTCAGCATGTTTTTACACATACAAAAACAATTCAAAATTCTTTTTAAAATATTTGGGTGTGTCATATTCTAATAAGCTTTATGATATATGATTAGTAAATATAGTTTTACTTAATAACAATCTTTCCTAAAAGTTACACCATTGAAACTGAATTTTAAAAGATTTAAAAATATAAATTCTAATTAAAAATTTTTAAAAAATGAGAACAAATCTTGTAAAAAATTAAATTTTCATCAAAAAAATTTTTTTCTTAAGGCAATACTCTCCTTAATATATATTATTCATGAAAGCAGTTAAAAGCTTCTCCAATTAATTATTGTCTTAGTTTTATTGTGTGTTTTACTTTTGATTCAGCACAGATTTTCAGTAAGGCAGGGTCAATTTTGCAAAAAAAATTCAGTGATTCAATTTCTCCTAAGAATTCTGCTTTTAACAAATATAGTCACTAAAAATTATCACATTGCACTTCTGCAGTTTTCAGAAAATTAAGTAAGGCGGTAAAACACATGTTAAAAAAAGAATATTTTTACCAAGATTTTCTCATAAAAATTTCTCTATAATAATTTATTTGTGAATAAGTCCTAAAAATTTCATTAAAATCTGACAATTGATTTTTGCAAGAATTTCCAAATTAATGTGTCATTCACTGTAAAAAAGGCACTAAAATTTTCTATGCTAAAATATAGTACATCCACTGACACAAGAAAAACAAGGTTTTCAATCAAAATTTTGAATGTTCTAAAATGGAGTCAAAAATTTAATGAAATACTCAAAAATTTTTCCTCTTAATAATAGCAGATTTTGATGATAAAACTGTTTTCCTTACATTTGGAGCATGCTTTCATCATGGTATGCTGATCTTTTAGCAATTTCATGGAGTTACCTATAAATATATATATATATATTAACACATTTACTCTGGAAGTAAAAAATTATGCAGTTGAAGCTATAAAATTGCATACAAAATATTTAAATTTTAGCATTAAATAACCCATAGGGGTTGATAAACAAAAACAACAAACCCAAATTTTTTTGTATGTAAATATAAAAGTAATATATGTAAATAAATATATATATGTATATATACATTTTGTTTTATACAGGGTCTCAACAGACAAGTGACAGAATTACAAAGTGATTTGATGAAGAAACTCCAGCAAAAGAAAGCTGTATCTAAGCATCAACGACCCGATAAGTTAAAGGATGGAATTCAGAGGTATTAAAAAAATCACAGTTTTGAATTTGATATTAACATTTTTATCAACTGAGAATTTTACATTAAGCATAACAGTTACAAGAATGATTACTTTTGTAATGTTATTGTTGTACACACTAATAAAAACACAAAGTTAAATGTCATTATTTACACTGTTGATATTCAGACTATTGTCTCCATCTTAATTGTTGTTATCTCAACATTTCAGCCATTGTGCTCCCTGGCCTTCATTAGATGTATATCAATCTAGGTAACCTAGAAGGAATTCTGAACTGAACCCTTTATTTAATCTATGGGAGTAAACTGTTCTCATTCCACTGCCTATATCTAGGGATATTGTCTAGTTTTTATTTTACACTTTGTCTAAGTCCAAACTGCACTCACTATTACTATGTCACCAAATTAATGAATCAACACCTTAGTCCACTGGGCTATTGTCCCATAGGAAACAGGCAAGCAATAATTGAACAGTACTAAAAATAAAACGGTGACTTTCAATGAAGGCACTAATATGCACCTGGTGGCTATGAGATTACCTTTCAGGTCAACCTGTCAATGTATTTAATTTCTCTTATAACAGGAGAGAGCTATGTTAGAAAGATTTATTCTCTCATTTGTATTCCTCCCCACATTATGGCATTTTTATATCCATGATATAATACCGTATTTCATGGGAAGAATGGAATGACTGAAAGGGAAAGGAATGACAAACATGCTTTGTTCTCAGGGAGTCCTTTATACCACTAAGACCTACACAAAACTATATATACATATATAAACGTTTCCCTGCAGAGAACAATATATCATATATCTACACAACAAGCAGAGTGTAAGAAGAAACAAAAAGTATGGGTCTTACATATAATATGGAGACTCTTCTGCTTCTGGAGAAGCCATGTTTAGGACTCCAGATTGAAACGGGTCAGATGAAGACATATTGCACAAAGGGGAAATCGTGAGTTATGGGTTTTCCCAAATTGAGAACTATGAGCCGGAGTTGCTTTCTATATCTGGGAAAGATATATTCCCAAAGGGAAATGGTGCCATGTGCTCGTATGCTGTAGCATTTGCTGGAGGAGGCAGATTTAGCCTCAGCCCACGCACCTTGGCTCAGGCTAAAAAAAAAAAAAGTTCAATTTGGCTGCTGTATCCCAACTGAATGACTGGCCTCTCCTCACTGTATGAAGTGTCATCACTAAGCAGCCATCACGTGATCCATGTGACTTATCTCCACCAAAAGGAGATAATCACCTTCTGTATCCATAAACTGATGTTCTGGTTTAACACTGAGTACAAAGTCTATTGGTTACATTTGGGGTGATGCCAGTACATATTGGGGGGTCACCACAGATCAACTTCTTTTAGAACAAAAAGTTCTTTATAAACATTAGATTTAATTCATGCCATCTGTTATTTCATGGCTTGAATCATATACTACACTATATGTTAGATTGTCTAGAAAATAATGTCCAATTTTAGAATAAACCATTTGTGTTCTAATATATTATAATAGTTGCGCAAAAATATGTTAATAATGATTAAAATAATTTTATATCTCTTTCAAAACTTAATTTAAAACATTATATACCCCTCATCTTGACCATTTCATGGTCAAGATGAGGGTATATAATTTGAAATTTTTTGCATGTGTTCAAGCTTGGTTATAATGTGTCTCAAACTGCTGTCAACATTAACATAGCATGGGGTGAAGGATCTACTTGTGATTGGATAGTACAGTACTGGTTTCTGAAATTCTACAGTGGGAATACAAGTCTTGAAGATCAAGTGGTAGAGAAGGTCTATCCATACTAGTCAAACAAAACTCACATCAAAGTGTCAGAAATGTCTTGGATAATGGGTGTCAGCATTTCAACAATATCGGACCATTCCAAGCAAATTGACGAGGTGAAGAAACTCGATAAATGGGTTCCTTATGAACCCTGTGAACATCAAAGAATTTGATATTTTGAAGTGTGTTTAATGCTGCATCTGCAAAATTCAAATGATTCATTTCTTGATTGATTAGTGACTTGTGATTAGAAATGGATCCTTTATTACAACTGTAAATGATCAGCTTAATGGTTTAATCATGATGAATTACCCAAACACCTTCTAAAACCAAATTTGCACCAACAAAAGATTATGGTTGTTTACCATTGATGTTATCAGATTACAACTTTCTGGAATCCAACTAGAGCGTCACTGCCAAAGTTTATTGCCAGCAACTGGATGAAATGCTCATTCAGTTAAACAAAATGTGACCAGTAATGGTTAATCGACATCGTCCAATTCTACTTCATGACAATGCTCAGCCACATATTGCCAGGATAACACTGCAGAAGCTCACCGACTTGAGATACAAAACTTTACCACATCTGCCATATTCCCTTAATCTCTCACCCACTGACTACTACTACTTTTTTCAAACGTCTTGATCATTTTTTCAGTCAAAAGACATCCCATTGTAAAGAAGATTCAGAAACTGCATTCAATGATTTATTTACATCCAAACTTTTACATTTTTGTTGTAAAGGCTTAAATAACCTTGTAACTCAGTGGCAGAAATGTATAGATGTTCAGGGTTCTTATTTTGACTGATTTAAACACTGTTTTAATACATTAATTCAGGAATAAAAGTTGATTCTAAAATTGGACATTATTAAAAAAAAAAAACCTAATATAATTGGATTTTTTTTTCATATTGAAAATATCAAAGTTCATGCAACTTTATTGTATTTAATATCTTGTTAAAATATTTTGATAAACTTTTCATTTCATTTTTTAAGGAAAATAGAAGTATTTGATTCAGTAATTTTATACTTTTTAAATTATCTTGTCGATATAATTAAAGGAAATGTTTTTTTTTTTCATTAATTACAGAAGTAGCCTTGAAGAACCTATTCAAGGTGAGAGCCTTTTGATATCTTGGTTAACAATACTTTCAAGATGTTCACTTTGGTTACTGATATAATCATTGATCATTTTGCTTTGAATGTCACAGATTTGATGATAAATTCTTTTTTTTTTTTTTTTTTACTATAGTTTAAATAATTTTGATTATCTTTTTAATAGCTTTCATTTCCTTGCTTATTTCTTTAAAAGAGGGTAGAAAAAATTCTCAGTTCAGCCACAAAGTCCTTCAAAAAAAAATTTTATGTTTAGTCAAATATTGGGAGGTGGTTTGAGGTGAGCATTTTTCATCACTAGTTCATAAAATTGATTTTCAACAGATTTTCTGTCACTGATATTGTTATTTAGTAAATAGCAATATCAGTAACAGAAAATCATTAGCATAATGCTACAAGTTAGAAGTACCCAATGAGGATTGAACACACTAGTAATGATCTGTAAAACAAGCATATAGATTAAATGTAATCCTATGAGAACCTATATGTTCTTTTGCCCTCTTCATAATTTATACATTTCCATTTTAATCTTTCACTCATTGTTTCTTGACATCCTGCCAGTTAATCTGTGTGTGTTATTCTTTCATCTCTCTTTCATCTCTATCGTTTCTTATGTGGACAAATTCAACATATGAGGGTCAGACAGATCAGTTCCTAGGAACTGACATCCAGACACCAGCAGATTATTATAGCATTATTGATTATAGTGTTGAAGGTTTTGTGCAGAACCATCCACACTTTTTGAAGAGCCGAATAAAGAAATCTGGTGCACTATGTGCCACAGGGTCCGCAAATACCCCTGCGCAGGTTTTGAATACAGAGTTGTCCTTCTCCTAGACCAGTTGCTATCCAAGGCTATAGAACCCAGTCTGTCCTGCTATTTACCCATAGCTGGAGGGAAAAAGAAGAGGATTAATACCTTTCCCAAGGGAATTAGCATGTAAGAGAATGGAATGGATTCAACTGGAATTCGGACTTGGCTCTCCAATTCCTCAATCCAAACCACTATCCACCTCAAATATGCCTCCTCAAATATATATATATATATATATATAATATATATATCACTTGATAAGACACCAGAAATGTCAAAACAAAATGGCTATTTTTGTATTGATTTTATAACATATTTGTTATAATTTTCGAATAAAATAAATTATATATATATATATATATATATATATATATATATATATATATATTTCACCTGTTCTTTTTTTTTTTCTCTAGCATTCTTACCTCTTCCATACTCTTTTTTCCCTCCTCTCTTACCTTTTTCCAATTTCCTTTAGTTCACCTTGTATAGATTGCTCTCTAATTGAATTTAAATATGAGTTACCATAAAACTGGTAACATTGAGAAATAAATTCAGTCAGGGAATGGTTAATATACATTGAACTCAAAGCTTCTCTTTGAATTAATTGCTTTTATATTTTCTTGTGTGAAATTCCATGCCATTTATGTAAAATCTGATCACTCATGACCAAGAATCATAAGTATAAGCCTAGTTCCTGGAGATCTGTTTCCAAAGCAGTACCTCCTCATTGCACTAAAAAGAGGAGGACAGGACTATTTTCTGACATCTACGACAATATACAGATGATAATAATCAGTATGCATGAGGTCCAACAATAATAGTTCATGTGCTAGATTCCATTTCTGCAGGATGATGTGTAGGTTCCACCAGATTTAAACATTATATACTGTAATGTTAATTAAATTATTTCTTTTTTAACTAAGTAAATACTGTTGAGTTTGTTTTTTTTTACCTATAATTATGGATATATTCATGGTGATTAATTTTAGAAATTGGTGAAAACAAACAAGAAGGTTGGTTCAATGCTGACTTCAGTTCCATGCCTAACAATGAACAAGCAGCGGTGGACAATAAGAATGTGACATCTGAAGGTGGCTGGGATGCTTTCGGCAATCAAACTGCAGATAATCAAACTAACTCTCAGGATACTTGGGCAACTGATACCACCACAACTACTAGTACTCTCTCTAGTCAACCAACTTTTGGTATGTACTTTACAAAATATCTGTTCATTTTAGTTTTACCAATTGATCATTCTTGCCCCCTCATAAACCAGTTTAGCTGGCTGTTAAAGTGATCCAGATTTTCTAGATTAAATTTTTTTTTTATAAATAAATCATGGTTGTATTTCAGTTTTTTTCTCATTATTACTATTATATGAAAATCATGTAGCTATATTTTTAAGTTTATGTATTTTCTATTTCAAAACGAAGCATTCGAAAGCCATATTTTTCTTGTGTTTTAAAAAAAATATCTCAGTGGTCTCAAAACTTTTCATTATGAAGGCCACATTATATAAGGTTGCATATGCCACATATAATAATTTAGGTGTATGCCACATTTGATGATTGAAGCATATGCCACATGTTATAATTTAAGCATATGCCATACAAATTTATCTAAATAGAACGTAACATAGACAAATACACACTATGCATGGATTTAAATTTACCTTTTTCACATAAAAAAATAATTTGTTTTTTGCCAAAACATATTTATTTAAAGAGAAGGTAGGAAATCCCAAATGGCAATATTAGCCAAATCCTTATAAGGAAATATTTGGCATTCATCAACCAAGCAGCTAGTTTTACTGTCAGTTGAAATTTATAAAATCTTTCTCTTGAAACAATTTTTCAGGAAAATAGGTTTCTCAAGCCCAGTAAAGCAATTGTACACAGCTTGACAATTTAAATATTTCTGAATGGGTTTGACACCATGCATGATGAAAATCTCTATTTGATGAGGCTATTTAAAAACATTTGATTTTTTTCAAGTTAATGTTTTGGTTTTGTAACAATTTGCAGAATTGGGCAAAATTACCTCTAGCACCGAGCAATCTATCCTTATCTCTGATACTAAATTTGTTATAACTGATCCATGCACAGAGGTATTTGAAGGGTTTTAGTATTTACTAATTCCACATGAATTTTATGTTGGATTCAGGGAATCTGTGCCATCATTGCTTTCATTCCAATTCCAGAGCATAGTTTGTTTTGGAAAGGTTTATTTTGAGTCCTATTTCTTGGAACACTTGGTAGTGGATGTTAATTCATTTAGAATAAATATTTATTATCTCCCAATGTTTGTGAAAGTGCCTCCATAATAAAACCAAAGGAAAATGTATAATCTCATTTGCAAAAATTTATTTTTAAAAAAATGAGGAAAAACCTGAATTGCAAAAAAAAAAGGCTATCATCAGTGATATGCTGTTATCAATGCTGTGGACACGGTTTCAAATTTGACATTTCTAAAGTCAAAGATAAGTCCTTAAAAATAAAATAAAAAAATGAGGGATTCATTTGATACTATATTTATATTAAGAATAAGACATTTTTCAATTCTGACAAACATAAGTAAAGAAAGGTTTAATTGATGTTAATCACCAAAAAGTTTTCCTTACTTTTTACAAGCAGACTATCTTCCTTCAGTAGTGTCAGGTTTTGTTTTATTCATTCCTTGAAGTTATTTATACAAAAATATTCAGTTACTATTTTACTGTACTTTGCAGCTTATTAGACACTCTGATGCATTAGATGCCCCCCCCCCAATTTTGAAGGACGTAATCAGGAAAAAATATTTTCCTTGTACTTTATAACCCTCCCCATTATCTCCAATCTTATCAACTGGGTAGCATATTTCAGCAGGAAAACCTGACTAATCATGACGAATTCATCAAAGACCGAGAAGTAGTACCAAATATATGGTAACTGTTTAGAATGTAATAATTAAAAGAGACGTTAACTCCCATCACTGACCGATTAAGAGGACGCAGGGTGGTTTTTGGAGATATTTTATAGAAATAAAATACATCTTCTAAGCAGCAAAATACAGTATATCATTATGTAGCTTATCAACACTTTTACATTTTATTTATTTACAAGTGTTTATTTAGAAATAATTACTTAAGTGTAACAATTCCCATTAATCAATATGTTCATCATGAAGAATTTTTGAGATTACAATATTTGCTTTCTTTTCTTTTGGCACTTAAGGAAAAAAACAACAGTACAGAGCTCTTTACCAATTTGAAGCAAGAAATCATGATGAACTTTCCTTGAATCCTGGTGACATTATTATTGTAAGTTATTTTTGATTTCAATTCAATATAATATTTAAAAAAGAATAAATTTCTTTTCATAATTGTATTATGACTTTGTGTCGGACTGCAGTTATTGATTCCAAAGCCTGTAATCAATAATGGTGGTATCTTCTTTCTTTTTATGTGCCATGTCCTTTCAAGACATAGGCGATCATGGCTCTCCACTTCCCTCTATTCCTTGCAGTTCTCAACAAGTTTCTTCCATCAGCTTCCTCTCCCAGACCACATTCTGTCATTCACTTGCTTAAGCCCGCCAGGTGTGTCACATGCTGCTTTCCCTTGTCTCTCTTTCCTTTTATTCAACCCATGAATATCAGATTCTCCAGGCCCTTATTACAGGTCCCAGAAACTTCATCTGCCTCTTCCTGATGTTAAGTATAAGCCTTCCCATTGTTTGCAACCTTTCTAAGAACTCATCGTTGATAACATGCTCAGTCCATGATATCCTTATCCTTTTATAGAACGACATCTCCATCACCTCGAGTCTCTTCTTCATCTTTGATGAAAACATCCAACATTCACTGCCATAAAGAAGGACAGATGTCACATCACAGCTCATATTCTTTTCTTTGTTACAAAAGAAATCCTCCTGTCTCACAATACTCTGCCCAGCTTTTGGAATGTTGGCCTTGACCATCCCAACAGGTCTCAGTGTCACACTTACCATCCTCTGTCAAGACGCTTCCCAGATATTTAAGCTTACGCGTCTGCATGATTCTAGCGTTCCCGACCCGCAAATCGTATTTCAGGCTCTTCCTCTTACTGATGACCATGAGTTTTGATAGCTCAGAAATTGGCAGATCATTTATGTGTCTATAGATTTGTGGCATGACTTAAAGGATTCTTCAACTTCTTGCTTCTTTGACTAAAATGGAATTTCTTTGATTTCTGCACACGATAATAACCCAATGCCTGTTTAGAATTCAACAACTTTTTGTTTATTATAAGAATATCAATCTCTAGCATGTTAAGTATTGATTATGACAAGAAAATACTGCCATATAATAATTGTCTGTTTGTTCATTAATAATCTACTTAAGAAGTGGTCAATGATCTAATCCTATGTATGTTCAATAAATAGATGATTCCCCTTTGTCTTGACATTGATGTGTGACTAATTTCTTGCAATTAATCTCAAGTTCCCAAGATTCTATCATCGCCTGGAAAGCAAATGCCCTTAATGCTGATAAGTGATAAGTTCAAGACACTAAATTTGATCCTTCCTACAATTATACATAGAATTAGCTGAATAGTATAAAATGTAAATATCTTCAATAGGTTGACTGATTGAGATTTAATCTAAGAAATCATTAATCATATTAACTCCAGTCTAGGCAGACCAGAGAGGGATTATTTTTAATCATTTCACCCCAAGCAAGGCAATAAAGCTGCTAGGATGCAAAAGGTTACTGAGTGTTAGAGAATGAGAAAAACTACTATTAATGAGAGAAGACAATAAAAGAACAAGAATTAAGAAGACAGAAGATAATGATTGACATTGCATTTAAATTTTTGAAGATCAAAGTTGACTGGGAAACAGGAAGCCAAAAGAGAGTTCCACAAGTGAGAGGTGTGATAGAAGAAATGGTTAGTATAGAACTTACAGTTACGTTTAGCCATTTCAACCTTACAATAATGAGACCTTGCCACCAATCTAGTACTGCGCTTAGATTCATAAAGTCTAGGTACCATAGAGGAAAGTTCATCAGAACAATTACCATGAAAGTATTTATAGAAAAAGCAGAGGGAAGCTATGTTATGGCAGTTGGGAAATTGACTGAAGCTGAGATGTTAGGTAAGGACATTGAAGGTTCTTGGGATTTTATCAAGAATCTTTCAATATATAGCAGGAGCACCAAACCAGAATTGGGTGAATTTTATTTATACCAGATTTACTAAATCCTTCTATGTTAACCAGCATTCAGTTCTTGCTTGCTCTGTTTCCATTATTCACTAATGGGTTCTAATCTTTCTCTTATCGATCTCTGCTCAATGTAACCCTTCTGCATGATTTTTCTCATCAACTTTAATTCATTTTAATGCCTCAAGCCTTCCGAAGGATGTTTTCATTCATAAACGGGTAACTTACATGGCTCAGTTTTGCAGAAATTTAAATGGTTCTATCTTGAGAGTTACAAAGGACATGAAATTGTGGATAGCCTAAAGAGACACAGCACATAGAAAATAATTTGAGAAGACATGAAAGCAAGTTAGGTAACTTTGTTACTTCTGATGTGAACACTAACAGAACAATTTAATAAAAAAAAAATGTTTCTTTTCTAGAATGGAGTTTCATTTATTGTAACATGAGTTTACCAAAAAATGTTCCTTTTCTAAAATAGTTTTTTTTTTTTTTTTTTTTTTTTTGTGAAATCATAATACAAATTTTTTCAGACATGGAAGAAGAAATAGGTTTTAGTTCCCTGTTCACATTTAAAAAAAAAAAAAAATTTAAAACCTATTCATCTTTGCAGGTATCAAGTGATCAGAATAGTACTGAGCCTGGCTGGATTAGTGGTGAAATTGATGGCAGAAGTGGATGGTTTCCTAAAGACTATGTTGAATATATTTGTGATGTGGAAGAATCTGACTTATTTACAAAGTAAGTATATATAAGTTTATTGAACTTACCTTATATATTTACTGGAAACTGGCATCTCTCCTTGCCTGTTCCATGTTAACAAATCAAGAGACATTGTTTACAATATTTTTCTTAAATGTTCCTTATCCTATCATTCTGTCAAATTCTAATCTGTATTTGATCTCAGTTCACACACACACTCATATATATATATATATATATATATATATATATATATATATATATATTTCATTGAATACGACAGACAAGGTGCTTTGATTTAGTTTTTTATACAATTTCTCATGCGAGAATTTTTTTTTCTTTTCAGATGGTAAATTATATAAAAACTGTCCAGATGTTCTTTTTATCCGAGCGCTTTTGGCTATACATTTAGCCATTTTCAAGTATTAAATATTTTAACTGTTAACTAAGAAATAGTTTGTTGTATATATGTTTTATAAAATGTTTTCACTTTTCAAAATGCGGTCAAGACATTGTGTTCATGTTCAAAGTTAATATTATTAAGTGATGATTTTTTGCTTTTATTAATAAGGCTTCCATTATTTTTAGCCTTTTTTTGTATGCAGATGATGCTATTAGTGTTGTCAACAAGTACGTTTCGAATAGTGTCCAGTAGGTCCCCATAAATATTTAAATGAGATCTAATTGAGCTATGGTTAGAAAGGTATAGAGTGAGTCTTCATGTCAAACATGTTGTAGTGTGGCTTATATAATTATTTACGAATTTTGATTCATCAGGAATACAATTCATTAATGGGCATTTAAATATATATATATATATATATATATATATATATATATATATATATATTACCTGTTCTTGTCATTTGTCTCTAGCTTTCTTACTTCCTCTCTTTTCTCTCTTATTTTCCCTTATTCCTTCCCATTTAATGTTTTTATATAGATTTCTTGGTAAGAAAGTGCAGCCAATTCCAGTTCAGAATGGTTGGAGATACTACACTTTGATCCTGAATAGAATAGCGTAACAGTGGGACAGAATAATAATAGAATAATCATATAGATAATTCACTTTTTAAAAAAATATTGAAATTTTCATTGTGTCAACTTTAAATGGACTATATATATATATATATATATAATAAAGATTAACTTTATTTTCTTCTGTTTTTCTTTCTCAGTGGTCAACAACCAGCAAGTACTTTATCAGCTTCTGAGGATTCATCTTTTACTGCTGTACAGTCTCGAGCTGTAACTGGTTCTCCTACTCCTGGGCAGGTAGAGTAACAATCAATTATCTGTTTTTTTCCTGTGCCTAGCATAATTTTGTCGGCAGTTTTGGAAATCTTTCTCCTCCATTCAATGTGGTTATCTCTAGAAGACTTTTAATCACTACAGATGTCATTATATATCATCATGGGAGGGAAAACTAAGTTCCTGTGTTGACCTGTGTTGTGCCTCATCCCTTCTGTTTGGTTATTGTGCAAAAGAAAAGGGCACATCCATATGGATGCGGAAGATCAGTGGAAACTATGCATCAGAAATGTACTTGAAAATTAACAGCAACAATTGATAATGGCTAAGTTGATGACAAGGATTGTTTTTATGGGTTTATTTAATAAGGGAAATTAAATTAATTAGACTTTTTTATTATATATATATATATATATATATATATATATATATATCTCGTCTTTAAAAAAAGGGATTATATTTTATTCATAAAAAAGGATACAAAAGTTTCACAGCGATTAAAATTTTAGGTACCTTTTGGCTGACACATCTCCAGAAAAAATAATATCATTCATATGAGCACTCCATTCTTTAGTTCCACTAGTTCAGGCTTTTACAGCTAAGACACTCCCCATACTACTTCCACAGAGTTGTATCACCATTATTTCTTCTGGGTTTTAAGCACAAGAATAAGGTTCTACTCTGACAGCTTTTCCCCAACAACTACCACTTTGTGAAGAAACAGACTCCCGTCAAAGTCAAACATCAACCATTATCTATCCTCTTTATTTTCATAATCTTTACTTCCTACCACCTTCTCTATTACACACCTTGTTCATCATTAACATTTCGACTCTGTAACCCTCTACATTGAATAGCACTCAAACTTTGTATTGTATTTAGTAAAAAAAAAAAAGGACAATTCCTGACCTGACTTTTTATAGAACACCCAAGATGTTTCCTCTTTAGTCAGTTATGTGCCATTACGTGATACACGAATTTTTCGGTACATGACGACAAAGCAGATTTTTTTCCCTACCGTAGGTTGCCATTTCTTTCTGCAATAGGCCAAGTTATAGAACCCAGTCTGTCCTGCTATTTACCCATAGCTGGGGGGGGATGAGAAGAAGAGGATTCATACCTTTTCCAAGGGTCACATAAGTTAATGTATTGGATTTGACTGGAATTCGAACTCAGTTCTCCGATTCCTCAATTCAAGCCGCTATCCATTACTCCACCATGTCTCCTCCCCTTACAATGTATAAAGACTAACAGCATTAATGTAAAATGTATGTAAGCTATCACAACCAGTTTGAAATCTTTTCCAATTTCCTTTATTAACCATTAAAATGCCAACACCTCCTAATTTAACATTTCATCGGACAGTTTTTATTAATGTGTTGGTGCATTGTGCTGAAAATTCAGTAAAATTAACAGTATTTTGAGAATCTAAAAATAATGTCAATTGATGTTTCTTTTGTTTTTAAGCTATTTACAGTTGGTAATGTAATGAGTAATTATTTTCATGCAAGCAAACAATTTGTTAGATATATTTCACTTTTGTTTTAGAAGTAATTTTATCTTCTTTTATGAACTTTTTACAGGGTATGGCTGCTCCAGAAGGTTTACAGGCTGTGGCATTATACCCTTGGAAAGCAAAGAAAGAAAATCATTTGACATTCAATAAAGGTGACACTATCATCGTGAAAGAACAGCAAGACATGTGGTGGTCAGGGGAACTCAATGGAAGGGTGTGTCTGCTTTATAATTTATTAAAACTTTGTGTGTGTGCATATGTAAATATATATATATATATATATATATATATATATATAATTTCTCACCTGTAGCACAATTTGGAGTTTCATGAACAATGCAAGATTGCATTGTACATGAAACTCAGTTTTGCTACCAGTGAGGAATAATAAGTATATTTATTAACATCAGCACTCAATGTGCAATATCTTTTTATATATATATATATATATATATATATATATATATATTTTTTGAATAAAAGACAGACCACGTTAAGATTCCATGTAATAAGCTATTTCACCATAAACCCTTTAACAGGGTTCTGGATCATCAGACTTTACTTCCAAAAGCTGAAATGAAAAGTGACTGTCAGTGTTTTTAATTTTGGCTAGACATTGCGGTGCTGATTGATTATTTTCAAGCAGCATGGATTTTTATTCTTTTTTTTTTTTTATTGAAGTTTTTTCCCTGATATCTGTTTGTTTAATATTTTTATTTACAAATTGTATTATCAGGGTTTTTTCACACCACCTGAGTATAGGTATTAAAATATATATATATATATATAAACAAACAGATATCAGGGAAAAATTTTCAATAAAAAAAGAAAAGAATAAAACATATGAATGCTTGAAAATAATCAATCAGCAACAATGTTCAGCAAAAAAATTAAAAACACTGACAGTCACTTAAGTTAAAACGTAAAAGTGTTCAATACACTAAGTAGAGCAAAAACTACAAAACTTAATGAGCCAGAACCTACCTACCTAGATTTCTAGGTAGGTCAGCTCATTAGATTTTATATATATTCTGTATCTTTATAATTTTTACTTCATGTTGGAAGTTATTTATATATTCTCACATATATAAACACATATACCTAAAAACATATAAATCTTTTACTTTCAACTCATTCTGAAAAACTGGACAAGGATTTATCTTAAATTAATTTCAGAAGTGGCTATATGGATCTTTTGCTTTTGAACAATTCAGAAAATAGGGTGAGGATTTATCTTAAATTCAATGCAGAAAAGCTAGGAGATTGTATAAATAAATTTCAACATGAACTAAAATTTACAAAGAAAAGATATAGAATAAACATATATATATTTTATTAAAAATATTTTCTGACTTTAAATAACCAGGAAAGAGTTGTAATGCTGTAAAAAAAAAAAAAACAAAAAAAAACAAATCAATCAAATTAAAAAAAATCTCAGTCTCAAAGAAGCCTTTTGATAACAGTAACTATGATATTGTATAATAATAGCATCTTATTTCAAAGCATCAGTAGTTTAAATTTTATTTTAAAAGAAAAAGGCTGAAAAAATTGTTCATTTAGTCATAGATTTTGTTTTTCTGTTTTTTGTTCATGGAATTATATTAGGTTTTTGCTCTCAAATTGTCTTGTATTCTAATATTAGAAGGATTGGCATCATTTCAGTTATTATGTTCCCTTATAAACTAATATATTGTTGCAGTTATAGAAGTGGTTTTAAGTATAAATATCTTTAAATTAACTTTTTTTTTAATTCCTGAAATTGTTTGTTCTGTTAAACTTGTTCATGTTTTTATTGCTAACACTCTGAACAACTCTTGTGATGATAATTACTCACCTCTGATTTTTTCTTTAAAATATTGTCCATTTCAGGAAGGTTGGTTCCCTAAGTCATATGTGAAATTGATCGGTACAGGTGTTGCTAAACCTAGGTATGTACAATTTTTCCATTATACCTTAAAACATGTGTTTATTATCACTATGAAATGTTTCTTTAACCTTTAGCACTCTAGCTAACTATTTTCACCAACCAAAATGTTAGTCCTGACAATGCAAGTTGAATTTGAATTTCTTGGTTGTTTAGTTATATCCTTCAGTGGCAACACTTAAAACAATCTTGACTGATATTGAGTGCTAGATTATTACAATTTCAAATAGAACTAATATATAAACACTATATTTTGAGGGGATTTCATATACAATAAAAGGAGAAGTAATATTTATAAATGATGCAAAGTGCTAAATGTTAACTAAATTTTTTTATGTACTAACTTAAAATCTCTTTCTCAAAATCCAATTCAAATAGATACTATATGTTCAAATTATACATTGAGATGTATGCACTGTTTCACAATCTGCTCTCACAGATTATTACTACCAAATTTAAAACTCACAAGGTGCCCCATACTCGTGATCTTATACCAAAACTAAGTTATGCTTCATAAATAACTACACTGAACTTCTCATTGTGGTTAGGGTAATTGTTTCTTTTTTTATAACAGATAAAAATAGTATGAAACTAGTTTGATGTGTTTTCATAGGTGCATGTTATCTCTTCAGAAAAGAAAACTATCCAAAATTATAGTGTGTGTAATTAAAAACAATTGTTTTTCCAATTTTCCTGTTTCATTAGATTTGAAAAGAAAAGAGTCATTGATAAAATCTTTGATTTCAATAAGACGCAAATATTCAAATTTCAAACAATTTTATGTCTTATTAAATGATAAATGACATCAGAATATCAAATTACCATTTAGTTTAATTACTAACAGTATATAAAACTTTTACTTACTCTATTATCTCTGTAAAAGAATAGTTAAATTTGCATGTCCATTTCATACACCAAATGTCATATCTATTACAAGACAGTCGTGTTCTTTTTTTATATTTGTTGTTAGAAATACCCACAGTTAGCTGTATTAACAAATTTAATTTGTTTATTCTAGTAATATTATCTTTTATGCTTTATATCTGTTTCATTAAAGGTTTTTATATTCCGTGATAGTTTTTTTTTAATATTTATGTTAACAATCTTATGTTCACTATTTTTTTTATATTAGAAAAATATATGAATGATTTATTTGGGTCATTATCATCATCATGTTGGCTATTCTCTTGTCTAAACTTCATTATGACTTAATGCAATACCTACAATCTGTTGTTAAATAGGGCAAGAAATGGCTTGCTAATTTTAATGCCTCCAAAACTGCTCTCTTTTATTCAGCTTTGAGAACCTTTTTGCCTTTCATTAGCATGGCTAGTGCTAACCTCCAGCAGAATAAGTCATTGTGCCTTCTCAGGTTAATGTTTTCTGCAGACATGAAGTAAAAAGATTATATAGAATCAATTGTTAGGTCTACTGCTGGAAAAGTTGATTCTCCGTGTGTCATACTAGACAATTTTTCTCAGAGAATCTGTCTTACACATTTATAAATCTACCATTTAACCATGCATTGAATACTGCTGCCACATTTGGTCTTGTGCTTCCACTATGTATTTAAAGATTCTTGATAAAATCAAAAGAAAATTTGCAACATTATCGATCCTGACCTGGAATCTCAGCTTCACTCATTTTCCCACTGCTGTAATGTAAGATTCCCTGTGACTTTTCTATAAATAATTTCATGGTAATTGTTCTGATGAGCTTTCCTCTTTAGTATCCTGACTTTACAAATTTAAATGCAGTTCGATATAGACATCTAGCTCTCATCATTTTACAGTTAAAATGGCTAGATGCAACCATAACTTCTATACTAACAGTTACTTCTCTTGTACTTCTCGCTTATGGAACTCTCTTCCAGCTGCTTACTTTCCAGTCAAATTTGATTTTCAGCAAATTTAAATGCAATCTCATTTGTTATCTTTTGTCTTCTTAATTCCTGTTCTTTTATTCTTCTCTCTCCTTAATAATGTTTTTCTTTTTTTTTTCTCAGATTCTTTCACACTTAGTAACCTCTTCTACCTTAGTGGCTTTATTGTCTTGCTTGAGGTGAAATGATTGAAAACAAAATGTCAAAAATCCAATAGTCTTCAAATGACTTTTGGACAAATACTCTTTATTTCATTCCTGAGGATATCCTCCTCAAATCTGTCATTTGCCAGTCAGTGTTTTTTTTTTTTTTTGAGACTGAACTTAATATTTCATTCTCTATTGGTCAACTGATATTTCCAATATATAGTTCCTGAATTTTCTAATGCAGCTCAAGAAAGCTGTATACTAGAGTTCAAATGCAAAATGTAATACCAACAGGGCATACATCATGGCTGAGATGGTTGTGTATTTTCTAGTGATGCTGGTGGTCAGTGTTTGAGATCATAATCAAAAGTTAAAAAAATCTGGATTTTAAATGCTGATTTTCAATATAGATAAGCCAATTAAAAGATTGGTGCAACACATTCTTCCTAACCCACATTTGCACTAGGGGTATATTAAGCAATACTTACTAAATATTCAGTACAAGAAAACTTGTTGATCAGATTAAAACTCCGGGCACAAATCGAAGGCTAAAAATAAAGTTCTCACTCTTATATTCTATAGGATAATCAATAAAAAAAATTCTATCTTTAATTCCATTTTACCATTATGTTTGTGATTTTGATTCCCAGGCCAAGAGACAGGCTAAAAGTTTGGAGCCACCCTCTAAATTTTTGAAGAATTACCTAAAAATTGATATTGTATGCCTTTTTCCAAACTAATTTACTTTTGGGCCAGAGTGACTTTCTCTTCTTGAAGTGTTCTGTTGTATATTCAATATTAGTAATAATAATCACAAAATTATCTCATTACTAAACAAAGTTTCCCTAAAATTTTAGCTGTTTTTGTCTCCTCTACCTTGCTGCCTAATGATAATCTTAGAGCTAGTGGATTTTAAATTTTAGCTAATCCTCTCTCTAAAAAATAAAAAAAAAATGGGCACCATGCACTAATGGTATCTGTCTATATTTCTGAGATGAGGTATTATCTACACTATTTACATTATTCTGACCTATTGTCCTCATCTTTGTTGCCATATTTATCACAACGTTTCGGCCGTTGTATGCTCTGGCATTCTTCAGGTGGTTGGAATGTTGAACTGAACCCTTCACTCACTGGGGGTAGACTATTCTAGTTCCACATGCCATGTCTAATTGATGTCAGTTATCAGTTGTCTCCTGTTAATTGACCTCTCCAAGTTCTCCACTGCCATAACAAGGTATTGAACTCACACTCTTTGGGTGTTGTCACTGGATCAAACCAATGCCTTTATCCACTGTGCCATGTGTTCTTAAGAAGATAACTGATAACTGACATCCATTAGACATGGCATGTGGAACTAGAGTAGTCTACCCCATTAGTGAAATAAAGGGTTCAGTTTGACATTCCAACCACCTGAAGAATCCTGGGGCATACAACGGCCAAAATATTGTGATAAATATGGTAACAAAGATGAGGACAATAGTCTGAATAATGTAAATAGTGTTGATAATACCTCATCTCAGAAATATACATTATATGTAGCCCTGGCAAATCACATACTATACAGCCAATAAAAGGATTGTGGAGTTAACAATGGTAATATGATCCTAACTCTGATGGAATAATCTGTTTATTTAATAATATTCTATCTGAATATGAAGTGAGCTATCAGTCCCACTATTTGTGAAATAAAGTGCTGCTTAAAGTTCACCAAAGGCAACCAAAAGCAACATTATATACTTGATGAAGGCTGAAGTGTACACAGGCCAAAATGTTGTTTCTAAGCAACAATGATGAGGATAATGGTCCAAATAAATTATGACCAGGCCTCATTTTACAATTATAGATATACTCATGTATCATGTGACTTTTGAAGACCTAATTGTGAAGCTAATTTGACTACAGTAAATGGTTATATTGTTTGTTCAATGGCGTAGCCAGAGCCAGTGGTACATCTGTTAATTTTATGTCTCGTGTATGATGTGACCCCCACTTAATATTAGCTTCAAAATTAGGTCTTCAAAAGTCACATGAAATGCAAGTATATATGGTAGATTAAAAAAAAAACATGAATATTAAAATGGAATTTTTAAAATGATTTTGCATCATTAGTTGTGATAAAATATGTTGTTATTCACTGTAGTTATATTTTTTTATCACCTTTTATTTTTTGTATCTATATAAGCTTGTGTATCTATATAAGCTAGTTTTTATTTATTCATTTATGTTTATAAATCTAGGTGATTTTTTTTTTGTTTTATTTTTCTTATTTTTGAGTCTAAATATTTTTCAGTTTTCTTTTTGACAAGACAACATTGAAAAGGTATTTTTGTCGTTGTTAGTAATAAAGCAAATAACATTAGATGTGATCATTGTAGCACTTTGTTTCACTGTTAAGCATGACTCTTCCGTATCTGTTTCAAACATATTTTTATCCTTACAGTGTTGATCGTATAATTGATTCTTCTTGAATCCGTTTTTTATCTTGACTATATACTACACATTTCACTCAGTTTTATTGTATTTTCTCTAAAGAATTTAAACTGAAGCTTCTTCAGAAAATATATCCCAAAAAACCTTAATTTTTTTTTTTGTCTAAATTTATGAGTTGTTGTGTGTCTACTGTTACCATTTTTGTTCTTTTCATTGTTTTAGCTGTTGTATTTTCCAGTCAGGAGATTTGTATTTATCATCCTTCTGGAGTACATTATGAATTCTGAAATTCCTTTGCACAGTGCTAGATATAACAATGAATGTAATGTAACCAGGACCCAGACAAATGTGTGTTTTATTATTTTTTTTTTTCCAGTATTATCCTGGAACCACCCCCACCCCCAAAAAATAATTTTAATTATCCTGTTTGAAACCATCCCCAAATCAAAATGTTGTTTCTTATTAATAGTTATTAGTAGCAAAAAAAATAAAGGAAAAAAAATTACCATTAAAATGTTTAGGAAATGTTTATTTATTTTCAGCCATTCAGTTGTGATATTAGTGATATGTAAGATATGGACGATACAGATTTTCTTTATCAGAAACTTTGGAATAAAACAGACTGACTGAAAGGTTTAAAATAAATAATATATTTTTAGTTATTTTTTTTTAAAAGTGATGAGTGAGTCTTTTGATATTCAGTGTAGGAAAAATGTTAATAAGGCGGATATTGGTAGCAGTCTGGAAAAATGTCCATTAGTAGTAATGTTTGAAGTCAAGCCATTATAGGGGTAGTAGTAATGTAGAAAAAGGTCAGTGTCATTCTACCATATTTTTCTTGGCCCTAAGTGGTGCAGAAATATCATTAGCAGTTGACTTCTTGATTATTTCTTCATTTGTCACACATGGCTGGTTTCTCTGTGATAGCATCTCCATTTGTCACTCTAGCTTTTTCTTCTGCTTCTAGTTTAGAGGTGTCAAGTTTATGTTCTTTTGACCAGGCTCCTAGATTCTGGCATGAACATCAAAAGTCTCTCTGCATCATGAATGCTGGAAAATAAACTAATTTTGACCAATCAAAAAAGATTGGTCAAAATAATTTTATTTTCCAGCATTCATTTTTTTTTTCTACCAAGTTATTCATGGAGCCTCCTTGATTTTGATATTTTTCATTTATACTCTGTTCCTGCAAACTTCCAGCAATTTTCCTTTTTTTTTTTCTTCCTCTTAATATTTGAGGGTTGCCTTCTCATTAGTTGAGAAAATTAGAGAAAGAGAAGTTTAGAGAGAAATTAACAGATAAGGTTTTTAAAGGAAAGTGCAAATGCCTTATTTTAATTTTTTTTATTTTTGTTCATATATTTTATTTTTGTTTTCTTTTATTTGTTTTTTATCAGGCAATCTTTTGTAGAAAAAAAAGCTAAAATATTGAAGTTTTGCTATTCACAATCAAAAAGTTTTAAAAATCTTTATCAAAGATTTTTCATTTACAATATCATACCTAAATTTCCTGTTTTTTTTTTTAATTTTTTATTTCTTTTAATCATTATCACCTCAAGCAAGGCAGAAAAGCCACTAAAACATAAGGGGTTGTAGGGTATGGAAGAATTAGGAACAGAAACATTAAAGAGCAGGGAGATAATGTAATCAGGAGGACAGTAGATAGCAATTGACATTGCATTTAAATTTTTGCAGATTAAAGTTAACTGGAAAGCATAGAGCTGGAAGGGAGTTCCACAAGAAATGCGAGAAAAGAAACTGTTAGCATAGAACTTATATCTATGTCTAGCTAGCTCAATTGTAAATTGATGAGATCTCAATGCCAGTTTAGTACTGTGCTTATTCATAGAGTCTAGGTACCACAGAGAAGAGCTCATCCAAACAATTATCATGAAAGTATTTAAAAAAAAAAAAAAAAAAGCACAGAGAGACAATCTTATGGCAATGGGAAAAACACTGAAACCGAGCTGCCAGATCAGTACCAATAATATTGCTATTCTTTATTTTTTTTAAATCCTCCATTAAATTTTCGATTTAGTTTATAGTAATCAGAAAATATGACACACAAACGTTTGTTAATTTGTTTTTTTAACCAAAAATTAACATAAAAAATATAATTTCTTTGCTTTGTTCAAAATTTATTCTTACAATTAGATACTAATGTTTTTTCCATAAAGCAAATATATTTAAGTCCTTCAAACTTCAATTTTTCATTCTTGTTTCATTCATCAGTTTAATGTACATAATTTGGCGTTTTTTTATGTACATGTTTCATTATATTAAAAGCATGCTACTATTAGTAAGTAATTTTCTTTTTTGTTTTTCTTAAGAAATGAGTTGCTTTTAGAATAAACATAATAGAATTTTAATTGAAAATTATGTATTGGCCCCAAAATCCTAACCAGTCATCTCAAACTAATGTCCTACTGTTTCCAGGATGACATTAATTTTAAGCCCTGCATAATTCAGTGTGTACATCTTTTCTTGTTAATTTTGAAAACTAAATGTCTCCAAAAGCCAAACATGTTTTTTTTTTCTTTATGGATGTCATCTTCACACCAAGGCTTGAGTTTGATGCCAAACATAGTATAATGCAGCCCATGATTCAAAGTTTACTTTAACTACACTTTACCATAGCATGTAGAGAACAGCAGAAATTATTTCAAGAAAAGTTTAGCTTAAACTATAGCATTGTGTCATGTGGTGTTCTGCTTATAGATTGTTTTTTAAGATTGTGAAAATGTTTTAAAGATTTATCTTCCCAATATATAGCACAAAATAAATGATTGCATACATGTAAACTACAATCTTCAAGTCAAAGGTCAATCGTTATCTATCCTCCTTATCCTCAGAATCTACAATTCCTAACATTTTTCATTGATATCACTCACTTCAATCATCATAACCAATTTAATAATAACCCTATATTTTGAATTGCTCTTTAGCCTGACCTTTAGTTTAAAAAAAAAAAAAAAAAAAAAAATAATGGTTCCATTCAACGCTGCCAGAAGTTTTGGTGAATGTAATGGTCACTTAAGGAAGGCTTAGGCAAAATTGCTGTTGTTTGCTTTTAATTTTTCTTTTTGTCTGAAAAATAAGGAATGAATACGGGTTTTATATGCATGAACATAAATTTGTATGGCAACCACACTGATAAATATAATTTTAAATCCATTCTCAAAGATCTTAACAAGGATTAACCATATGATGTTAATAAATATGTCTTTGAATATTGCTAGACTGCATGAAGACTTACAGAACATAAGTAATATAATTATTATTATTATTATCAGGACTCACAATAATGCGGATTCAACACCGGGTTTTATCAATTACTGTTGACCAATGTGTATTTGTGTGTGTGTGTGACCCCAGTCCCAAATATCAGAGAATATTGTACACTAACAAAATTAACATGACTGGGAGTTCATTCCAAAAGTTTTTCAGACAACCTCATCTGTTACTATTTTTTGCTTGGCACTATCTGAAAAAGAGATCCTCTTTCCAGAAGGAAGATACATCAGAAAAAAAAGACTGTAGAATGGATTAGCCAAAATAAGTTTGTCTGAAAAACTCTTGGAATGAACTCCCTGTCATGTTAATTTTGCTATTGTATAATATTCTCTGATATTTGATAATATAAGTCGATTTACTAAGGTGGTCTTTATTCAGATATTTTTCATTAGCTTTTCATTGATAAACACCATTCTTTTGAAATTGGTTTTTCTATAATCTTTTATTGATCATTAATTCTATGATAAATGTTAGACATTTTTTTCCCCTTGCACAAAATGTGAAAAAGAGATATGGATGACCGCTTGGAAATACCAAGTGCTGTAAGCTTGGATGTGCAGATGGTGTTATGGATAATAGCTCAGAATTGTTAATCTGAGAGCCAAGTTTCAATTCCTGTTAGGTTCATTATATTCACTTATATGCAAATACCCTTGGAGAATGTATGAATCCACCTTTTAATTAATTAAGTTAATTAGTGAGGCTTGTATCACTAATCTCAAAAAATAATTCTTATGATCTAAAATATTTTTTGGCTTTAAATAACCTACTACAGGTTGATAAGCCATAGGAAACAAATCAATCAGTCAATAGATGATGTACCTGAAACAAGATTATAACAAGTTTAAAGTGTGTTATCATGAAGTCAAGGCATTTCATACATAATAAAGAAAAGAAATTAGAAGACACATGATCACTTGATTGAATATGGCATTAAAAAATGTCATGTTTATTAAATCTTTCTATCAGTCAAATCCATTAACATTAAACAAAACTAAGGTTGTATAATAAACAGGGACTTTAATTTCCTTAAGAAAAATAATCCGGTAGTTCTATTATCGTGAATTCAAATTTTTAATATTAGATGAAATATTGTCAATTATTACTAATTTTTGTTTCTTATTTCTTCCATCTTAATTTGAGTTGCTTTTTCTTTCTACTTCTTGTCATGGCCAGTACCCCGTTACTGCTTTGGAATACCAATTAATATAAGTTTTGATGTTGGGGGGGGGATAGTGTCTCGGAACTAGAAATCAGAGAGCCATGTTACAATTCCAGTCAGGTTCGTTATATTCATTTACATGTAAATACCCTTGAGATAAGTATGAATCCACCCCACCCACCCCGCCAGCTATGGGTTGATTAGTAGGACTTGTATCAGTAAATTGTTATCTCAAAAAAAAAAAAAAAAATTTTTATGATCTAAAAATATTTTCTGCAAAACCTACAAAAGGTTGATAAGCTGTAAAAATAAAACAAATCAATCAATCTCACTGCTTCTCATACCAATCTGTTGTGTTTACTAAAGGTCGTAGATTGACAGTATGATTAGTTGCAATGGAAAGCAACTAAAATTAAGATGAAAGTAATGCTACTTAAAAATTAATGAGTAATCTGAATTCATTGCAAGAAGTGATGAGTTTTATGTAATTGAATCAATCCTGTTCAGACCTTTTATTTTCTTACTTTTTTTGTTACTATTTCCATGACAAGTTTTCAAAAGAAATTTTCACCAGTTTAGACCATTACAGCTTAGCCCCTTGCTACTCTTTCGCTATTTCCATGGCAAATGTTCAGATGAGCTCTATTCTTTAGTTCCACAAGTTTAGACCATTAGAGCTTAGCCCCTTGCTACTCTATAGCTATTTCCATGGCAAATGTTCAGATCAATTCTATTCTTTAATTCTACAAGTTCAGACCTTTCCAGCTAGATCACACTATACCACTTTCACACAGTTGAATCAGCTTCATTTCCTCCATGTTCCAAATGTAAGAAAGATGTTCCACTCAACTTTTTCCCAAGAACTGCCTTTTTGTTGAACAGACTCCTGCATGAATATTTCCCTTGACACTTCAGTCTTGACCTCTTTAGGTCAAGGATTAATTGTCATCTTTCCTCCTTATCCTCATACTCCTTTCTCCCTATCTTCTTTTCCATTCATATCGCACACATCATCCATGGTTACCATTTTGACTGTAACCCTCTACCTTGGGTTACTCTCAAGCCTTGTATTGTGTGAAATTTAGTTAAAAATTCTTCCTTTTTATTAAGTTTTAAAAATATTCTTAATGGCTAAAAAGCTGCATTGAATAAAACTTAGCTTCAACCTTCTGTCAATGTCTGAAGGGAGAGTATATTTTTGATCAAACTTTACAATATAGAATCACAATCATTCTTATTTTTTTAATAGTATCTTCTTCATTCCGAATGTGATTGAAAAGATGCTAGTCACAAGTTAACCTGCTTTTATCTCGATTTCTAGGATGAGAAGTTATCATTATTTACATGCAGACTGTTGTTCTTAGCTTTGTTGTTTTTATCATATTTTGGTTGTTGTGCTTTCCAGCCTTCATCAGGTACTTGTCAAACCACATAACCTTCAGGGAATTTCAATCTGAACTCTTTATTTAATCTACAAGGATAGACTGTTCTCATTCTACTGCTCATGTCTAAGGATATCTCTAAGAACTAGATGAGATATCCATAGACATTGGCAGTGGAGCAAGAACAATCTATCCCCATAGATTAAATAAAGGGTTCAGTTGGAAATTTGATGTAGATTATCTGGATCAACAAGCCTGGGATAAAGATTTGATGGCACGATGACTGAAACAACAACAACAAAGGTGAGGGTAGTAGTCTGAATGTAAATATTGACAGTGCTTCATTTAATAATAAAAATTCAAGATATTATTACTGCTACTACTCTTAAATTATTTCAGTGTTTCATATTTAAAGAATAAATTTGATTATCTTTTAATGTTTTTTTTTTTTTATTGCTGAAAACTGTTTCCTTTATCTAGTCAACAGACTGAAGTCACCACTGAAGGAAGTGGTGTTGAAGAAAATCAGTCGACTAATTCTGTGGAGAAAAAATCAAGTTTGGCAGGTGAGTTTTTACATTTTCTATTTTCGTCAAGATGTTTATTAAATATCTATGAAATAAGAATTTACTAATTTCTTTTATTAAGTTGGTTGGTTGGTTAGAAGCATATCAATCTCTTGCTTATTTAATGCCGAAATCTAAATATTTTGAATGCAATCGCATGCCTTCAACTACATATAAAATGTATTGTTGTTCATTTTTTATGTAAAAATGTATTGCTAGTATTTTTATTATAAAGTTTTTTTTTATATTTTTATAAAAGAAAAAAATCATTAGACACTTAAACTTAATTCACGTTTAAAATCAGTCCAAGTTATTGGAACACCCTTTATAATTGGACATGTGTGTTTGTGGATGTATAATAGTATTCAAAATAAAAGGGAAGATAATAAGACAAAGTTATGACTAAACAGGCAAAATCTGTGAATCTCCTCACTAAAGCTGAATTATTTATCAATAAATGGTACCTGCCCCACTTTTTTTATTTGTTTTTGTTTGTTTTTTTTAAATCCCATCAATTTGAAAACTTGCTGGATACTAATTTTTCTTACCCCCCCTCTCTTTCTATCTTAGTTCAATATGTGGCAATGTATGATTATGCTTCCGATGAGCCCAGTGATCTAACGTTTAACCAAGGTGATATAATTACTGTGACTGCAATGGAAGGCAATTGGTGGACTGGTGAAATAGGATCTCAGTCAGGAATATTTCCTGCTAACTATGTCAAGAAAATGGAAGTTCAGGTATGGTTTTTGCATTTAATATTCATCCTATCCAAATAACTTATCACATTGTCATCAGTTCATTTTGGACATACACAATAGGCCAAAAGTTTTGGGACCCACTCTATGGATTCAATTATTAGTAGTTTCATGCCTTCTTTGGTTTAATCAACTCCAATTAAGCTGGGATTCTGAAATTATTTAACCCATTATTGCATCCAATTTTTTTAGAAAGGTAGTTAACTAAAATTTAAAATCTGCCAGCCCTAAGATGAGTAGTGCAAAAGATCTAAATTTTATACAGTAATTGGTTAATTTCATTGTTATTATTAAATATATGATAAAATACTTCTGGAAGAGAAAGTCCCTCTGACCCAATGTGAGGTAGAAAATTAGTTTTGAAAAAAAGTACGCAACCTTCAATTTTTAGTTAATTCTTTGAAATCCAGATTTTCCCCAAACTTATGGCCTGTAGTGTATTTGGATGTGTATATAAAATAAGCTTTGGATTAAAGGTCTGTCAAAAAAAAAAAACTTGATACATGCTAATAGTAAGATTCATTTATGTTTAAGAAACAAAAGCTTTTTAATGGTTCTTTTGTTTAGAATTACATTTAATATTTTTTTACAATTATTTTACTTAATCGTATTAGATATCCATTAGACTGTTACTTAAAAAAAACAAAAAAAACTGTTTTTGCATATAGTTTCTGTGTACTGAGATTATTAATTCATAAAAACAATATTAGTGAATACTTTCAAGTTATAGACAAGATATAATTATCTCAGTGTCATTGTTGTTCAGTAACATTCAAATTATTTTTATCAGTCTGAACAGATTTATTTGGATCCTTTAAGAACACATAGTCCTAATTTGTTTCCTATATTTTTATAGAACACAGTTTAATGTGTGTGTGTGTATATATATATATATATATATATATATATATATATATATATATATATATATATATATATATATATATATATATATATATATATATATATATATATATATATATATATATATATATATATATTTTTTCTCTAAATATATACTTTATATATATTATTTAAAATGAACATGATGATTTCAGTTAATTTTTGGTAAAATTTACATGTCTTCTTTGCATAGCTGAGGTAACAAGAAATCCTAGAACGTGTTGTAGAGTGTTGGGGAATGGATCAACGGTGACAGAAGGGAACTTCAAATCATAGCAACAAGTATATGCAACATGTGTGTTCTCGCATTCTTGCAGCAGCAAATAAGACATCTAAAATGTGATGAAATGATGCTTGAATGTGAACTGATAGTTAATAACAGGTAAAAAAAAAAAAAAAAAAGTGTCTTTGGATTTCAGTAATCATTTAAGAAATAGTTCTTAAGTTTGTTATCACATGTGAAATAATTTTATTCAGTTGCATGTAAAATATTCTCTTTAAGAAGTAGTTGCAGATGGGACATTTTCTTTCACTTTGTCCCTACAAGTAGAAGGGAAAATAATATTATCAAAATGTTGACTTTCCACACTACCTTAAACAAAAGGTTAGGAAGGAAACTCTCATCAGTACTAGAAAAAGCAATAACGGTAAGTGGACTTGAAAAACCAATTTTCCTGAAAAACTGTTTTTAGAGAAAGATTTTATAAATTTCAACCGACGTTAACGCTAACTGTTTAGTCAATGAATCTTTCCTGTAGAGAAACAGCCAATCTTAACCATTGACTCAAGAAATTGACCAAAAGTCAAATATTGCTAATTAAGAAATTGACCAAAAGTCAAATATTGCTAATTAAGAAATTGACCAAAAGTCAAATATTGCTAATTAAGAAATTGACCAAAAGTCAAATATTGCTAATTAATGGCTCACCAGATTTGAAAATTACATATTTGTAAATAGGGGAGTACCTGTATTTTTAAAAAAAGTAAAGGTTTTAGGTTATTAGTTTTTATTTGTTGTTTTTTTTCTTTTTGCAAGATTTGTATAAACAAGGAACTTCTCAGAACATTTCAATATTTTAATCACAATCAGGTTTGGATGTTTTTAATGATTACTTTTGAAGATGTCTAGATCTATCTTGCATAAATTCTACATGTAAAGAATAAAAATGCAAAGTCAGTTGCCCATTAACTATGGCAGAAGTTTTCCATCATTCACTTGATCCCCTGAACTGCAATGATAGAAATTCCTGTAACCTACAGTTAATCATTAATGTCACTACCATATTTCCTTGTGTATAATACAATAAATTTTAAATGAAAATTAAAGACAAGAAAAGTGGGGGCTGTATTATACACAAGTACACGTTATCAGAAATTTTTATTCAACTTAAAAAACCTCTTATTTGAAACAGCAAGATTGAAAATACACTCAGCACAATAGAAAATAAAATACAATGTAGGCAGATGTTGATAACCATTTTTTTTTTATAAAAAGTATTTGATATGTCAGTAATATTTGTTTGTCTCTTCAATCTTAATGAATGATAATATTCTTTTTTATTCCATACTTTATTAATATATAGAAATATAAGAGAAAAGTATGATCAATTAATTAACACCTGAAAATATATTACCAGGTATTTCTAGTTATCACGTTTTCCTGAAAATTCAAAAATAAGTTTTGAATTTGAGATTAGAAGAAACATGCAATGGCTAAACATCTGGTTCATTTTAATTCTTTAATATTCTGAATTCTTAAATATTTTAGTAAAAGATATGTCTGGAATTGAGATTTTTTTAAAAAATTACATCGTAATGACTGTACTACTGTGTTGTATTTTATTCAAAGATGCAATTTATTCCCCATTTTTAACTTCAGAAAGAAAATCATATTGTACATAAGAAAATACAGTATATGATAAGTTTAAGGAAACTTTTTATCAGATTTAAAATTTTATCTCAATGATTGAGCAAAACAAAAAAAAACATGAAAAAAATAGTAGTAAATAAATATGACTTGAATATTTGAATTTCTGTGAATGAAATGTTGCCATAAGCCTATTTGGATTTAAAAGAAATTGGTTCATTTCAATGTGCATATCTACATTTAAGATTAGAGTTTTTATATGAATATTATTTTGCACAAAATCCCTAAGCATTGGTAAAACCAACACAAAACCTGTCGGGTAACCAAAAAAAAAAAACTACTCAAAAACAAGACCAACAACCAATAAACCAAAAACCAAGTAAAAACAAAAAAAAAATGTAGAAGAAAAAGGGGGAAAAAAAAATATAAACTAAGACGAAAAGACAAACATCTACCTAAATAGTAATATAAAGTGTTGTATATTTAAATTACCAAGACAGAACAATTACTCTTCCCAACATCATGACTCAGATAAAGACAGGATTTGAATCTCTACTAAAGTTTCACACTACTATGATCATCAGGCAGCCGGAACGTTTTGTCACCTCCTGATTGCGATAGCATGAAACTTGAGTAGCTGTCCAATCCTTGTCTCCAAGTAAATGTTATTTTAAATAATTATTAATCATGAGCTGTAAGGACCTTTTTAATTGTTATAGATATAATCAAATTGCCATAATACAATTATAAGATTTTTTAAACTAGCCTTAGATGGGTTTTAAAGTTTATTTTCCTCATTTAATATAAAAATTTACAGTTCTTTGCATTTAACATAAAAAAGCTTATACTGAAAATGTAACTTGTGGTTTTATTAAATTGATTTTCATATTGCTTTTCTAATTTGTCAACAGATTTATTTGTTAGATTTGCATGAATAAATACAGAATATTAAATATATTTCATTTCTTTTGTTGCTCAATATTTGGATTGTTTTATTTTATGCTTTTGTCAATGCATTGTATCAAGGCTTTCATTTGAATTGCCTTTACCTTTTTGGTACTATTTTCTTTGTTGCTTCGCAGCTTTTTGTGGCTTAGATGCTTCTCCCTATAAACACTTGCTATCTACTCTGCTTTTGTAGCTGCTCTCTACATTCTTGCACTGATGACTCATTCTCAATGCTTTTTACCACCTCAAGTTAAATTGAAAAAGTTTCTGAAGTGTTTGTTTTTTTTTTTTAGTTATATTTATATAATTTAAAGATCACCTGATTCTTGGTTACCATATTTGATATCAAATATATATATATTTATATATCAATATATATATATATATATATATATATATATATATAGAGAGAGAGAGAGAGAGGTGGAGGGGTAATGTTTGACACAAAATGGGAAAACTTTTGTTGGGATACATTTTGTTCTTTAGGACTTCATCAGATTAAATTTATGTTGGTGCAACTACACATGCTCACAAATGAGAGATGCTGGGAATTTTTAATTTTTTTTTTTTTTAATCTAGCTGAATAAAAAATTAAATTTTAGGACAATTTGATGTATTATTTTGTAGAATGTCCCATTTGTGTTCATACAAGGCAATACATCAAATACATTGGTTGCTCACTGTAATGAGAATGACCACAAATTTGACATAAAAAATGCTACAAAGGAGAAAACCATTCACTAAAATGAAAATGTCCAGAGAGTGTCTTGATTCCAAGGTCATTTACAGTAAATTTGTACCCTGGCTCTTACAACATTTGACCATTGCTGGCAGAATCTACTAACAAAAATGATGGAAACAGAAAGTAAAAGAATCTAAATGAAATTAACGAGATTAAAAAAATTTTTTAATTCCCAACATCCCTCATTCATGCAAATGTGTAGACACACCAACACACCAACTTTAATCTGATGAAGTCCTAAAGGACGAAACGCATCACAAAAATTTTTCCACTTTGTCATACATTTTTCCCCAATATTGTTCTTAATATATAAAAATATATATTGTTATCTCATATATATATATATATAACAATATTTGCTTCTATGTCCCAGCTATACTGGCAGAAGTTTAACCCCTGGCACACTCACCGACTAGGAACCAAGCAAAACCTTAGTCACCCAATGGAGAAAACCTCAATGACAAAAGACCTGGTGTGGTCAACAGCTCTCCATCTGTATAGGATAGGCAAGCATCAACAGACTATTACATTGGCTTAATTTGTAGTGATTGATGGCTACAACAGTATGGATCAACTAGTTCTAGATAGCTGAATACTGTGGTTGCTAGCAAGAGTTGTGGCCACTAATACTGAATCATACTTTCAATTTATGAAAGTAATTGAAAAACAGTATGACTAGTAAATCCAATTCTTCATACATTTTTTGAGGGAAATGAGGTTTTTCTTTGATACTGTCAAATCTGATATTTATTTATCAGTCCTAATAAAACAAACTTAGCTAGAATTTATTATAATATTTAATGAATGAAATAATGTTTGCAATTATTATACTTAAACTTATTTGAGGAATAAAAAAAAAAGAGATTAATATTAATTTAAATTTTCAAAGATCATAGTTGACAGGAAAGTAAGAAATCAGAAGAGATTTTCACAGGCAAGAACTGAGAAAAGAAACTATTAGAATAGAACTTGCATTTAGTAATATCAACAGTAAAAGGATGAGACCAATCTAGTACTACACTTAAATGTCAGGTCAGAACCAATAACATTGTAGATCTTTTCATTATTTTTTTTTTTTTCAAGAATCACTAAATACATAGCAGAAGCACCAGATCAGATGTGTCTTTAAATTGTAATGGTGATTTTTAGTTTTTTGACTTTAGTAGACTTTATGAAGTTTCCATATAAGGATTATTTTATACCTTTTATTTATTATTCAAATGTAGTTATCACAATGAGTCTTCTAATAAGATTTATACATTTTCTGTTTTTCATATTTTCTTATATTGCTTTGGTGCATTTATGCTTTCAAACACTTTTGCTTCATTTATAATTACTCTCTTGGTAGACATGAAATTGCAAGCCCTTTCCCAATCCTATACTCTATACATCATCAAAATAATATTCACTTTTCAGTGTCCTCAATATTTAATACTGGATAAGTATAAAGGTGTTCTGAAAGTTTTTTGACCTAAACATAAGTTTATTTTGAAAGGGCTTCTTGGTAATGCACAATCAAAAGTTCAAGGATTAGTATAAAATTGACTTATCAACTTCAGAGTAATTTAGAAAGTACTACATATATATCCTGGTCTACTTGTTAAAAAAATATTGAAAAACTTTTTTTGAAAATTTTTGTACATTAACATTATACCTTCCTTGGGTCACAACACTTGTCAGAAGAAAAAAAAATGGAATTTTTTATCATTTTATAAAGGGTGTCCTGTTCATAACATTGACAGTGTAAAATTGGTTCCTAATTTATCTGTTATTTATAAATGTCATGTTTGAAAGTGTGCTAACATTATTGATATCAGCATTTTTTTTTTAATTTTCTGAATTTTTTAATCTTTTTTTAACTCCCTTGAATTCTTAAAAACTTTTTTTAAAACTTATATGCAGACATTTGAGTTTAGTAATTATTTATCTTGAATGAAGAATAACTGGATACATACATTTATTAATTTATATAAATTTTTGTTTTTTAATTACAAATATATATATCCATTTGTTCTTTATTCAAAAGAAATTTTTTGTAACCCTCCAAAAGTATGTTTTTGTACTCAAAACAGCTAAGTCCAATAACTCTGTAAAAGTCAGGTATTGATTTGACACTGTATTGATATTATAAACAGGACTCCCCACTTTTTAAATCAATAAAAAAAAATCAATATTTTTTGATTCTGACAAGTCACAGTGTAAGGTCTAAAGAATGCTAATGTGCAAAAACCTATTTCCAAAACAATTTTTTCCTATTTTTCACAAGTAGACCATCTATTTAAGTAGTGCCATTTTGTCATATTTATAGTGGAAAAAAAACTATCATTTAAACAAAAACAAACATCTATAGTCATATCCAGCAAATAATGGGAAAATTCATTAAATCAAGAAAGATTTTTTTAACTACAATGATTGATTAGCAAACCCAAATTTGCAATTACCTTAAGAAAAAGCTCAGAGAAATAACTAACATTGTTTTAAGCATTTAAATTCTTTCAAATCTAAATCTAACTCTCTTTGTACCCCTAATAATTGATGGGATTATTTACATCTGGATTAGCACTTGTGTCTAAAGATCACAGTATTTGTGCATGCTCCCTATGACCAAAGTGTCACTGCTTCACCCTCTTCATAAAGTTAGTGTTGTAGCTATATTGTCTGCCAACAATCAGTATTTGCAAGTTAATTTTACTGTGCTATTCAAATAACAAAATGGAATGTTGGATATTTCACTTGCCTGATTACCTCCAGGCCAAGTGTTCAAATCCAGTCAGGATCCACTTTTTAATTTTTATATAACTGTTTGCTTTAGCATAACAAATTACTGAGAAACAAAGAAACATACAGAAAAAAATCACACTATTAAGGATTTTATCTAACTAAATTTTTTGTCTGATCTGACTTAAGCTAACCATGTCAAGTGTTGTTGCTGTGGTTTCTATTACAAGTAGGTTTTGAAGCAGTGGAATTTACAGCTCCATATTCAACCAGTTTCTTTCTCCTATCCTGGTTGTTAACCAGTGTTTAAGAGCTCAGTCTATCCTGTTTTTTAATCCATAGCTAGCCTAGAGAAGAATTGGATTTTTACCTTTCCAAAGGGTATTTGTGTGAAACTGAGATGGAACTTGAATTCGGCTGACCAAATTTTCTTTTCACAACAAGAACTGCTACAATATCCATATTCCAAGCCAAGAACTGCTACAATATCTCATATTGCCAAAAAATAATGCAATATTTGAGTAATTTTGCAATTGCATTGGTTATATTTTCTGCATGAGTAATTCTAGGATTTTTCTTGATACAATTAATTTTATTGGCACATAGAATTTTACCTTTTTAACTCATTAAATGTATAAATATCCAAAGAAAGCGAATATGAAGCAAAAATAAAAAAAAAGCAATGTATTAGCAGCCTGTTCTCACTATTTACAAATGAGATATTCCGTTGTTAAGGTAATGTAAGTCATGTTTGCTTATTGATGTTACATAATGCCTCCTGTTACCATGACAACTAAATATCACATTTGCAAATATGGTAGATCAACTTGGCTGACGAATAAATATAGTCATGTAGTATTTTATATTATAGAATAGATTCTCTTAATTTTTGTTTAGCTTCTGTCAGATATCAGTGGTGGTCTTTCGGGTGTGGCTGGTGTAACGGAATGCAAAGTCAGAGAGCCAAATTCGTTACATTCACTTATGTGAAAATGCCCTTGGGAAAGGTATGAAACCATCTCCTCTTCCCACAGCTATGGAGTAAATAGTAGGACTTGGATCTGGAAAATTATTTTTATCTCCTCAAAATCATTAATGCAATATTAACTTGCCAAAAAAAAATTATTCTTGCAATCCAACATGTTTCGGCTTTAAATTAACCAAAAAGGGTTCATAAGTCATAAAAAAATCTTTCTCCCAGAAATTTTTTTTTCTAAATAATCTGGAATATGTTGATGGTGTAATGGATAGTGGCTTGGAATAAGTCATCAGAGAGCTGAGTTTGAATTCCAATCTGATTCATTATATGCTCCACTATAGGTTAAATAGTAAGACTTGTATCTGGAAAAATCAGTGTTGCTCTGAAGAAATTATTGATGCAATATTAACTCACAAAAAAAATCTTATTCTTACAATTCAAAAATATGTTTTGGCTTTAAATAACCCATAAAGGGTTGATAAGCCATAAATCATTCAATCAATAGCCTCTCTCAGTAATATTTTTTCTAAATAATCCATCATCCTGCTAAAAAATAAAAATGCTTCTGTTTGAAACAATAAAAAAAATAAAATTTACCTGGATTCTGTGTTTGGAATCTAAGATTTTTTCCTAAATTTCATATCTACCATCGTATCTTACATGCCAAAAAGTGCTGGATGGTGTTTATTATTTAATATTCCACTGCCATATTCCATTTTCCCTGCCAGCCTCACTATTATGCTCATCAATCTCTTTACTTTTCTGCTTCTCTAGTTTCTGATTTCTTCTTTTCTTTTTCTGATTGATGAGTTTGCTGTTTTTGTGACTATATAGGAAGAGTATGGAGGTAACCTTGAACCTGTTGCTGCCTCAACCTATACACCAGAGTTGGCTGTGACCCCAGCAGGGGATGAGAATACAGCCAATGACACTGATGACCAAAATGAATTATCTTACCAGCAGACATCACAACAATTACAACCTCAACAGCTTGATGATGGCATGCTCTCTGTGTGTACTTTATCTTACTATACTATTAGTTCTACTAAAACCCTCATTTTTTTTTTTTTTATTACTACATGAAAGTTTGTATCTAATGTTGATCTCCATTTATACACACTTATTTTATATAAATAATTCTTGAAAATGGTAGTAGATAAAAATGAAAAAGCTTGTCAATGACTTGAAGGAAGGATAGATTTAGTTAAATATTTTACTAATACAAAGCCTGCTGAAGGTGTCTAAAGTAACAGGACTTGAAATACTGTTTCCATTGATTTTTTTTTTTTTATTAGAACAATTAAATAGAAATTATTAAAATGGAATGCATTGAAAATGATGTGGACATTCTTTTTTAGCCATACAAGATGGAGATTATATAATGGTTTGAATTTTCTTCCATTTTTATTGAAGGAAGCATGATAAATTGAACATTTAGAATATATACCTTTTAATGCTGTTGCTGATTGTTTTGGAATGGCAGTTATAAAGAATGATTTCAATGAAGCTTGCAACCTTATTTAGCAGTGGCATGGATATTTTCTGCATGTATTCAATTGCTTATTATTGTTGACTAATTGATAAGAAAGATTTTATTTCTGTAAATTTCTCAGTGTTTTTATTTTTCTACTGATTACTTTAGAAAATGTTTAGTTGTTATAGATGTCATCAAAAGATTTCTTTCTTGCATATTTAATCTTATATGTCTATCTGTTTTCATATAGACAATTTTAAAAAGGGTTTTGTGTTTGTAAAACTAAAAATTATATCCGTGAAAATTTGCAGTAATATTTTAATTTGTATTCTGCCAGTATGCATGAAAGTTGGATTTAAAATAATTATCTTTATGGATATTTTGATTTTATTCTAAATAATTAGCTCTAACTAAATTACTGGAATATGATGAAATATTTGATTGTTTTAATCCGGGTACTAATTTTTATATAAATTCTTGCCGACTAGTCAAATAATTTTAAGCAGCAACAAAGATAAGGACAATGTAAATAGTGTAAATAATGATAACTCTTCAGTATCTGTCTATATTTCTGAGATGAGGTATTATGTACATTATTTACATTATTTGGACTATTGTCCTCATCTTTGTCGCCATATATTGACAATAGTCCGAATAATGTAAATAATGATAACTCTTCATCTCAGAAACTCAAAAAATTTTAAAACAAGTATGACTGAGGTAATTTTCAGAATTAGGCAAATTAATTTCTTTAAATAAGGCTTTTTATTTATTTTTTCAAATATGCTAGATGAAAAGGGATATGCTATTTCCTTTTGTATTGAGCAAATGCGTTATGCAATCCTTAAAATATTAATTCACTCACAAAGGTTAAAATAGAACAAATCAAACTAAAAAATTTTAAACTTCAGGTTTTAAATTTTGATTGGATTAAGATAAAATTACATTCTATAATTTTCCAAGGTAATATTTTTGTATTTCTATAAATGATCTTATATATAATTAACCACTTTTATCCTATTTAACTGAAGTTTTGTTATCTTAGAATGTTTGATAATACTGTTTCTGTTTAATTATATGTAAATTTTTGTATCAACCTTTAGCACTCTGCATTATTCTTATTACTTCCCTTTCCACTGCCTTCTTTTTCAAGGCCTCTTAATTGCAATATCTTTATTGTTAATTTTACTCCAAGTTGTTTTCTGTTGCCATAGCAGGATATGACAACACAACTATGAAATTCATACACACTAATGTTCCGTAATCATAGTGGCAGGATAAACTTTTTGTACAGCAAATGAAGTCACATACAGTGTGATAAAGATTAATTACATAATTTCAGCAAATATAAACTTAGCTTATGCGCACTTTTTATCTAAATACATTTCTCTTGGATTCTTTGTAGCATTTTCATTTTTTGCATTTGGGTCTTATTTGTAATAAAAAATTCTTTTAAGTTTCATACTCTTACTCATTATTCAGTCACATTGTCGTCATGTTTAAAAGGAAAATGAAAGATATAAGAACTTTACTTCATCTTTACAGCTTTGGTCATAAAAAAACAAGCTCTAGAGTTAGGAAATAACCACCTGGGGTACCCAACCACTTTGGGAATCACTGATCTAAACCAATCTTGCTTTTCATTCCTCTGATACTAATTCAAGATTCTTAATGGAAATAAATTTAAAAATTATGTGGAATGCTCTGAAAGTAACACCTCTTATGTATTTCTACAAAATGCAGGGAGCAAAATAGCACCATTGGATAGAGCAAACTTTCAGATACAAAAAAAAATATTTTTCCACATAGTCACCTCCACTATTGGTTACACATTTTTGCCAACAATGAACAAGAGTTCTGCACTAAATATATATATATATATATATATATATATATATATATATATATATATATATATATGAAATCCACTATTTCGCAGTAGCAATTGACAGCATCATTGTCAAGAAAAAGCTGAAATATGTTTAACTGTGCTTATATCCATTGTTTGGTCTTCATAAAGATTCAGCATGTATCCATGATGTCATTGTGTACACTATTTTCTGCATGGAGGAATTCCAAGATATACCCCTGTTCTGTGTGCACTTTTATGTCAGATGCCATTTTACCAGACTACTGCTCAGCAGGTATTTGTGGAAAGATTCAATCTCTTCAGCAGTAACATCCAGCATTTGCCTCTTATGTTGTAGATCAACATAAAAAGTAGGATTTTTTTTTATTTGTTCTCAGTTGAGATCATAACCACAACACCACACAAATAATTAATCTTGAGCTCCATAATCTTTTTAATGGAGTATACTATGCACTTTACCAGGGCTGCTTACTGGTTTTTAATTCAGAGTTGTCCTTCTCCTAGACTGGTTGCCAACAACTGCTAGAGAACTCAATCTGCCCAGTTATTTAATCTACAACTATAGGGAAAAAGAGACGAATTCATTCCTTTCCCAAGGGCATTTGTGCAAAAATAAATTATTTTAAAATAGGCGTTGGGCTTTTAAAATATGACAACCCTCTTTACAAGTATAGAAATATATGGTATCAACTATGGCAAAAAGTAGGAGATCTATTTATGAACTGGTTGTAAAGGCAAAGTCATCCCCTATTTAATATCCACTTGTTTAATTAAATATTGATGTTTTGCCAGATTTTAAACCCTGGTGCTATTAAATTTTGAACTTAATTTACTTCTCATTAGTCGGCTAAGTTTTACCCAGCTTATTCCAAAGGTAGTCCATAAAAGTCACAAGTACTAAAATTAAAAATTTAGTAGTACTGAGCCTTCAAAAGTAGCTCAATCTAACAACTCTACACTGTATTCTGCCTGTGTGATGATATATAAATTGCAATTCCCTGTCATACCATCTAGATCTGACAGCCAAAGCAAGAAATAAGGGTTAAGCACATATAAAAGTTAACATAAGAACAGCCTTTATTCTAGCTACTTATTTTATCAACTAAATGTTCACTCAATACAAGGCTCAAAAAACACGAAATTGTTGTATGGATGTAAGAGGAAGAAGTAAGTGCAGTTTATAAGGACATGTAGGATAGATAACAGTTGACTCTAGACTTGAAAATGTTAAGCTTGTACTGATCAGGGAAGCATCATCTTGGCATTCTGTTTCTCAAAGTAGCAGTTATGTCTATATTTCTGAGATTAAGTATTGTAACTATTTACTCTATTGTTTGGACTGTTGTCCTCATCTTTTTTGTTATATTCACAACATTTCGGCCCTTGTAAGCTCTGGCCTTCTTCAGGTGATATATGTTGGAATTTCAAAGTGAAACTTTTATTTCATCCACTGAGGTAGATTGTTCTAATTCCATATGCCATTCCTCTTCCAGATATATCAGCTTCAGTTATTTCCCTTTAGTAAGTTAACTCTCCAAGAGTGTACAACAGCTAAACATCATGAATATGACAATAAAGATGAGGACAACACACTGAACAATGTAAATAGTGTAAAAAGTAGCAGTTATCGGAAAGAAGTTGTCTGGATGAAACATCCTCCTTACTAATGGAATATGAAAGGAGTGAGGATGATTCAACCCTGTATGCACGGTGTGGCAGGTAGTAGCTGTAAATGTCTGAACTTGTAGAGCTAACGAATGTAGCTCGTCTGAACATTTATCATGGAAATAGCAACAGAATATCAATAGATTTATGACATTTCATCTGTAAGAAAGGGGCGCTAGTCTTGAAAATATTTTATTGCCCTCAAACCTGGAAAGTGAAGATTGAATAGCTCCAGTCCAGATATGGTAGTAATACGCCATTTTTGTTCTGATCTGACTCTTGTCAGGAGGATTCAGGTACTTTCTAGCTAGTACACTAAAAGGAACCAATCATTTTACAGCATTTTTAGCAATGGATCATATAGATGAGTTCCACTTGAGATATGGGTTGGATTTTAATCCCAGTAGATATTCAAAGTGGTATAGGGAACCAACCAGTTTTCCAACCTCTTTAGCAACGGATCATTTCACTTGATGTCTGGAGTGGACCTGAGTCCCAACTGAGCAGCCTCATTGAAAGCACAACCATTCAGCATGAATGGAATATATTCGGGGTGTTCAATGGTGATGAAACATTACTAGTTTTGAGTTATTGACTGTTACAAACTAATTTTTCCCTATTAAGCTGTTAGAGTTAGGCCAGATAATACATTATTATCATTTCCTTGGATTTCTGTTGTATAGACATTTCCTTCTGAGTCCCAACAAGAGACCTAAGGTCAGAAATGGCTTCATGACATTTTCCACTGATCATTTTTGTGTAAAAAAAACATCACAGACATTTTACATAGATAAAATTCTTCATAATGTATGAGCTATACATATGAATACAATTTTTTGTATTTTGTTAAGGCATGGGCTGCCAGGAATCTCTTCAGTGAGTCTATCAGAACCTTTTCCAATCAATCCAAGGGCTCCAATTACAAGTGGAATTATTGATGTCCTCATGTGCCATATTCTTGAGATTTCCACTTCAAGATCCTTGTATTTTGATAGTTTTTTTAGTTATTTTTTTAATGTTTTGATAGTTATTATTATTATTATTATCATTTTCATTGTTCATGTATGCTGATGCAGCTTGGTGGAAGAAAACTTGGTTGAAAAGTTCATAGCTAATGTGAAGAAATTGGAGCATATGTTCCTTAAATAAGGTATCCCAGGAAATAAGGACATTTTTTGAAGGTTTTCCTCTCATCCTGGTAGGGTCATAAAAACTGTAAATAGAATTATTAGTTGCAGCTTCTTTGTCTTATACAAACTTATCACATCCTGCTTTTTAGTAATTGATCACCCAATACAAGGTCCAAGAGCCACTCAAGGTAGCATAACTGAATGAGGTTGTTGTATGACCATAAGAGGAAGCAAGAAGTGTGGATTATGAATGAGAATATAGAGGAAAAATAAGGACTGACTCTAGACTTGAAATTGTTAAAATCGTAGTGGTTCTTGGGAATAAGATGTTTGAATGGGACTTCTTTCTTATTAATGGAATACAAGAGGAAAAGGGAGGATTTGTCCCAGTGTATGTAACATGTCTGGTATTAACTGTAATGGTCTGAACTGAATGAATGCGGCTTGTCAGTATATTTTCAGTTTTTTGTATACTTTTTTAAAAAAAAAAATATGTTATTCACTAAAATGACCATATTCATTGCATTACTGTTATTTCATTCTTTTAGGGGTTTCAATATTATTGCATAAATATCATTCTTCTCTAATAATTGAAAATAATATACCTTCTATCATGTAATCACACCTATTTTTGGAGGGATTTACATATTGGGTTTTATCTTTTTTTGTTCAGCATTCTTCAGCTCTTATATTGCAAGAATGTTATTGGCCATTTTCTCAATAGCATCATTGAAATGTCCTTTTCTTTCTGTTATCTCAACCATCATTTTTCTTTCCCCCTCCCATATCTATTTATTTATTTCTTCCTGTCACTGAGCAGAGCACAGTGAAATTGGACAACTGTCCCCAGGTGCATCAAAAGTAAAAAAAAAAAAACTAAAATGAAAAATGCATAATTATATATACACGTACACACACCATAGATGAAACTAACATGCACAGCATCAAATGAAGAAAAACAATGACATTTAAAATACATTTAAAATCTTTCAGCCTGCAGCAGTGTTCATTTTACAGAGGGCCCAAGGATAAAAGCTGTTTCTCAAGCACTTTGTCCTCAAACTAATAGATCTGAAACATCGCCCTGAGGGTAAAAAAAGTGGTACTCGGAATGCATGCTGTCTTTTGTTATATTTTCTGTTCTGCTGCAAGAGCAAGAATTAGAAATGTCCTCTAAGCAGTGCAGCAAGCAGCTGGTTATTTTCTGGCCAACATCTATAACTGTCTGCTATTATATATCAAACACTGATGTTGTACACCAACATACTCTCAGTAGAACAGCTGTAATTTTTTTTTTTCTCAGTAAACAGAGTTGCTGCTGTACCTTCTTGACAATTGCAGTGATATTTCTAGGGCAGGAGAGAATTATCTTGCAGCCTTTGTACCCAGAAAATTAATTTTATTGACTCTCTTCACACTGACCCTAGTAATAACCAAAAATCCAGGTCCTGTAATTTTTTTTTATTTTATTTTTTTTTTTATTTTTACTAATGTTCCTTCAACACAAAGTCCAAGAGCCACTTGACGTAAAGAATTACTGAAGGAGTTTGTTGTGAGAGTGATAAGAGTAAGAGGCGGGAAAGATAAGTTAACCCTAGACTTGAATATGTTGGGGAAGTATCCTCTTGGGAGTTGGTTCTAGAAGATAGCAGTTTATGGGAAGACGCTGTTTGAGTAGAACTTACTTCTCACTAGTGGAAAACAAAGGGGAAGAGAGTGGGTTCGCTACAGTGTACATGGCAAGTTGGGTCCTAGCTGTGAAGGTTAGAACTGGTGGAGATGAGGTGTTTAATTACTTGTCTTTGACATTTATATACATTTAAATTGCACAAAGTAAGGAAAAGATTCACTGAAACATAAATAATTACATCCATTATAAATGGAGAAACATAAAAAATTATTACATTCACTAATTTTAATAGTGGAATGAGGTGGAAAAATTAATTTTATTTCTCTTTTGGCTGTAATTTTAACAAGAATTTTTTTTTTTTTTACAATAATTTTGACAATATTTCTTATCAAAGATATCAAGGTTTACTGAAATGGATAAAAGTTTTTATCAGTTCTTTGTTATAAAAATGTATCAAAATAATTTATACTCCACAATTTCATTTTGTTTCATATTTTGATAATTTAATTTTTCACATAAACAAATTGGTTTAAATCTTCACCCAAACTTCAAAAAATTCCATCAAAACTTTTTTTGAAAAGAAATGCCTACACTCAAATCAGATTGAAAACACCAGTTCTTGTTTGGTCACCAAAGTTAAGCAATGTCAAGCCTGGTCAGTACTTAGATGTAGAACTGTTTTCAAACACTGGGTATGTAAACAACCTCTTACAATCTGAAATATGTCTTGGCTTCAATAACCTACAAAAGGTAGATAAGCCATAAAAAGAAATCAGTCTTGAAGAGAAACAATTTATTCCTGTGGACCTAATGTGGAGGTTTTCTCTTTATAAACATTTTAGAGAGTTTTATTTAAATCTTCATCCAAACTTTAAATTTTAAGTAAATGCAAGAATATTTTAACCTACATCATCTTTTTACAGCTGTTGAAAATCTTTCCTCTCCTCAGCACCTTCCACCCCACAAGAAAAAGATTTTTAGATAATGCAGAAACAATTTTAACTTTTGCCCTTAGTTTTTGATCCAAAGCACCAATATTTTGTTGTTGTTATTTTTGTATTTATTGTAGCTTTTGATATGAGAATTTTATTTCATTTGTAAACATTCTTTCCTTTTGTAGACGGGACAGAAAATTTCCAAAAAACCTGGTAAGTCTATTTTTGCTTTTCTTTGTGAACGTTGTTAGAATATTTACTGCTCCTAAAGCCAATTTCTGAATGATTTTACAAGTTTTGTTCTCTTGTGTACAGTCAGGTACTTAATTTCATTTTAGTGATTAAAAAGTAATTGATGTTATTCATTATTCCATCAGTTATTCAAACTAATATCTAAATCAGTGTTTCTCAACCATTTTTTTTTTACTTCAGGGTGCAATTGTAGAATAACTAAAACTCTAGGGCACACTTTAAATTTTAATAAGGAAAAATTAGTCATGACATTTGAAATTTAGCATCTACTTTAAAATATGACTTAGACATGGCAACCATATGCTTGATGTCTCTAGTTTTTTTAAATATAAAGATTTTTTTTTTAATATAAATATAATTCATAAATTACTCTTCTGTTAATTTGGGGTGCATCTGGCTACCATTCAGGGTGCATTAGTGTGCCTGGTTGCACTGCTTGAGAAACGTTGTTCTAAATCTTTCTATTTTTCTCATGTTTTAACCAATTCCTTAAGTTAGGTCTATATCCTCATTTTTCTTATTAACTGAGCAAGACTATAGAAAGTGAACAAGACAACTAATCCTTAGGCATGGACAACAAAACAAGAACAATCTTTACCTGTAGATAAAATAAAAGATACAGTTTGAAATTCCCTGAATTAACAGATATCTGAAGATGACCACAGAGCACAACAGCCAAAACATTGTGATAGCAATAACATAGGAGATATTATTCCATATGTAAATAACGATAACTCCTCATCACAGAAATTCAAACACCCAACTTATTATTTACATATGGACTATGATCCTCATCTTTATTGTTATTAACACATTTTGGCTGTTGTGTCCTCCAGCCTTCATCAGATGCTTGTCGATCTGGGTAGCCTTGAAAGAATTTCAAACTAAACCCTTTATTTAATTTATAAGGTTAGATTGTTCTCATTCCACTGACCATGTCTAGGGATATCTTGTCTAGTTCTTATTTAATATTTCTCCATTATTGTTTTCCCCATTTCCAATGAGTCCATGTGCACAATACCAGGCCCAGGGATAGAACCCACATTAGTATGTCATCAAATTTGCAAACCAAAACTTTAATTCACCAAGCTATTCTCCCTCGAGACATGTACTTGGACTGTGGAAATGGAGCAAGTGATAACCGGGCAATATAAAAGGAGATCTAGACATTGTCAGTGGAATTAGAACAATCTACCTTCATAGATTAAATAAAGGGTTAATTTTGAAATTCCTTGAAGGTTATCTGGATTAACAAACACTTTTTAAAGATGGTCAAAGGGCACAATAGCTGGAATATTGTCATAATAACAACAAAGATAATGACATTTATCTGACTGTATGTAATGTAAATGATGATTACTCCTCATCCCAGAAATTCAGACAGAAAGCCAGTTTAGACTTTTGCCTTTTTCAAGTGTATAATTCATACAATAATCCTCTGGGTTTTTTTATACAGTCTTATCCAATGACAAAGAAAAAGAACTTGGTCATCAGCCTGGAAAATTTTATGTACTGAACAGAATAATGCAGATACTGATTACCCATTGTCAGTCCATGTAACAATATTTTTTCTTAGTTATGTCTTTTTTTCCTCTGTGGATTGAGCAGAAATCACGACATCGTACTGGATTTAAAACTGTGTCTGCTTATTTGGTCTTTTATCAAGGACACTGGTATGACCTTCTTAAAAATTCTCTTTTGACTTTCCTTACTGAATGAGCTTGACACTTGAAAAAGGCTAAAGGATACATCAACCAAAACATTGTAATTAAAAATAAGATACTAGTCTGAATGACTCCTGAGATAATCAATATGACACATTGTACAATTTTTGACATGCTATAATTTTGTTAGTGAAGAGAAGCAGGTATATTTTGTATCATTTTTTTTTTTTTTTAATGAGTACTCGGCTAAAACTGATAATGTTATTTTTTCAGAAATAGCTTCTGTGATTGCTAGCTATACAGCGACTGGCCCAGAGCAACTGTCTCTGCAACCAGGCCAGTTGATCCAAGTGCGCAAAAAGAGCCCAAGTGGTTGGTGGGAAGGGGAACTGCAGGTAAATTTTATGCTTGTAAATGAGTACTTTCCTCTTTGTTTTATTTTGTATTTATATTGCCATTTCTAAAAAGATAAACTTTTTTTTTGTTTTTGAGGAGTAGGTCTAGAAGTTTCAAATTCATTGTTAGCCCAGATTTTGTAGCCTCTGTTGCACTGTATATACTAATAAAAGAAGAAATCTTCAATCCTTACTGACAAAAGATGAAATTGCTTGTAAATTGCATTTAAGATGGAATGGCTACATTTAAGAGCTAATTATATATTATAATATAAATGTTAAATTCTTGATAAGAGACATTTTTTAAAGCAAAGAGCAAAGAAAACTAAATCAAAAAATAATAGTTGATATAGATGGCAAATTGAAAGAAAACAGGGAAAAAAACTTACTGGTTTTCATTCTTTGGAACTCAGTCAAGAATAAAAAAGATGTTTAAAAATTAATAAAGACGAGATATACACATTTTTCCTGCTTTTTCTTCTTTTCATTTGTTTATGATAATTATAAATTTCCTTTTTCCTTGCTCTTTGTCTTAACAATGTCTGTTTTATTGGCTATAATAAAAAATTTTGTACACCCCAAGAAAATAATTAAAAGTAATAATTGTCTTAGTTGTTGTAAATAATGACAAGGATTACAATTTGGAACAAGTTGAAATTCGCAAGAAAAAAAAATCACAACACTACTTAAATTAACTATTTATATAAGGAATTTAAATTGACTATATAATGAATTTAATTTTTTTTTTTTTTAAAGATAAAACATTTTGGCTTAATGTTAGGGAAATCATGGAATTGAAAAAAATCATTATTTTCTATTTTTTTTCTTTTAAAAAACATTTTGGCTTACAAGTCAGTGAATTTTTTAATGCAAGTTGAAATGAATTGAATGACATGTTTATCTTTTTTTAGATTGAAAACTGATAAATGCTAAATGTTTTTTAAGTAATATATATTTGTGGATGCCCATGTGACAACCCATGACTGAGTGACTCCTGACCTGGTATAAGGAATTTCCACAACAAACCACTTTGGTCCCAACCTGGTATAGACAGATGGATGGAATAGCCCAATCTAACCAGCTAGTTACATAGTAGCAAGTGTTAGTTGTGATGAAAAGGAATGGCTATGACATGGTTGCAAATCCTTACACCATACTATACTTAGATAGATATGGTGGGGGAATGCAGATGCAGATCATGTCTACTGTCTAGCCCTGACAGATCAGGGTGAATGGGATTAGTCCCTCCTGATAGTGTTGCTTAAAAAGTTCCTCTGAGGCAGGTGGGGAGTACAGATGATGAATACAAAAACAAAATTATATGACTAACTCTTATAAATGATCCAAGAGACAAAACAAAAACTCTGAAATGGAAAGTGACAATGAAATATCAGGAAAAAAAAAAAATTTTCATAGTCATAGAACATAAGAGGGTGAAATAACAAAAGTGTCACCTTTTGTATTTTAAAAGGTTATATCAGCCATGATAAAGACAAAATCAGTAAAATAAAAAAAGAAAAAGAAAAATAAAGAAAAATAACACTTATAATTCAAGTAAAAACCAAAAAACAATATGAAAATAAAGGCTTACCCCCATCAATTTCTTAATTCCTATAAAATGCCCAGAACTGTCACTCTACTTACTGGAAGAAATTAAAAATGATGATACCCTAAGAAACCAAGGTGTAACAGATGTCAAAAGAAAACAAATAAAAAGAAATGGCACATCAATAAACACATACATTTTGACATTCAACAAACTTATCCTACTGAAAGGAATAAAAATAGGATACACAATATCCAAGGAAGAGCCATAACATCCCTAACCCACATAAATGTCACAAATGCCAGAAATTTGGCCATCTACGAAATCAATATATGAGAGTACCATTCTGTCAAAGATGTGGGAAATTAGAGACTGATCATGAAGAGTCACCCTGTGAAAGGCCCTCCTTCATACCCAAACTGCAAACAAAACCATTCAGCAGATTCTAAAGAGTATAACATCTAAAAAAAGAAAAAGCAAATAATAAGAATAAAATACACACAGAATATCTTGTTCTAAGAAGCTAGAAAACAGGTCGAAACTAATTCACTTCCAGCATCATGTGCAACTACTACCAAAATAACAAATCACCAAAATGATATACAAGAGAACAACACAATAAGAAACCAAGAACTTACAACTCTAATAAATGAATTAAAAAAAACTAATAGAACAACTAAAATTTAGTATACCACATATAAATTAAACACCCATAGTCAAAAGAAATCCTATCAACTTCAAGCAAAAAAGAATCTATAAGTACAAAAGAAATAACTTTGAAAACCCCTATCCAAAGTACAAAAATCCTTCAAGAAAAGAACTCTCTAGACATTCACATGAGAAACAAAAGGTTCATAAAAGAAATTATAGAAGCTAGTAAATCAAAGAAGAACCAAGAGAAATGGACATAGATGAACAAAAATCTATCTCGCCTCAAATAAGGAACAGTCATCATCCAGACAAAGAATTTCCAAAAGAACCTAACAGAAAAACAAATCAAACAAGCAGAAACAAAAGACCCCTGAAGAACAAAACATGACAAGAAACAAAGTACTAACAGACCAGAGATCATAGAAATTATGGACACTTCACTCACTAAACATAATCCGGACAAGCAAAAACTCATAACACCCTAATACATAAGCATGATGCAAAAAAATTATACAGGGGAATTGTTGAGGCCTAAAAGCGAACATGAATGAACTACTCCTACTCATAATGAATCAACTTCCCGCTGTCATTTGCCTTTAAGAAACATTCCTAAAACCAAATGATAAAATAAAAATAATAATCTGTACTCAATATAACTACATACATGACATTCAACAGAGAACATCTGGGGGTGTATCAATCCTAATCAGAAATGACCCCCCCCCCAAGTAAAATACTTCTAGAAACTAATCTACAAGCAGTTGCTACAAAAACTACCCTACATAGAACCGTTAACATTTACTCTATTTACATCCCACCTCATAAAAGAAATTGATCTAAATAAACTAATAGAACAACTACTGAAACCATTCATATTATTAGGTGACTTTAATAGTCACAATGTTATATGGGGATCCAAGAACTTGGACAAAAAGAGGAAAAACCTGGAAAATGTAATTAACAACAATTATTTATGTTTACTAAATGCTAAGTCTAATACATATCTACACCCTGCATCAGGTACATACTAAGCTATTGACCTATCACTGTGTGATCCTCCCCCACCCTCTATTTTTATGGATTACAGTTCGCAAGTACATGACAATTCATGCAGCAGTGATCACTACCCATTTATATGGAAGGCAGCAGAACCAATTGAAAACAATCTCTCCTGATGGAAACCAAACAAAGCAGACTGGAGAATATAAAAACCAATCCTGTCAAAAACTAACAGGCAAAGACAACAAAAAAAAATCGATTTTGGATATTTCTCTAAAATATTAATGGCATTTGTGAGAAAGTGCATACCAAAAAGCACTAAATCAAATAAACATCAAAGACCATGGTTCAACGAAGATTGCAGAAGGGCAATAACATTACGTAGAGCAGCACTATGAAAATTTAATACTCAACCTACAACCCATAATTTAAATCTGTTCAAACTAAATAGAGCAAAAGCATGCAGAGTCATCAAAGAAGCTAAAAGAAAATCATGGAAACATTACATAAATAAAATACGCCCCCCCCCGCACACACACACACCAAAAAAAAAATAATAATAATCTGAACTTTATCTCAAACAACAATGAAGATTACAACCATCCTTTTACCCTAAATGAACTTACAGCTTCCATAAGCGAATCACATAACACAGCTACTGGCCCAGATGAAATTCATTATGAATTTCTTAAACAATTCCCCCCACCCCCTAAAAAATCCATGAAATATCTGTTAAACATCTTTACTGAGATATAGTTTAAGGGCAAATTCCTGAATAGCTGGAAACAAGCTACAGTGTTCCCTTTACCAAAATCAGATAAAGACAAATCAGACCCAAAAAACTTCTGACCCATAACATTAACAAATTCCATATGCAAAAACCTAGAAAGAATAGTGAATAAGAGACTGAAGTGGTACCTTAAAACTAATGGTTTAATTACCAATCTCCAGAGTGGATTTCTAAACAAAAGAGGCACCATAGACAACACGCTTCGTCTAGAAACATTCATTAGAGAGAGTTTTCATTATTCAGACTATTGTCCTCATCTTTGTCGCTATATTTATTACATCTCAGCCGTTGTATGTTCCAGCCTTCTTCAGATTCTTTGGAATGTTGAACTGAACCCTTTATTTCGTTCACTGGGGTAGACTGTTCTAGTTCCACGTGCCATGTTTAATGAATGTCAGTGGATACAAGCGTTAGTTAGATCCAGTGACAGGACCCAAAGAGTGTGAGTTCAATACCCAGTTAACTTGGAGAGGGGAATGAACAGGAGATAACTGATAACTGACATGGCACGTGGAACTAGAACAGTCTACCCCAGTGAACGAAATTCAATTTGACATTCCAACCACCTGAAGAAGGTCGGAGCATATAACGTAATAAATATGGTGACAAAGATGAGGACAATAGTCTGAATAATGTAAATAGTGTACAATAATACCTCATCTCAGAAATATAGATAGATACAGAGAGAGTTTTATTAAAAAAGAACATGCAATAGCCATTTTCTTTGATCTAGAAAAGATCTATGAAACAACGTGGAGATATGGAATAATGAAAGACCCATACAATCTTGGATTGAAGGGCAGATTACCCACTTTGATAAATAACTTTTTGTCAGATAGAAGTTTCAAAGTTTGTGTAGGATCAACTCTCTCAGACCTAAAAATCCAAGAAGGAGTTCCACAAGGTTGCATTCTGTCTGTCACTCTTTTTAACATAAAAATTAACAACATTGTTAATTGCTTAAATTGAGGAATTGATAATTCATTATATGTAGATGACTTTTTTTTTCTGCAACAGATAAAAAAAAACATACACTGCAGAACAACAACTGCAACTTTAATCAGATAAAAGTAATTGGAGAAAAAGTATCAACTAAGGAAAAGAAAGCCAGAAGACAGCTGAACAAATTCAAATCTTAGAAGAGAAGCATTTAAAGTTGAAAGAAAGCATCAGAAAAGAACTCAAGGCAGGAACATTGCAGAACTTAGCAAAGATGGTAATCCTGAACTTACAGAATAGAAGGCAAAAGGAAGCGAGAAGCATCGGAAAAGAAATTACAGAACTTACAATTCAAGAAAGTAATGAATCCTATCACATCTTATATTTGGAGTAGAGATGTTACATTGTATATGATGAGAAATTTTATATACTACAATATGTATTTCTTTGTCCATTCATCTTTTTTCCTGTACCCTGGCACAACTATATACTTAATACTGCCTGTATATCTGTTATGCAATGTCCAAACATCAATGGAAATTATCAGGGAATTTAATCAATGATTAAGCTGAGAGCCCGGAATATTTTTGCATAAATTTTTATATTAACTGTATTTAATGATTCTTTCAGATGAACTTCCTTATCTCTGTTGTGTTTTATCACAATGTCTAAAATCCCTAGGAAGGATACTAAACATGACAGAAAACGAGATTAGAACAGATAAAATGTTCTGTTTAAAGTTCCTGAGGAAGACCACAAAGTATAGTAGCCGAAGCATGGTAAGGCAACAAAGATGAGGATGCTAATTCAGAAGAATGATTGAATACTACCTGAAAATAAATTTTTGATTTTGAAGCTAAAACTATTTTAAACATTTAATATCGTTCTACAGGCAAGAGGACAAAAGCGAAAAATTGGCTGGTTTCCTGCAAATTACGTTAAACTTCTTGGTTCCTCCAGTGCACGCTCAACACCTGATATACAGAGTGCTGTATCATCTAGCCCACTGCCACAGGTAGCGGTAAGGGTCATTTTTTTTCTGGTCTCTAATTATTTGCATGATTGTAACATATACATGTGTTTAATGCATTCATTGCAGCCATAATTATTATAATTGCCATACTTATTATAAAACCTAGGTTGTGTGTGTGTGTGTGTGTGTATGTTTATATATTGGATCGGATTTCCTACATTTTTCAACCGATTTCAACAAAACTTCACAGGACTACGTAAAATTACCTTGCGGTGGTTCTGACAGTGCCAAAAATTGGAAAAACAATTGTTTTTGCACAAAATCAATTTGAAAACACGATTAAGCATCGCTGTCGAGAGAATGAAACAACCTGGGTTTTATAATAAGTATAACTCATATCGAGTTATACTTATTATAAAATTCAGGTTGTTTGTGTGTGTGTGTCTGTGTTCGTTTATATATGGGATCGGATTTCCTACATTTTTCAACCCGATTTCAACAAAACTTCACAGAACTTTTTAAAATTACCTTGCAGTGGTCTGATTGTCTTGCACTTTTGAAAAAAACACAATTGTTTTTGCACAAAATCAATTTAAAAACAAGATTAATTGTTTGAGAATGAAAGGGGGACAACTCATATAGAGTCATACTTATTATAAAACCCAGGTTGTTTGTGTGTGTGTGTGTGTGTGTCTGTGTTCGTTTATATATGGGATCAGATTTCCTACATTTTTCCATCAATTAAAACAAAACTTCACATTTTTTTGGCAGGTAGTGTTTCTTACTGTCTTGCACACTTTTTTCTTTATTTTTACATTCAGAATGCTTTAAAAATTCCATTTACAAGACCATTGTTTATAATAAAATTCTATTCAATCGGTAGACTCATTAATTGATTTTGTTTGAGTTTGGGTTTGGTTTGAACAAAAAAAAAAAAAAAAAACTAATTAAGACATGCGTGTCCGTCAACCTTAAACAATAATCTTTGTCAATTTTATTTCTCAGTCTTTATGATGGTCGATACTTGATCTATCTCTTACTGTTATATCCCCGGGCAACACCGGGCTCTACTGCTAGTTCAGTCTAATTTCATGGAATATGTTACACAAAAAACTATGCCTATTCCTTTGATTCTTGTAAGATAATTTTTTGTGTTTAAGATTTCAAATTTTATTACCAAACCAACTGACTTAAAACATAAAACAAATAAACCTTCTGAATGTTTTTGTCACAGTTCCACACTTACTCCTTACTCAAACACTTTAATCCTCTCTAAAAAGTTGGATGGAAAGGAATTTTCAAAGTCTTTTATGAATTTTTGATTAAATATAGTTCCACAATTTCAATATGACAAATATAATTTAGGCTTTCCTTTTAAAAGATTATATTGAAATAGAAAAATAATGTGATAAATTTCTCAAAGAAACAAAATTTTTCATATTTATAACTTTTAAAAATATTTAAATTCTAAATGTGTTATGTGTGTGCAAAATTTTTCAGTATTTTTTATTTAAATAAAAAATGCTGGAAACATGAAAAAAAAAAGGTTTCTATTCTGTCTGCTGTGGAATATTTGGCCATGGTTAGGTGTAATTGACTAAATTCTCATCAAGCAGAATTGACAAAGTTCTCAATAAACAATAAAAAGAGGAAGAAAAAGAACAAGTCAAAATAATACTAAGCAAATAATATATATAGGCAAAATGTTCACAAAATTCAGTCAAGTGGTTATAGTGTTTTTACTTTAAGACAAAGAGAACAAAAATATGAGGAATGAGACCAAACATTGTCTCTTTTTATTGGTTAGAAAGAAATCCCAGCATGCATCTGTAGGATTTTTCTAAAAATTTGGAGAGGGGAAGTTCTCAGCATTCATTCCTTACTTGAGGGGAACCAACAGTAATCAATATCTAGGGAAAAAAAAATAAAAGGAAATGTTTGCACACCCCTAATAAATTAATTTTAATTTTCTCTTAAAATAATTTTAGAAATAAAGGCACTAAATAATCAGGTTAATATTGTCTGAGTTGTGGAGGGTGTCAGGAACTACAAATATAGATAACCATTCTTGCCTTCATCTACTAATTAATATTAGTAGATGAAGATAAGAATGGTTAAAAAAAAAATTTTCTCCATAACTTTTTTTTGGTGAGTTTGTAATGACATATCTTTAAATTACAGGGAAGCCGTACAGGCACACCAGCACCTGCATCCACTCAGCAATACTGTAAGTATGGCTGTTTCATTTTTGCTTTTTCTTATCAGCTGTTTTTAATATATATATATTTAGAAATAAGACATCCTGAAATAAGCATAAAAGACTGTTGAGTAAATCAAATAACAAATACTTTCACTATTGTAAATGGAACATCAATATATACAGGCTAATGGATGGCTATAGGAGATTAGAGCATCTCAAAATAGATCAGAGAAAATCAGTTTCAAATCACATCAGAGATCAGTTTGGAAGTAAAAAAAAAATAAAGAAAAAAAAGACAATTATTAGATTGGTTTTGTTTGTTTTACGGCATATCAACCTCAATGGGTTATTTAATGCTGACAAGATTTTTATTGCTGATAATATTTTTTGGTTTGGTTTGTTTTACGGCATATCAACCCCAATGGGTTGTTTAATGCCAACAAGATTTTTTATTGCTGGTAATATTTTTTTCTTCAAAAATTTATTGCTGGTAATAATTTTTTACAAAGTATTTCTGGTATTAAAACCTATTTTTACACTTTCATAGTGTTTTGACTCCAGTTTGGTGGTTAACTATTTGCCCATAGCTGGGACCCTAACAGGTGCTACCACCCCAGGTTCGGATGGACCAGGGAACACCAGCAATTCAGAGGTGGTTCCACACTCCTCAAAACCTGATCAAAGGCCTTGCTGTTTGATCTAGTTTATCATCATACCCAGGACAGCAATTTATTGGAGCTTCTGGTTCTGGGGTCATTCATTCAGTCAGTCAAATGCCGGTGATGATGATGATGTTTCCTTCAATTTATGACTGGCTAGGCTGAAAATTTCCCACATTAGGCTGTTGTTGTTTTTATTTCTGCGGTAGACTATCAACTATGGCTATAGGGTGCTATCTTTCCTGCTATTCATTCAGCCCATTACTGGGGAAGAAGAGATGTATTCATACCTTTTCCAAGGGTATTTCCACATCAGCCACCTATGGTATATTACTCTAATTACATAACTCAAAAGAAAAATAGAACATACAGCAGAATACCACAAGTGTCACTGAAGACAAGCCTACAAATCCACAGAAATATAAAACAAAGACTATAATATAAAATTTGGTTGACACAACTGATCTGAGAGATGTTATGTAAATTAAACAGATACAGATATATTTATTACTCACAATGTTATTTCTGGAGGATACACATGTTTTGAGTAGATGCCCAGTTTTTCTTTTAAACGCTATTCAAGAGACGTAATAAAGAAAATGTACTTTCTGGCATGTACCTCATACCTCTCTGTACAGGGAAACCACCATCTGATCTGGCATGCTTCAGATGTCTCAGCCACATAAAGCATCACAGTCCATTTTCTTTATTAAGTCTCTTGAATATGCAGTCTGGTAAACATGATTCAAACTGTTTAAAAAGAAAACAGGGCATCTAATCAAACTAAATAATTGTATCCAATGATATAAAAAATAACATTTGCAGTAATAAAAAATGTCAGATCAAAAATAAAATCCATTAATTCTTTCAATGTGTTTATAATGTATATTTTTCCAATAATTATAATTGAGTGATTATATGAGGTTCTTTTTCTTAATACCTTTTACTGTGTTTCTTTATATTTATTAACTTTAGTACAGCATGTGACCAAATAAGGGGATAGTATAGAGATGGGAAGAATGATATGTACCTATTAACCAAGTTAGGATAACCTATCTGCCTTGAAACCCAGTTGGGGTAATCTACCTGCCTTGAAATGCAGTATTCCAAATCCTGTCTTGGGTTTGAACTCTGACAAATAAAGTTGATCATGTGTGGAAAAGATAGTAAGGGACATGACAAAATTGTGATCATGTGATCATCTGCTGGGCAAAAGCAGATTAATGATGTTGTGTTGTGGAAATTTAGAAACACTAAAAGTGAAATCTGCAAAACTTAACTAAATCTGAATACATACAGTGAAATCTTGAAAGGCCAACCAATTATTGTAAAATTAAACTGATTCCTATTTTTTATCAATGAAAAAAAGAACTTTTCCTTTAATGATTTTTGATTGGACAGAACTTCTTTTTTTTTTTTTTTTTGATTGGTTAAGATTTATTTAGTTTCTTCTAAGAAATGAGCCTACAAGTATAATTTATGCTTGAATTAGTTTAATATCATGATGTTAGCACAATTATCTCAGCTACAGAGCAGCTTCCAAATTTTTTATAATTGGCATCTTACGCGGATGACACTACAATTTACTCCTGCCTCAAAAACAAATCTAGTGTCACCGACAAAACTAACCTGGTCGTACATCTCGAAAAGGACCTCCAATCGGTTGTGAACTGGGGCAGGAATTGGCTGGTCAACTTTAATGCCTCAAAAACAAAACTGCTCTCTATTAATCACCACAGAGATCCTTCCCTACCACCCATTAGAATGTCTGACACTCAAATTCTCAAGAGCACCTCTCTGCGGCTACTCGGCCTCACATTGACTGCTGACCTGAGATAGAACGAATACATTGAGTCAATTGCTTCATCCACCGCAAGGAAAGTTTGGCTCCTTGTGCCGCACCAGGAAATTTTTCTCCCCGGAATTGATCCTTCAGATCTACAAATCAACAATTCACCCTTGCATGGAGTATTGCTGCCATATATGGTCTGGAGCCCCTTCTGTTTGCCTCGGGGTTCTTGATAAGATCCAGAGGCAGATATGCAATGTAATTGGCCCTGTTCTGGCATCTCGTCTACAGATGCTCTCTCACAGATGCATCGTTGCCTCTCTCTGTCTTTTTTACAAATACTTTCATGGTAATTGCTCCGAGGAGCTGCATTCGCTGGTTCCCAGACTTCATGAATTCAAGCGCCCTACGAGGCTGGCATCCTGCTCTCACCCTTTCATTGTTGAAACTATTAAATGTAGCCGTCTCTTCTACTCCAATAGCTTCATATCTCGCACCTCTCGCTTGTGGAACTCCCTTTCCTATTCCAGTTTCCTTGAGAGCTATAATCTCCAACTATTCAAATGTAATGTCAATTGACATCTGCAGTTGCCTTGATCTATCCACTATCATTCTCCTCATTCTTTCCTCTATCACTCTTATCTGATCTTGCTCCAAATCTTTTGTAACCCCTTGCATCCTAGTGGCTTCCTGTCTTGCTTGGGGTGAAACACTTAAAAAAAAAAAAAAATTATCATTATTTGTATTATCAGAGTATATAGAGTAAAATTTCTATATAGTTTTTTAACCAGCATTAATAGATATTATCACTTTCTCTTGTCATAGACAGGATGTTCTCATTAAAATATGTACACTTTCAATAATTAAAAAGCTAATCTTGGAGACCAATTCACTACTGTAATGAGTTTTATCCTTATGTCTTTCTCCCTCTTGTGGCCTCCGTCCTGGGTATGATGATAAACTACATCCGTGTCCTGGGTAAGACGATAAACAGCAAGGCCTCTGATCAGGAGGCTTTGAGGAGCATGGAACCACCTCTTAATTGCTGGTGTTCCCAGGTGGTAGCACCTGTTAGGGTCCCAGCTATGGACAAATAGTTAACCCCAAAACTGAGGTAAAAAGCATTATAAAATATTACCAGCAATACATTTTTGAAAAAAAAAAAACTATTGCCGGCAATACGTTTTTGGAAAAATCTATTGCCAGCAATACATTTTTGAAAAAATAATATTACCAGCTATACTTTTTTAAAAAAATATTATTACCAGCCATACTTTTTTGAAAAAATAATATTACCAGCTATACATTTTTGAGGAAAAAAGTATTAACAGAAATAGATTTTTGACAAAACAAAAATATTACCAAGAAAAAAAAAGTTGTGAGCATTAAATGACCCATTGAGGTTGATATGCCGTAAAACAAACCAAATCAAACCCTTGTGGCCTTATGCCAGACTAAGCTATACTGAGGAAATAATTATCTAATTGTTCAGGTGCCTCAGTGGGAGTGTAATAGTCAGCAGTCTATTCTCACATATGAATAGTGAGCTAGATCCTTACCATTATCCTCTCATACCCAACTAAACATGCTGATTCTTGTACAATCATCAAAGTTAAGCAATGTCGAGCCTAGTCAGTACCTAGATAGGTGACCACATGGGAATACAAGATGCTGTAAGCTTGGATGTTTGGGTGGTATCACAATCAAAGTTAAGCAACATTAAGCCTGGTCAGCACCTAGCGTGGGTGGTATAATGGACAGCTCAGAATTGGAAGTCAGAGAGCCAAATTCCAATTCCAGTCAGGTTCATTATATTACACACAAAATACCCTTTGAAAAGCTGTGGATCCACCTCTTTTCTCTTCAGTTGTGGGCTAATTAGTAGAACTTGATTCAGTAAAAATCATTATTATCTCCCCAAAATTCTTGCAATCTGAAAATATTTTCAAGCTTTAAATAAGCTATAAAAGCAAATAAATCAGTCAATCAATGTACCAAATTAAGCTATGATTAGTAAATATTTATACATGTAATTAGTGATACTTAATGAAACACTTTTATAATGAAGAGTAACTGTTATAAATAAAATTTTGAAGTGTATTGCCATGTTATTGAGTTCACTGATCAGATAGTGCTGAGTCATCAAAACACAACTTTTATGGGGTACTGAAGAAGAAAAATCTGTGGACAAAAATACACGTGAAATCACAGATGCCACTTGTCTTGTACCGCCACATGCCCACTGAAATAACAAAATGCAGAATCATGTCTCAAAAGGTGTCAATAGCTGCCCTTAACATGTAAACAGGTTGTTGACCTTGCTGTGTTTGCAATGTACAACAACTGGATGACTCAAAGTTATATAAGTACCCTACCTGAAAGGGAAAAGCCAGAATTTTTCACATACTTACTAGAAGAAGATCCACAGTTGAAGAAAGTCCTTAAAGCCACATCCTCTCAGAGGTGTATAAACAATAGTTTTTATATTACTTCAAACAGTTCAGCAAGTCTACATTTTTCTTTTTTAAGGAAAGCACATCCTCTTCATTTTTATGGGTTATTTTTCTTGAAAGCCCTTTTCTACTCACTTTTGTATCCAAAATGTAAACAAAGCAATTTCTAAAGAATTAATGGATTTATTTTTTGTTTTTGTTTTTTTCAAATGTTATTATAGTGGAATTTTCAAATGTTATTATAGTTAGATTATTAAACAGTGTGTATTACATCTATCAGCCAGAATATTTGAGAAATCTTAATATTTGAAGCTGTAAAAAAAATGTATTAAAAATAAGTCCAATAATTCTTTAGAAATTGTCTTGTTTATCAGCCGATATAGGCTTTTGTGAAAAATAATTTGAATGAAGCAGATGTGCATTCCTTTAAAGGGGACAATCAAGCCATACTTAGCTATGGTGTACTTCATGACCAAGCAGTAAAGCACACCAGGTCAAATGGTAGTTTTCCCTACAAAGATGGATGCAGGTTCAATCCCTGCCAGAGGATATATTTTCCTTATTAAGATTTCTCAAATGCACAGGCCAATAGAAGTAAAAAGTTTAGAATTTTTAAAAAAAATGAGGCCTTTATTTCAAATACTAGTGTCCACTGTAATAACATTTGAAGTAATAAAAAAAATGTATTAAAAATAGATCTTTAGAAATAATTTTTATCTATGAAAGATTTTGTCTTGAATTCTTATTATGATAACTCATTGAATAAGTTGAAGTCCTCTTTAGTCTTATTGTTTTTAATATTTACATGTTATGACATATATATAAATATTTCTATTTCCTGATTGCAATGAAAGAGATATTTAATCTTCAATTATTGTCTCTTGTTTCAGTGGAGCAAGTTATCTGTTTATATCCATACTCGGCTCAAAACAGTGATGAGCTTACATTCCAAAAGGATGACCTAATAAATGTAATCAACAAAGATGACCCTGATTGGTGGAAAGGGGAACTAAGTGGTGTAGTAGGTGTGTTCCCATCTAACTACGTGACATCTTACAGCGCTCAACAGCAGACTGCAGTATCCAGCTCTTGTAAGTACCCAGCTTTTCTTCAGCAGTTATTATCTATAGCAATTTAAGCTCAACAGTTTTTTTTTTGAAACAAGAATTTTTTGACTTTTATACATTATTGCTATTGAACTATGTTTTGTTTTTGTTTTGTTTGTTTGTTTGTTTGTTTGTTTTTGTTTTTCATCCATTTGTTTTACTAGCTTTATAAATATTGTGTAGTGTTTTGTTACAGGTAATTTTATGGGTGGTCTTGTATAGCACCTTATTTTATAATGGATGCCATCATTCCTCCTTTATATAAATCATTTTTCATATTAATTTCATGTTTCTTTATAGACATCTCAACTTTCTATTTGATTTATAATAAATCTATTTTTATTTATTGAACATTTTGCTTCATATTCTGAGAAAAAAAAATCATTTTGAAAAGAAATAAAGCAACAAATATATTTGACAAAAAATTCTGTTTTAATGATTTTCTTCTGGCAACCTTTTTTCTTATTAAACAGAGAAAAGAATGTATATACAAAGCTTTCCAGACTAATGAGTTCTGATGCTTTAATTATGCATTCTTTAATTATCAACTAAATTTCTCGTTGAATTATTCCATTTTATATACATTTTGAATTATATATTTGGTCCAACTAACAAAATGTAAATAATACATTACAAAAAAATCTCAAACCTTCCTGCCCACAAAAAAAACAGTGTCAGAAGGATGGTTTTTCCTTTGACAATACTATTATTTTAACTACTTTCACTCCTCAGCAATATTTATTGTTTTAAAAAACAATGATTAGAATTGTATTAAAGCTTAAACATCATGAAAGCGAATTTGTACTATTGTTTGTTCTTGAGAATTTACAACAAAAATATTAAACATTATTTATTTATTAGATTGTTTACAAGAATAATTTTATATTCACAACATTGTAAAAACTAATACAACTGTACTAAAACTAATGCAATATTTATCATTTACCAATTTATAAAGAAATATGAAAACAATTTTTTATTTATAAATTTATAAACATTTACTATATTATTAAAATATGTGAACCAAGAAATAATTTTTTTTATAAAGTTCAAATTGATTGGCAATTAGTCGATGTTTTGCCAACCATTTCAATAAACAATGTAATAAATAATGTAAATGAACAATTTAATAAATAAATGTTTATTATGTTTGTTGTCAATTCTCAGGAACAAAGAAAATGTATAAATTCACTTTCATATGTTTAGGTTTCATCAAAATTCTAATCATCACTTTTTAAAACAATAAATATCACCAAAGAGTGAAAGTAGTTAAAATAATATCAGCACTGAGAGAGAGAAAAAAAAAAACATCCTTTTGACAAACCATTTTTTTGCAGGCACAAAGTTTCAAGATTGCCAAAAATTTATTTTTAAAAAATGTATCACCAATGCAAAACGGTTTGGTAAGTGCTGATGGAAGATAAAGTCAAACTAAAAAGAAAACTTGACAAATAGCCATGCAAGTAACTATTTAAGTAATAATATCTTTAAAGCTGATATTGGTCTTAAGAAATGTTTTAGTTTTAAGGCAATAAAATGAAACTTGCTTTTTTGATGAATTGTTATCATTATGCAGGCTACTTTTTTATTTTTATTTGAAAGATTTTGCTTGCAGAAAAACTTTTGTTACAGTCAGAGATTAAGATAAATTTCTAAATGAATTTGTTTTGCATGCTACAAATCAGAAAGAACTAGAGAAAAATATTAAATCTTTCAATCTATATTGTGTATGAGGAAATGATAAATTTGAGAAAAGGTTTCCAGTAGATAACAGGCAGATGAAATATGAAGTTGTGTGGTTATAGTCATTGTCTTTTGAGCATTTTTTATTTTAAGTTTGGTTTGAACAGGCAAAAGAAAGTTTTGAGAAACTTCTGGCTTCTTTCCAGTGGTTTTAATGGGGCTATAAATTACTTATTTCTTCAATTAGTTAAAATAATGTCATCAAGGAATCCAGTTGAACAATATGTGGCTGGATTTGATGAAGTATTCACTTAAACTCCTTTAAATATCTTTACTCATAGAACTACTCGAATGTGTTGACTGTAGAGTTTATTTTCCAGTATATTTGCAAATAATTTTATTTTTCATCATTTTAGTGGAAAATGTCTCAGTATTCATGTACCATTTTATACAAGGTTTATTGCTAATAGATTAGAAATTGGTCATTTGAATTCTAAATTTTGAACATTTAGAATTTATATATATTTATTCATTATTATAAATGATTGATTTATATTATAATTATTCATGCTTAGAACATTGCTGCCACATCTAGTCTGGTGCTTCTGCTATGTATTTAGAGATTCTAGATAAAATACAAAGAATAATCTGCAATGTTATGGATCCTGACCTGGCATCCCAACATCTGTCACTTTCCCAGCACTGTAATGTAGCTTCCCTGTGCTTTTCCTGTAAATCCTTTAATGGTAATTCTTCTGATGAACTTTTGTCTATGATACCTAGACTTTACAGATTTAATTACAGTATTAGACTGGTGTCAAGGTCTCATCATTTTACAGTTGAAATAGTTAGATATAACTGTAAGTTTTATGCTAACAGTTTATTTTCTCACACTTCTCACTTGTGGAACTCTCTTCTGGGTTCTTGCTTCCCAGTGAACTTTAATCTTCAAAAATTTAAATGCAATGTCAATCGTTATCTACTATCTTCTTAATTCTTGTTCTTTTATTGTTCTCTCTTCCTTAATAGTGTTTTTTCCTCATATTCTGTCACCCTCAATAACCCCTTGCATCTTAGTGACTTTATTGCCTTGCTGTGAGTGAAACGATTAAAAGAAAAAAAAAATCAAGAAAATTTAATTTTAAGTTAGAAAATAATATTGAAATTGTTTTTCACTAAAAGGTGGACAATTTATTTTAGTTTGAAATGATATTGTTTATTTGTAATGACTTGGTGAGAACCAGTTTTATTGTGCTATAAATCATTGATAATCCTAACTTAACCTTTTGTAGCAGATAATGTTTCCTTTTGGTCACCCTTAGAAGTTAAAAAAAATAATTCTAATCACTCATTACTGGATACACTATTTTCGTTTATTATTATTATTCATTAAGTGAAAAAAACAATGCAGGATGAAGACAAATATTGTGTTGTATACTTTTGTTATGGGGTATAAAATGTGAAAAAAAAACTTCTTGAACTTTATTTCAGTTCAAAATATGAAAATATTTTCTTTATAATAAATTCTTCTATTATTAAAATAAAACCTCATATAATCCCTAACCGAAATAAATATTGCAAAAATAACCAAAGTATAAAACCATTTTTAATCATCCATAATTCTAAAGTCTCTATTTTATATTGAAATATTTGATAAGTAACAAAAATATGGTTTTCTTTCTTGAAAGTGTTTTTTTATTTATTTTATTTAGAACAAGGAATATTTTACAAACAGGATTTTCTTGTTATCCTAATTAGAACCAGTGCTACAATTTTTTTTTCTTTGAGAATTCAACTTTTGGAATGTCAACATTGTTAGCAGAATTTTTCTGCCTACCTTTTGACAGACAAAAGAAAAATCTATATGAAATTGAGTAACTTTTATGAAAATTCAACCTGAATCAGGAAAATTAAAATATTTCCTTTTGAAATATTTGTAGCATTTTAGAATTTTACCCTAAGTCACTGGAATCTTTTTTTTTTTTTCCACACCATTCAACTTCATAGATATTACTATAGCTAAAAAAAAGTTTTGTTATTCAAACAACCGAACAATATAATTGATTTTTATTTTAATGTTTTATTCATGGAAGGCTAAAATAAAAATATTCATTTGTCTATCAAAATGGCTTACAATAAAGCAGTATCATTTTGATTCTTACATGTTATTTAAATTTTTTTTTTTTTTTTTTTTTTTAAGAATTATTATTCTTAAATACTTAAAAAGAGAAATAGATTTACTTACAATATCAGAAAATGACCTAAATATATTAAATATTTTTACTTTTTGTAAAGAAAGATGCATATAGAATATGTAATTCCAAATCAGTATTTTTCAATCATTTGTAATAAGATTAAGTAAATTTATTCAATAATTTATTTTTAGTACAAAAATTATTTATGGAAGGTTTTTAACTGTTATTATTTTACATGACTGAATAAATTCATATTCTATTTTTGTTATTACATTTATTTATTTTTTTCTTTTAAGACTTCCCTACATAATTGTAACCCTTGTATAGTGTTATTTGTGGCATTCTTTAAAACATAAAAAATTCAATGTACCTGGAGAATCTGCTAATTTTTTTCACTTTCTTTTTTTTTGTATAGTTTTATCATTTGCTAGAAATATTGGTGAAATAAATGCAAAACTCTTTTTTTACTGTATTTAACATATATAAATTGAGTATCTGCAGTTTTATCTTGCTCTATCTCTGCATACATACATACATATATATATATATATATATATATATATATATATATATAAGGTATTTCAGCAGCAATAATTCTTTCAAACATGTCTGGTTAAATTATGTTGACAGCTTCTATCAAATTTTTTATTAAATTTTTCAAGTTTCTGAATTAGTTGTTTCATGTTATCAGTAAAATTTGGCCAATTTACATAAAACAAGTAACTCGGAAATTCAAAAAATTTAAGAAAGAAATCATAAACAGAAATTGTCAATATTATTTGACCAAACATGTTTTAAAAATATATAAATATATGCTTTCTGATTATGCATGTATGTACTTTCTTCAGAGTAACTGTCATCAATTTTGTTTTTCGTCTTCTGTTCAGCAGAACTTGAGAAAAAGATCTTGTGAAATTATAAAATTGAATCATTTTTATGTGATGTCATTCTTATATCCTGTGAAATTTTCTGTTCTTTGTCATGTTCTCATCTATGTTCATAGATTGTTTTCAGTCCTTATTTCTATTTGTTTCCATTTTGATAAAAACGTTTCGAATGAGACTGCAGTACATCTTCAGTTGAATTTTTATTCTAAAAATAAAGATAAAGTTTAGTGTATCACAAATGTATTGTTATCAAAAACTAGAAACTGAATTTCTCATATCTAACATTACATTTTATTCAACTCTGGGCCTTAATTCATCTCAGTCAGTGTCTGTGTGCGGTCCTGAGTCCTTATCTAAACATAGATCTTACATTCATATATGCAATATCCGAGAGACTGTCTTTGCTATCTCTCAAGTAGATGCTTATATATTTACCTGTTAAATGGTTTATCCCAAATATCAAGCACAGCTAGATCTGTACTTGGCTGCCAATTGCTTATCTGTCACATAAACCCTGCACCTCTAGCTTTTATTAAGGAGAATGAGTGCAAAGTCTATTCTAGCATGGGGTGAGACACGTATTACAAAATTATCACCCCAATCTTTAACAGCACTAAAATGTAATGTTATCATTGAGCTGAAGAATGAAAACACATGACCTAAACTCTCATATGTAGCATAACATTTTATTCAACTCTGGACTTTTCAATCACCTTTGGCCAGTGGGCGTGTAGGTTTGGCCTTCTCCAAACATGACCTCAACATTCTTGCAAGGATCCATTCGACTCTCTTCCTTCTGGGGTAGGTATTCATATATTTGTTTATCATTGGTTTTCCCCTGACATATGCACATTCTAGACACAGCTAGATAGATCCCATGTTCATATGTTGGAGAAGCCACTGACATCTGATGAATTTCAAATCTCCACCCCCAGCTACAAGATCATCCCCCAGCTTAATATTATATTTGTCTTCTCTGATGGACACTGTGTGCAAAGTCTATTCTGACATGATGTGAGGTGAGCTCAATACATACTCCACAAATATTTCATCACTTGAATTTGAAAACAAAGATTTTGGAGAATCTTCCATGTTTGTCACAGAGCTATGCATGTCAGTTGTAGGAGACAAGTGAATATTCCTCAGACCCTCTCTAGAAATCTTTTTAGAACTTCTTCAATTGACTGTTCTTAAAAAATAAGGAAGTTTTTTTTTGTTGTTGTTTTTTAACAATTTTTTTGTAGATCCGCATTCATTAGACTTTTATGTTTTTGTATTTGTCATATTTGAAAAATACCGATTTTTTAAAAAATATTTTAGAAGGGGGTCCTGTTCATAATATATTAATATAGTCAAATCAATGTTGAACTTCATAATGAGTTGTTGTTTTTTTTATAACTACTGTAAAATTTGAACCTATGCTTACATCATTGATAACTGCATCTTATGAAAAAAAGAGCAACATCAGTAGTAAATAGTTATTAATAACATAAACAGTTTCACACTGGGCACATGCAAATAAAAACAAAATACTCTTTAACACACTGAGTGCCAGAGGTCAGTTACAAAATCTGACTTCAAATGACTAATTTATAATAACCAACTTTGGCAGTAAAAATTTTTATAAATTGATTTATAGCTTCCACTGTAGTTTTAATATTGTTTTCACACTAAAAGTATCACTGCAAATAAACTCGTTGTTGACATGTGATAACTTATCAATTGGCAGTCAATGTGTTAAGAAATCCAAGCTCAATTTGACACTATTTACATTATGAATATGACCCTACCTTTAATCTACAAAAATTATTGCCTCTCTGAATTTTTCACTTAATTTTATTTATTTATTTTTTTTTATGAGCAGACCAGTTGATAAGTCGATAATTATCTATTTTTTAAGATGGAGAGCTTTCGGACTCTGCCTTTTTAAATAAAGGTTATATGTGCTGCATCTCAGTGAGATGGGGCATATGCAAATAATTCTGAGCTGGGCATGTGTTTTTGAAATAAACACTGGAAATAAGACTAAGCATCTCCCCCCACACACTAAAAAAAAAACAAAAAAATGTTAGGGTAGATCCTAAAAATAAAACTGGCAATTAAAAAGTGATGAAAGAATATTGAAATTATCAGAGAATGAAAGTTGTGGCTGGTAATAAAGTCACAGGTAAAAGTCACAATCTTCGCTTGGAAAAATAGTCACAACTTGGTTTTGTGAGTGACCTGCCTGGTATACATGAACAGATTTTTGAACCACACTTATTACTGTCAATAATTTCAATGGCAGGAGGCATAGTGGAGATTTGAGATTTCCACCATTCATGCTGTCTTCAGGGTTGAGGTTAGGGATACTGATACACTAGGTTATATGATCTACATAGATGGGTCCTTTCAACATAACCTCACGTCAAACACCTGCTCAAAAATTTTTATTTGATTAGACAACTTGGGAGCACTGTGATCTCTATTGACATAGATTGATCATCCCCGGTTGATGTTACCTCAATTATACAAAGATATAATGTTTTTGTTTCATTTGCCATTAGTTCTACATATTCCATTACTGATTAACATATTAGCCTTAAACAATAGGAATTCGATAGTCAACCTTTCTATTAAAGGTGCAGAAACTGACATTTCTCCTCCTGGATTCATGAAAGTATCTTAAAGCAGTTGGCATACACTGCTTAAGTTGTCCCCCTTGTGATTCGGAACACTAGCCGGTTGTCTCCCTTGTAAGATGATTCAGAACAATATTAAGTGTGTGTGTGTGTGTGTTGTGAAAATTGATACCAAGCATAAAGATTTTGCTGACAACGTTGCACATTTATTATTTCAGCCTAATAAGTTATCATTGTGATTGTTTGTCTACAACTTGGTGTTATATCGACTATTTTACTAACATTGTTTTTTTTCCTTTTGCCCAAATTCTTTCAACAAGTACCTTTTTAAATTTGTGCTTTTTACTTACCCTCTAGTTTATTTTTTTTTATTTTCAAATTGTTAAAAATATTTTGATTTTTTTTTTTTTTTTGCTTTTGTATTTTTTTGTGGTTTTCTTTTTAAAAAAATGACTTTAGCATGCATTTTTTCTATACCTTCTGAAGTGTAACTGAGATCTTATCCAGCAGATATTTTTTAAATTAGAAAATAATCTTTCTATTAGAACAAACTAGAAAATACAAAAAGAAAAGTCCATTCATATAATAGTTGGTAAAATATGAGATTGAGAAAATCAATGGAGAGAAATTGATGTAACTGAAAGAGCCAAGTTACCAAGATAGTTGGGCAGGTAAGTGTAAACATCTGTTTTAAGAATTATATATATATATATGAATAACATAGGATTTTTTTTCTTTCTCTTCATGATATTTACTTTATTTTTTAGATTAAAATTTTCAGAAAACAGTCTTTGTTTCTCTGGTTACAATTTATTTAACATTGATACTTGAAACTAGGGCTTACAGTCATATCATGTTGAAACACCAATTCTCATACAATCACCTAAGTTAAGTAACATTAAGCCTAGTCATTACCTAGATGGTTGACCACTTTGGAATACCAGGAGCTGTAAGCTTTGATGTACAGGTGGCTTAATGGATAATGACTCTGAATTGGAAATCTAAGAGTCAATTTCCATATTTGTTATATTCACTTGGGAAAGGTATTAATTCACATTCTTCTTCCCCTACCACCAAATATGGGAGATTTGGTAGGACTTGTATCAGTAAATTATTCTGTTAAAAAAAAAATCTCTTATAATTTAAAAATATTTTCTGGCCTTCTCTGCAAAAGATTGTAAGCTATAAAAAGGAACTGCATCATTTACATGACATTTACAATCCTGTAGAAGTCATTTTTTAAAAACCAGAGTTCTAGGTCCCGCAGTCTATCAAGCACTACATGAGTAGTGGTTTTATTACATTTAAAGTGCATAATGGTGACATTTATGAATAACTCATTGAGTCTCACTTGAAAAGATATCATACCTTCCTACCAATCAGTAGGTAATCTCACAGACATTTTTTTAAAATTTTCTTAAATATATTACAGTAATTAAAATTTTTTATTTAAAGTTTTAATTTTGGTTACAATTGCAAAAAAAAAAAAATAGCATAAAGTCAGTTGTCATAAAAAAAAAAATTACAATTGTGTACTTAATTCAGGTTACTAGTGTTATAATTCAGTAATTTATGTCAGTGACATCTATATAATTAATACCCCCTTTTTTTCTCTCTAACGTTTTGCGGTATTAGAGTTATGTCCCTTGCAAGAGTAATGGCTGGTGGTATTGTTTTTATAACAATGGCCAACTTTCCAAGATATTTATAAAGCTGTGAGAAGGAAAGATTGACCCCATGAAAAAGCAAAGTAGAACAATTCTTTTTCATGTACCATTTCCTTTCAGAGTGTGGTCAACCATGACTTTCCACAGTTTCCTGTATTTTGTTCTAAGTAACTCTTACTCTTTTACATCCACTTTATCTTTAAGCCCCTTGTTCTGTTAGATTCAGTGGTCCCATTGAAACTACTATGAAACTAATAAAGCTTAAACGTCAGGGACCAATTTTTTTAATGAGTTAATTTTTCAACAAAATTGATGGGCTTCTTTTTTTTTTTTTTTAAAGTGTTATTAAAATAAAGCTTTTTTAGTGAGGGTTAAGCTATAAACCAACAGGTTGAAGTAGCTAATGCTGGCCTTCAAATATGCTCTAATTCTCATTTCATATGGCCTCAAAATTCCCCTGTAATTGGTCAAATTTCAGCACCTGAACCCCCAACTGTATGGGAATGAGCCAAGCTAATCAGTATATTAGACACTATTTCTTTTCTGTTTGTTACCATTTTCTGGGAAAAAAAAGAAACCATCTTTCTCTACATTACATCTGTAGAAAATGGAAAAGTAAAGCCTACAGAAGCTTCTGTCATCATTATCATTTATCTAAATTACTTTTTTTCAAAATATTATATTTTGATCTTTGCATTGATTAACCACTTAGAAAAAACTCATGTTAAGTTAATTTTGAAGTCAGTACTCTTCAGTTTTAAAAAGAAAAAAAAATAATCCAGACTTCCAAAATTGACTGATTGGCATGAAATTATTGTTTGTTCCTTATAATGAAAATAAATTTAAAAATGACATTGTTACTTGTGCAGATCATTTGTTTCCACTAAAATGTATTTGCTTCTCTTTTTACTAAAGTTTCTCTACTTTGCTAGAGTATTGGGGGATGAAACTTTATTTTTGATTTTTCTCAATGTGTCACAATATCATTAGGATATAAATACAAAAAAGAAAAATCAGTATCAAAATCAAAAAGATAAAAATTACTTTATTGTAGATTCTTTTCTTAAAGTCCTTTTGTAGCAACTTCAGCTGCATTTGTCTTTTCTTTTAAAGCCTTTTACAAAAAACATTACTTCATTGGAAATACATTGCTTTTGTCTTAACAAAAGTGCAACACTTTGAAACCATTTTAGTGGTCTCCAAGCACTGACAACTGCAGCTGTATAAAATTCACCACATTTCTAACTGTCATAGAATCATAAACATTAAACAAATTAATAGCAGAAAGATAAATAAGTGAATTTAAATTTTAGTCTGTAGATTGAAGGGATGACAATAGATAAATGCAGTAGGTGAGAGCAATTCATAAATTTGAGTGGAAAGTGAGAGGGGTGACAAACACATTTTTGTAGAGGAGGAGATCTTTCCAAGCATTATTATGCTTTTTATTTTCTTATTTCTTTTGTGGCTTTACTTTTTTTTTAATTCTTTGTTCCTCAAAACCTATAAATATTATTAAAAATAGTTTTTAATGCAAATTAAACAAATGTAAGAGTTTAGATTTAATATCTTCCTCTAATAGTGTAAGTAAAGTAACTACCAGATTTGAAATACAAAATAGAAGAAAAACAAAATGAGATATAAAGGAAAAATCTTTTTTGTTAAAGAATAAATCAATAAGTACAGCTTATATTTCTCACCAGATGAGTCACCATTGTCAATACAAAATTTGTAACCTTTCATGAGCACTTTGAATAGCAGTTTGACACATTTGAGGTTGTTATCGAACTTATCCCTTCAAAAAATTCTTTAAATCCTGAACTGTTTCAGTTTTTTTTTTTTTTTTTTTGTCATAAACTGCATTCTTACTATGGACCTGAACAAAAAGGTATGATATCATGTAGAGGTATGATATCATACGCCCTTGTATCAATCCTACTCTCTCAGCCCTCTCATTAGATAATTTTTTGCCCAAAACATCTCTGACAACAAGTAATAGGGAAGTGCACCATCTTGAGGCATCATTGTTTGCAAAATCCCACGGAGAGTGGTGAAGAAAACAATGTCCTAACATGTTCACCCGTAATGTCTCCATCAATGAAGAAAGGCCTGTAAATTCTTGTTGATGACAATCCCCATCCCAACATGCACCTTTCAGCTTGAGTGACATTTAACAATTGTTTCTTTAAATGGTTCACTGTTCTAAAAATAAACTTTCCTTATTGCGTTATTAAAGATGACTTATATTAATTTGCCTTTATTCTATTTTTGATTTCAAATATGATAGTTTATTTGCACCTTGTATTATTGAATAATGTGGTAGCAAATTTATTTACACTCTGTATTACTAAATAATGTTGTAGTGAATTTATTTACAGGGTGCAATGGATAAATTGAAAAATGAAAATAATACTGACATCTCATTTTAACAGGTATATTTACCAAAATTTACAAAAATATCTTGAAATACTAAAGAATAAATTTATTCAATAAAATCACCATTATCTTCAACCACAGCCTCCAAATGACTTCAGAATCTCCTGCAACTCTTCTGGACAGTCTCCTTGTTTAATTTGGGGAATGTTTGCCTTAAGTTCATTTTTGGTGTTGCAAGGAGTTTGCTGGTTCTCACTCAACTGCTCCCCATACATAATAATCTAGAGGGTTGCAGTCTGGGGAGTTAGATGGCCAGATTTAAGGGGTAATATGGTTGTAGAAATTGTCTGACAGCCATGACTGGGTTCTCCTGCTTGTGTGCAGAGTCCTGTTGTTAGACATAGGCTCTTCCAGCAGCCACCCGCATGACCCAGGGCAGCACTACCTCCTCAAGGCACTTGATGTAGGCCTCTCATGTTGAGTCTGAGGCCCTGCAGGAAGATGAAATCAACAGAGAGTGCGTGTTTAAAAGGCATTATTTGTTCTACGTGGCCCAGTGGTTCGGCATGTCAAATCAAATGATGGTTCCCCATAGAGGATGCAGGTTCAAATCCTGCCTGAAGACATTTTCTCACATATTCAAGCCAGTAGATGTAATTGGATAATAAATACTGTCTAATTTTTTTAAATAAATAAATAAAAGCAGAGCTTCTACTTGAATATGAGTATCCATCAAAAATAACGTTTAAACAAAATAAATTAAAAATAACAGTCAGATTTAATCCATTTCCTAAATATATAATCAATCTTATTGCCAGTATTATTAGCATTTTATTGTTGTTTTAATCCTCAAATTTCATTAACCAGCCTATTAAATCTACACAAATACAGCTTTCTATTTTAAATTTCCACTTCATTGGATGTTGTTTAATTTTACATTTTGCAATTATTAGAACAGTGTTCTTAATATTTTAAAAGGGCCTGAGAAAAATTATTTGTTTTTAGATTTTTCTTATTTTTATTTTCAGATTCAGGACATTTTAAACCTTTTCAATTGCATTTTAAAATAAAATTTCAATGATTTAATTTGATATTTTAAGATTTCATAAATTTCTATAGTGTTTGTTTGATTGACTTAAAAAAATTATTTTCAGAAATATTTTGGACAAAATACCCTATTCATAAATAAATTTGTTTATAAATTAGCAAGTCCTAAAAGTATTATTTAAATTCAATAATTAACAGGATTTTCAAATCTGGAAAAAAATTTTTACCTTAAAATCTTTCACCTGCAAATTATTGCATCACACTGTTTTAAACAATATTTAACCTTTCTTCTTACAAAAATTATGACAATAAAATTAGTCTTGATATATATTTTGAGTATCTTTTGTTACATGTCAATATTTTGTCAAAAGTCATCAGTATGTGCTTTTAGTATTTGTAGCATCATATATGTAATTATCAGAGTGAATCAAAGTGTTGGTATATTTGTTTAATAAATCCTATCCATGATATCACAAGCTACATAAATAACTAGTGTGAGAATATTAGGTTATTCTGAAAATAATGTTGATTGTTTTTACCATTATTTTTAAAATGATTGATCTTACATCAGAAGAATTTTTATTAACCAATATAAGAGCCGTTAGATTCTACACATATTTGCCAGCAAGATACAAGTGTAGTTATTCCACTAGAAGAGAAGTTAGAAGTTTGAGAGGTAACAAAATCTTTGAAGGTATTTTGGACAGCAATTGAGCTGTTGAAAACTTTTCCTTGTAAGTAGTTGTCCAAATGTTTCAAAAGTTGTAATTAGTTGACGAGAGGTCAGATGAGTAGGATGGATAAGGCAGACCTTCGTAGCCCAATTCATTCAATCTCTTTAGCATTCGTTGTGCAACATTTAGCTGAGCTTTGTTATGCAAGCAGATTGAACCGATTCTGTTGACTAGTGCTGGACACATAACCTGAAATTTCTGATACATTTGGATGATTTTTTGGCAACACTTCTCGGTTCTGATTAGTCTCATTCAGAAAGGTTTAGTTTGTTTTGTTTTATGGTATATCAACCCCAATGGTTTATTTAATGTCAACAAAATTTTATTACTGGTAATATTTTTTCTTCAAAATGTACAGCCGGTAATATCTTTTTTTTTTTTTTCAAAAATGTATTGCTGGTAAATTTTTTTTTTTTTTTTTTTACAAAATATTTCTGGTATTAAAACCTATTTTTACACTTACATAGTGTTTTAATCCCACTTTGGGGCCCAACTATTTACCAGCAATTAAGAAGTGGTTCCACACTCCTCAAAACCTCCTGATCAGAGGCCTTGCTGCTGGACATAGTTTATCATCTTACCCAGGACGTGGATGTAGTTTATCATCATACCCAGAATGGGGGGAAGCTGTGGTGAATCAATCCAGCTTTAAACCACCAAAAAGTCACCATAATCTTCTTTCATTGGAACTTCAAGAATTGTTTAGGAGTTTCCTTTCAATTCAAACCTTGCCCTAACATCATCAAGATCCATTTCTCATCATGTCACAATGCAATCAAGAAATGGGTCATTTTGTTTGAGCAAAAGAAGAGCCAAACAGACTTCATAATAACGATTTTTTGGTTTTCATTCAATACATGTGGTAGCCATTTGTTCAAATTCTTAGACTTTCCAATTTTGTTCAAATGTCCAGAAATCCAATACTTGCACATAGTTCTCTTGCAACCTCCTGAACAGTGTTGCAAACAGAAAAGTGCTTGATACAACCGTACTGTGTCCTTAGAGTCCTCATACCAGAGCATGTATATATTAATACACAAAGTAACTCCCAAGAGAATATATTAAAGAGGCACACCAGAGAAAAAGAGCTCAATACTAAACATTGAGTGTAACCCGGATATAAGAGAGATTTTCTCTGGTCCCAAATTATAGCTTGTGTTAATGTATATAAAATAGACCAAACCCGGATATAAGAGACTACTTCTCCGGCCCCAACAACTCTCTTATATCCGGGTTACACTGTGTATATATATATATATATATATATATATATATATATATATAAATTGCCATAGATAAAAATAATCTGTCCAAGAAGCCCATTTGTTAACTCAACTTATTCATTATATAATTAATTGAAATACATGCTTAAATCTGGTTAATCTGTTTTAAGCCTTACTCAAACTGTGTATCAAAGCATATATAAAAGAAAATATGCAACATAAATAGCAGATACAGGAATATATAGATAAATAAACTGAAGCAAGAAAATCCTGTTTCAACACTCCCACTGGGAGTATTAACTCTAAGATCATCAAACAAATGTTTGGCCATTTCATGAATTATTGATTCACTGAGGCTATCACTAGCAATTATTCTATCTTTAATCCACATGCAAAGCAAATTTTTTCATCTCTTCAATAAAATTGCTACGTGATTTACTTAAGTTCCCCCCACTTAGTTACCTAAACCTTGTTTTTTTTTGTGTTGTTTTTTTTTTTTTTTAATTCAACCTTGTTTTTGAGTATTGAGCAGATTTTTGATTTTGCCGTTCTCTGTGCTGTACTAAGTTTGCTAAAACTGATTAGACTTTCTTATTTAGAAATGATTTCCTTCTTAATTTCTTCAATAATTAATTTTCTCATTCACTTCTGTCGATCCATGAGTATGTTTTTAGTATTAAAAAGAATATTATGTAAAATATTTTCAATATAAAGCATGAAAATTTGCAATCTTAAGGCAAGAAAGGAATGCAATATGGAGCCTGAGTTGGCTTTGAGGAGGCTCCTAACAACATGCACATGTGTAGTCCTTTTGCTTCATTGCCCAATTATTCAGCTTGATAGGCAAATTTAATTTTCTCCAGAAAAAATGTTCTTTATTTTGTTTGTTTGACAATGAAGTAAATATATAGATAGTCAAACCAATTGTAATTATTTAGCAACTTGCTACATAATAAAAACAGTTCAGTATTGTTGTCTTTAGCACTTGAATCAGATTTACTTTTACTTTCACTAGGATAATTCAACACTTCAATATTTATAAGAGTTTATTTCCAGTATACTTTTCAGGTATATTGAAACTTTTCTTATATAAATGCATGTGTGTGTGTGTGTGTGTGTATATAAAATATATAAGACAAAAGGAAAACTTAGGATGAAATGCATTGGTTAAGATAAGTTTTCTTTTGTCTTTATTCATATTGTCCTTTTATAGATACATTCTATCTGAAATTTATATATATATAAATTTTGGTGTTATTTATTACATCATATTTTATATCTGTGGACATTCACTTTTAATGTTGGCTACTTCCCTTTTATTACAACAGGCTCCAGAATTTTGAGTTTTTTGTTGCACTAAAGAGCAATCTTCAGATATATTAAAAGTAAACTATTCTTAGTAAACAGTTTTTCAATGAATAATTGATTCTTTTCACAGATTTAAAATATTTCTTAATCCAAAATGATGATCAATCAAATGGCAATTCTATAGATTTAGTTCATTGTCTTAAAGTTAAATTTTGTGGGTTCTGAATTTGATTTGTAGAGGTTAAATTTGGCAAATACTTTTTATAATTATCCATATAATAATATTTTTTTCTGTTAGTAACGTTTGTATTAAATCCTGACTGCTGATAATCCATTTTTCAATGTATTTGTAAAATGTACAAATTAAATGCTGAAACTGACTAAAGTAAATTTTTTGGAGGAATTTGCAAAATTCATTGTTTGATAATCCCCCCCTCCCCATCAAAAAAGGAAATGGAGAAAAATGTTAGAGTATGGATAATGGCCATGAGTACCAATGAAAAAAAACAACAAAAAAAACTTTGCTTTAATTTGTCAGGTTTAAATGTTCTTGATACTAAAATACAATCGTGCCTATTCTAAAATTTCTCTGTGTCTATTGATTTGTAATAAGTTCAAGAATGTTTTGATATTTTTGTCCTCTTTTTGGCATCCTTCTCTCTTGTAAGACAATGGCGTATGTGTTACAAGTTGGTCTAGTCTGTGGTTGAGTTGCAGCATCTGCTGTAACTGTAGAGCCTCATCTTGGTTGGAATGGCTGGCTTTATTGCATTCGCTACCTGGTTCTATGGGTACTGGTGCTGCCCTTTACACTCTCTCTCTCTCTCTCTCTCTCTCGCCCTGTCTACCCTTTTCACTCATCTGAATGCCAACTTTAAGCGCAATCCACCAATTGTTACAATCTGCTGTATCACTTTCTCAGTTTGTTGAATATTTGTGAATTTGAGCCACAAATCACTACCTTTTAAGTTCAAAGTGCTTTTCTATTTGCTAAGTAAACAAGGCACAAAGCTAAACCCAGATTCCAACAGATATGAATTTGGAAAAGCTAATAAAATAGGTTCTGTAGTTTGGGATATTTTACTACAGTTTTGTTGTTGTTGTTCATCCAGTAACGTGTTTTGAATGGATTGTTCTTCACTAACAGTCATCACATCAATTCAGCCATTCTGCTAGGTGTACAATATTTTTGTTCTCCTGTTATAAAGAGATTAATAAATGAAAACTAATAAATTCACCCCCAGGAATCTATATGGACCACTTTGAAAAGTGCTGCGTTAGAGTCTTGATAAAGAAAAAAAAATGTCAAGTACTGAACCCTCTGCATATACATATTTTGGATACTTATTTATGAAAAGATAATTTTGTAAACATTTATGGAAATTTAAAACCAATTTTAACATGCCTTTAATTTTTCTGAAATCTTAAAATATAATTTGAACACTTAATATTTTACATTTTTAAAGATAAATCCCCAGAGAAATCAAATCAAATCAATTGAAAATTTAATTTTAAGCCAGGTAAAATTATGCTCTAAATCAGAAAATAAAAATAGAATATTGTTTTGTTTAAAAAAAATTATTATTACTTTTTTTAATAAATTATTCTGTAAACTTTTGGACTGTAAAGAAAAAATGTTGATAAATATTTTAAAGATTTATTTTCATTTATTTAATTACTAAACTTTTTTTTAATATTTTTAATTTTCTCTTCTGGACAATTCTGAATTGTTGTTCTTCCATAATTATGTTTTAATAATATAGAAATATACCATTTAATAAGGAAGTTTGAAGATATATTTGCTGCCACAATTAAAATAACCAATGAAATGTGCCCGTTTTAATGTCTTATTTTGTATGCATGCACAAGGTGGAGACAGGCATTATTATTACTATATTTTTACCAGAATTTATCCTTCCCTTTACTCATATAAGCTAAGGATCATTTATTGATTTTATAAGCTTTATTATGATTTTATGACAATAATAAACACAGACTAACTTTGCAATCAGCTACTTTTAAGTCAGCTTTATAGTAATAAAAATGTCAAAATAAAATCCATTGTTTGTTTCCGATATGAAACTGAGTAGATATAAAGCTTTTGAGAAAATAATCTGGGTGAAGAGGAAAATAAAAAAAGGGAAAATAGAGACTTGCTTACTGTGACATTCTTTATTGTTGAGTGGTAAAGCATTTTGAATCAAATGGTGGTTTCCACGACAAAGGAGGACACACGTTCACTCCTTGCTGGAGATCACATTTTCTTTACTCGGATTTTCTTGAATGTGTTGGCTGGTAGACATAATCCACACTGTTTAATAAATAAAAATGGGTCTTTTATTTTAAATCCAAAGTATCCACTATAATAACATTTGAAGTAATAAATAGGATATAAAACAAATGTAAGTTAAATTTGTTTACATATTAGTATGTTTGGAAAATTACTGCTCACTCTGGTCACCTTCACTTCAAGATGGCTTCCCTCTTTTCTCTAGATGGCCTATATATATATATATATATATATATATATATATATATATATATTTTATATATATTTTTTTTTTTTTTTTTTTTTGAATAAAACAGACCACGTTAAGATTCCATGTAATAAGCTATTTCACCATAACCCCTTTAACAGGGTTCTGAATCATCAAACTTTACTTCCAAAAGCTAAATGAAAAAAAAGAAATTCACACATTTTTGATGGACCTCATCAAGTATACGTAAAATTAACGAAGTGAGGTGGGAGAGAGTTTTATATGAGTGTGTCATATGTATCATTTCAATTTCTATTTTTTAACCCCAATTTGAATGAAAATGTCGTGAGATGTTGCTCAAATTTAATGTCGGTCTTATCATAAGACCTCTAGCCATATAAGACCGACATTAAATTTGAGCAACATCTACAACAACTGGGGTTAAAATAGGAAATTGAAATGATACATATGAGGTTTCATATCCTCTCTCCCACCTCACTTCCTCACTTCGTTAATTTTACGTATACTTGATGAGGTCCGTCAAAAACGTGTGAATTTCTTTTTCATTTTCATTTCAGCTTTTGAAGTAAGTCTGATGATCCAGAACCCTGTTAAAGGGGTTATGGTGAAATAGCTTATTACATGGAATCTTAACGTGGTCTGTTTTTTATTCAAACATATCTGCTCTGAATTTTACATTGAGCTCTCTGGATATCATCCTCCTCAGGTCTACCCATCCAGATTACCTAAGTTTGCATAAACTATATATATATATAAATATATATATATATATATATATATATATATATATATATATATATATATAATGAGGTTAGCTCAGTGATTGGCCAATAATAATCTTATAGCTATTCCCATGCAAATAACTTAGCAGTGCCACCTACTTTTTTCAAACTGTCATTTTGCCAAGGGGAATTAACTCACCAATTACATTTTATCAGAAAGGATATAAAAGCAAAAGTAAATTACATTTTTTAAATGTTATGATTTACAGAAAGTAATTACATTTTATTAGAAAAAATATAAAAGCAAATGTAAATTGAATTTATTTATATATTATTTACGTTATTTATCAGAAATGTAACTGCCTTCATTTTTAATGACAGCCAACAGGAAAGCAAATTTTTGATTCCATGTTAAAAAAAAATCTATTTTCTTTTCTAAGAAAAAAAAAGTTTGAAAGACTGTTTTCAACTTCTTTGTTTCTGAACGTTCTGTCACTTACGAAATGTTCTAATGATGGAAACAAACTGAGGAAGAATCTCCCCTCCTAACAATCATATTTTTATTGGGTTTGTTTTACTGAATACTGTCTTGTATTCTCATGCTGGCAAATAACACCTTTTCTGTGTAACAAAACAGTACACTTTCATTTCATTTACCTGATCAAGTTGCCGACAGTAAATGTCTACATAGATGGTCCTTCTCTGTTCCAATATCTTGTAATAGACCTCACCTTTCATATTCCACAAGAGACAAATCAAGGATATCTATAGATGGAGTCCTGGCTTTGGTATTGGCACTAGTTTCTCATTTTGTAATAACCAGACTTTTTAATTTTCTGTTGACGTGCAATTTTCATCACTTTTAACAGTACGATGCGAAAAAATGGAAGGTTGGCATTCCTAGTTGCCAATGGAGAACATTATTTTGGTTCTCAAGTGAAAACTCATGAAGAATTCAAATTCCCACTTTGAAAGTTTTTCCAATTTGCTTGAGATGTTTTTTTTTTTTTTTTTTTTTTAATAAATTCCCCCTCAAAGGAAAGCAACAGTACCACTAGAATGCAGGGGATTATAGGGTGTGAAAGAGAATGAGAAGACTGAAAATTGGGAGGATTTAATGATTTAGGATTTTAATGGATAGGATAAAAAAAGAACAGGTTTCAAGAAAATAGAATATGGCAATTGATTTTGGATTTAAATTGTTGAAGATTGTTGTTATCAGGGAAGCAAGAACTCAGAAAGGAGATCCACAGTCAGAAGTGCAAAAAAAAAAAAAAAAGAACTTATAGTAGTTGTGGCAGTTTCATGTAGCTAGTTCAACAGTAAAATGGTGAGATCTAGTTGTAAATCTAGTAGCACATTTAAATTCATGCACTCAAGGCACCAAAGAAAAAAGCTCTTCTGAACAGTTGCCATGAAAATATTTGTAAAACAGACAGAGAGACAAGATGCCAGGTCAGGACCGATTGTATTGCAGACCCTTGTCTGGATTTTGTCAAGAATTTCGAGATGCACAGTAGAAGCACCAGGGCAACAGTATTCAATACACAGACAAATGGTAGATTTATAAAAGTACAAGATGAATTCTGTCAAAAAAATTGGGGGGGCAAGACACAGTGACCAACCTTCCTATCAGCAGACATAGCAATTAACTTGATATAGTTGTTCTACTTCATGTCAGTGGAAAACATAAGGACAAGAAGGCATAGAGGGTTGCTCTCCTAGAGTTCAGCATCCATCATCCTGATAGTACACAGGTTCTCTATGGTGATTAAATAAAAGCAGTTTTATTTTGGAGGCATTGAAATTTACAAGCCATTTCCTGCCCCAGTTAACCACTGATTAGAGGTTCTTTTCAATAGTTGCCAAGTTTACTTTGTCGGATCTTTCGGATTTGCTACTAAGGCAGGAGTAAATGGTAGTGTCATCTGCATAAATGCCTAATTAGGAACTGATGTCATCAGGGAGGTTATTGATGAAAATCAGAAACAGCGTAGGTCTAAGTATAAAGCCCTTAGGGACCTCTGCATTAGTTGAAATTATCTGGAAGCATGCTCGTTCAGCACAAGTTTCATTACTCGATCAGTTAGGAACAACTGGGTTCATGGGCAGTTGCACAAGTCATATGAAGTTTTTTCACCAAGTCTCTGTTGCTTTGACATGAATCCAAATTGATAGCCTCATTCAAAAGTTCTTCATTTACAGTGATTCATCTTTCAGAGTGAGACATTGTTGAATACGTTACATTTGCCATTTTTAAACCTCTTAAACGATAACTAGCATTTATGAGTATTCACTGCATCTGTATACACTGCACAAATGTTTTTAAATGACTCTGTAGTAGCATTAACCTTTTGGAATTTGTAAGCAATGGAGAATATGATGCTTTTTAAAATTATAATTCTCATTGAGCTTAAGCTCTGAAATGCATGATAAATGACACACTATCAGATAAAAGAGATAATAAACGAAATTCAGATGTACCATTTTGTACCATTTAACTTTGGTTCTGTGTTTATTCGATTGACTAATGAGGAAATACTTAATTACTTTCCAAATGCCTTAATATATATATATATATATATATATATATATATATATATATATATATATATATTTCACTGGTTTTTTGCTAACTTTTTTTACTATAAATAATAATGCATTTCCTTAATAAAAATAATGTGCCCTTCTACCCAACTTGTATTTTTTTTTAGTCACATATCATCCTGTTTCTTTTAATTAGTCCATCAGAAATGTAAAGATAGATATTCTCAAAATTCTGTTTCTTCTTATGCTTATATACAATAAATCAAAACTAATTTTCTTCTGGTTGGTAATCTTTGATGTCTTTATTTTCATGATTACATTCAAATTTGTTACATGTGATCTTTGTCTTATTAAGTAAGTACAATTTGATTGCATCTTTCATATTAACATTTTAAAAACACCAATTAATAATAGTGGATCCACACTTATCAACATTTGATTAAAAAAAAAAATAGGGGTAGATACGTTTGACTCTCATCTGGTTCACATTCGTGCCCAGTCTTTTGAACAGGAGTAGAGGTTTACCTCTTGTTTCCTGTTTAGGATTGGATTTCTTATTCCTTCTAAAGCCTTTTCCTTCAGTTTCATTTCTGCTGCTTACTTTATGACCCTCTGCCTGGAGTGGCTCTTGGGTCTTGTACAGGGTGAGCATCATTGTAAAAATGATGAATAAAACCTAGCTTGTAAAAATTCACAGGATGTACTCATTTGAAATATATTTTAAAAACAAAAAGGCTGTATTCATGTAAAAAAAAACAAAAAACACTGAAACCTGACTTAACACTTTCACTGGTGCAGTTTTATAACATTCTTGCCTGGCTGTGCTGGTCCATTTAGAGGAGAAAAACATGAAATTGCCATTTACTGGAAATAATTGTCTATAAGGACACTGACAGCAATTACTTGTGTGTACCACCATTTTGGCTTCAGTTAGACACTCTGCAGTTCTGACTAAGCTAAACAACACCCCTTTACAGGTCAAGATTCCATGGTGTACTGAAAGTATATATATATATATATATATATATATATATATATATATATATATATATATATATATACACACACATCCACAGAGGCAGAATGTTAAACAAAAAGTAGATCTTTTTAACAGATGTTTGCATGAATGTTAGGTATATTCAAAAAATGCATTCAAAAAGTATCCAACCTTTGGACATAAAAAATCAGTTTTGTACATTTTACAAATTTTATTTAATCACTTTCAAAATACTCCCCTTGGGAGCCTGTCAAACAAGTTGTGTGTTGTTTTTGACCAGGAAACCTTGGATTATGTGGGCAGAATGAGCAAGTGAATTTTGCCGAAACTCTTCGCATTCACAAATTTCCATTAAAATGGAATACGCTGATCCTGCATTTATTCCCACCACTTTGTGAACAATTTCCTGGATTGTTACACAACAATCTTCCATGACTAAACCTTCTGAATTGGTTCCACGTTTCAGGCCTGCCTGAGTATGTTTCTCTCTTCACTGAGGTACAGCCATATTTGAAGTGGTTGTACCACTTCTTGATCCAAGTTTTGACCAGGTACACCTCCAGAACTCATGATGACCAGACATTGGCAGCTGATATCTTCTCCAATTACATTCTATGCCTTGAAAACCTAACTAGTTACGTTCCATCATCACGAATTGGACACTAAACTACCACCAGTCACAATGAATGGATGTTCCCTTGAGCAACTATTTGACCTTAAACTCACCCCAGACCTCAAGTGAAACTCATACATACAATCCATCGCTAAAGATGCAGACAAAATTGTTGATCCCCTGTTTTGCTCCATTAAGTACCTAACTCTTCATGCCATCCTCTACCTTTACAAGAGCCAGATCAGGCCTAAAATGGTGTACTGCTGTCGTGTTTTGGCAGAAGTTGCCCAGTTCTCCAATCTTGATGTTCCAAATGCATGTCCTTGTGAGTGATGAATTATTTTCTACCCTGCAACCCTTCTTTCACAGACAAGACTTAGCAAGCCTCTCACTATTTCCATGGAATGTGTTCAGACAATCTACATTCCTTAGTTCCACCAGTTCTAAACTTCACAGCTAGGACCCACTATGCCACATACATTGTAGCAAACCACCCTCACTCCCACCCTATTTCATTGGGGAGAAGTAAGTCCCACTTGAGCAGCTTCTTCCCATCAGCCACTGCTCTGTGGAGCTGACTCACAAGAGAATGTTTCCCTGATCACTATAATCGTAATCTGTTGAAGTCTAAGGTTAACCGTTATCTTCCCCCACCTATCTGCATGAGCATCTCTTACACTGTAACTCTCTACTTTGAGTGGCTCTTGGACCTTGTACATGGCGAACCACACTGTAAAAAAAAAAAAAAAAAAAATACCATCACCAAAGGCCTGCTGAATCTTCTGGATGTTTTGAGTATCACCAAGCTTTTGGCAAAATTTGATGCAATATCTCTGTTTGATGTGTTTCTTTTATCTTGTGTGAAAACAAAAATCCGACATGTGCACACTCCACATTTGTATTTGTAGGCATAATATCTGGAAACTGATGTGGCCTGTCGGCATGAAAATTTTCATGCATGCACATGCAGAATGGTGTCACCTCCCACCTAAATGATTTTGTCCATGACAAATTAGTTTTGGCGGAAAATCATAAAGTTGGATACTTTTTGAATGCACATCGTATATTTCACTTACAGTCAAATATAAATGAATGATTAAATAAAAAAAAAAAGAAAATTATTTTTGCATTTATCGTCCTAGATCATTTTATTAGAATCTCAACCAGTTATAAATGTTGTAACATGTTCTTTGTATTTTTAGTACTAAATGATTTTATCAGAACTTAGTCATAAAGGCCAAGTACAGTCCATTGTATTTCTTATACAAATTAGTGATTTTATAAGAATTTGAAACAAGCACAAAGATTGGGAGGGGGGGAAGTTCTTTTTTTATTGTTAATCATTTTGATTTTCACAGAATCTGTACAATAATAAATGTTATATTTATAATCATTAAATGTTTTTTTCTGGAATTTGAATCAGTCACAATTTATAACCAGAAATTGATTTTAGCAGAATCTGCAAGAATCCCAATTCAGAATCAGAAATTGATTTTAGTAGTATATGAACCAATCGTAATTCATATCCAGAAATTGATTTTAGTAGTATATGAACCAATCGCAATTCATATCCAGAAATTGATTTTAGTAGTATATGAACCAATCGCAATTCATATCCAGAAATTGATTTTAGTAGTTTATGAACCAATCGCAATTCATATCCAGAAATTGATTTTAGTAGTATATGAACCAATCCTAATTCATATCCAGAAATTGATTCTAGCAGAATCTGAACCGATCACAATTCATATCCAGAAATTGATTCTAGCAGAATCTGAACTGATCACAAAGGACAGCTGGGGGTCCATTGTATTTGGAAATATCATTAAGAACTGTTAATATATTGATCGTCATTGTGTAATTCAGCTTTTTTCTTGCTATTCCTAAAATAAAATCTGAAATAAAATAGTTTTATTCAAAACACTTTTATATTTGCTTTGAGTTACCAAAATTCTATAATCAATCTTATAGGTTTTTTCCCTTTACATTTATGCATGTTTTTAATTTGTGACGAGGCACTTTCTACTAAAATGCTTTTTATGTTGTGATAATCTTTCATAGAGCCACTCTTCTTTCTGTGACTGCTTTTCTTACCGTATATAGTATTGTCTTAGTGCATTCATTTTATATTTATTACTAAATTACTTTAAGTATCTCCTAAATTGTGTAACCAGGCTTATACTATTTTTTTTAGTTCTTTGTAATTTTTTTTATTTTGTGATGATTTTATCACTTCTAGCTTTTTAAATTGTAGAATCATTGTAATATTTTCCCATTATTGTTAGAATCCATTAAATAGTTTCCCATAGATTAGACCAGTGTTTCCCAGCCATTTGTTAGTCCAGCACCCCTTTAATAGCAATGAATTTTAGCAGCACCCTAGGTTGTGAAACACTGGACTTAGTCAGAATAACTAGATGTTAAATGTGTTTCTATCTTTCAGATGGAGTGAATTTGTTACTCGTTTCGTTTGGGACATAAAGTTTTTTTTTTTCCTTTTACGTTTAAGTCAGAAAATTTTCTCTAAAAAAAGAAACCAAGTCCCAATAAAATCTAGGAAGATTCAATTCAATAGAATGAGTATAAAAAAATTACCTTTGACATATTATTTATTCCTATTTGTCTATATTTCTTCCAAAAAGGCTAAATCTTGTTTATTTGGCAAAATGTCTGTCTTCAAGTGTTGCAAATATTTTAAAGTCTGTTGTAATTCCCGTTCCTTTTATGGCATAATCTTCATTTTTGCCTATGTATGCTTTTTTTCTGTTTGATACAGGATGTTCTTCAACTCCTGGGTGACAGTGGACACAGAGAGAAGTGACCTTCAACCACCTAGCTGCTGCTGCTGCTGTTGCTGCTGCTACTGTTGGCAGCAGCACTATGCAGGAGTAACCAAATTTCTATCAACAATTTAACCATCTTAACTTTGCTTCACGCATGCCCCAAATACTTGCATATTGTTTATATTAAAAAAAAATTTAAAAAAAAAAATTTAATGGAGAAAAAAAAAAAAAGAAAATCTTAACAAACCATTGTGGTTAGAATATTTAAATCTTTTTCTTAAAATTGCACTGAATGCATGTTCTCTCTTCAGCCATTTTTGTTCCGTTACTTAATAACCTAACAGCTTTTTTCTACTCTTCTATTCTTGCTTTTTCTTTTTCTTTATTTTTTTAATTAAAATTTTGAATGTCAAATAGCAGATACCTTTTTCTTTTTTTTTTCCTTTTCTTTTTTTTTTCTTTTTTGTAATGTTGCAAAAATTGCCAAGAATTATAGACTTTTGTGTTAAGATTCTCTCTAAATATTTTAATAATTGTTGAAATCTGACTAGCCATTCTAAAAGAGTTTTCTGGAATATTGTCATTTTTGAGAAGACAGTTATTGTATCTTATTATAACAATGGTTTGTTGAATTAATAATATTGATCTGTCAGTTTATATTAACAATGAGGTATAATGTATTTCTCAGTTTGTATATCTTGTTAATATGAATATTTGGTTGTAAAATATTCATTTTTTTTTTTTTTTTTTGTAATTATGATCCTACAAATGCCACAAATAACAACTAGTTAGAATTGTCACCTACAAAAGCAAGCTTAGCTGAAAAGCAAGAAATCCTAAAATATGACCTAATTTTCTAGCATTGCAAGAAAAAAATTATGAACCTTTTTTTTTGCTTTTTTGATAGAAATTAATACCTGAATATTAATTGCCACTCTAATTTGTTAATTTTAGTCTCTTTTTTTATTTTTGTATCAATTACTGCTTAAATACTTAACGATAATAAACTTATCACAAAGGAATAAGAACCGTTTTCAGAAATTAGATAATTTTTCATGTATTAGATAATTTGTAAATATAATCTCTTATTTATTCAATATTGATCTCATCTGTTCAACTATGACCCATAAAGTTATTTTCTTAACTCATATGGAGAAAGTAATATTTTATTTTTCAGTGAAAAAAAAATTTCAAATTTAAATGACATTGTAGGGAAAACTTATTTTGTTAAAAAACTGTATTTTGTTTCTCATTTCATATTTACTCAATTCCACTCTTTCTTGATACATTCAAATAATTTTTAATGAAAATTTTAATAATTTTTAATTTATAATTCAAATAATTTTTTTCTCACTTTGTAGCAAAAGGGGTAGGATGGATAATTAAACCGGAAGTTTCTGACTGGGCTTTTAACATCCCCCAACCAACCCTCTTCTCCTTTACAAAGTCCAGATTAGATATCCAAACAATTATCATTAAAAAGATTATTTCTAGGAAATCTTTATATTTGTATAGAAAATCCTCTCTTTCTTCTTCTAAGTTGGTTGATTGTTTTACTTTGCAAATGAACAGATAACTTTAATGGTTATTGGGATGCTTGGCAAAGAATCACTGAATATTTTAATGAAGATTTTTTTTTTTTTTTTAATATATCAATTAGTGCATAAAACCAAAACTCAAAGCAAGAGCAAATCAATAAATTTGTAGTCTGACACGGTTATTAACTGAAGATTTTTCACCATTCAGTTTCCGTTAAGTGTATTCAAAAGACCTCCTCCCCCCACTTCATTATTAGGCCAGAGACCTACTGATTTAAAAATTCAAATGGTAATTAAATTTTTGATTACTATAAACATTTAGTATATATACGTGTTTGAGTCAACTGCCATCTCCTCCTTTTTTTGCCAACGGTGCAATTAATCAACCTTGACAAGAGCAAGTTTTATTGAAGCAAATGCCCCCCTCAGCAGGGATTAAACATCTAATAAGATTTTCTATATGTAAGTTCATTGGTGGGTATTAATTTCACTGTTTGGAGGAGAGAAAAAAAGAAAAACGGGAATGTCCACTCAAACACATGCATTCCACTAAAATAAGATTTATAATTAAAAAAAAAAATGTTAAATTAAAAACGCTATTAATTACTTTAAGTAATTAAATTTCATTTAATTTAAAGAACAAATACAGATAATGGTTTTAACAACATTTTCTGAAAAGCAACTTTTTTCATCTTTAGTTATTTACTGAAAAAAAAATAAAAATATATATATATATGTCAATGATTTTATAAATTGATAATTTACATGAAATTATCAACTCAGAAGAGAAATCCGTAGTATATAACCTGTTACATCTTTTTTACTAAGTACATAAGAGAACAAATCCTAGGGCCCCACAAGCATAAACTAAGAAAATTTAATGTTTTGTGTCATTTTTATTGAATATGGCTCAAATTATACATGACAATATTAGAAATGGTTTCAAAAATCTGTTTTCAACTTAAAATATACATCATAACTTTAAACGGGTCAATTTATGGACAAAACATTGTTGAGATAATTAGTGATTTTAAAAAAAAATTTTTTTATTACACTTAGACTGAAAATAAATTCAGCTTGTATCTCAGTACTCTATAGGGGAGGAGAAACAATTTTTAAAAGATTGAGCTCAAATATTGACATTGAAGTTTTCCTTCTGATAGTTATTTTTCTAAATCTATCAAAAAATGATGTTTATTCTACAGAAAATTAAATTATATAGACATTAGCATACCAAAAAAGAATAGGTAAAATCCAAATGCTTCATTAAAATAATCTCTACTAGATATACCCGACAGCATGTTTTACTGAAATAAAACAACAAATTGACTACAAATAGGCCAATTATGATATTCTGTTGGTTTAATCTCAATTTCATAAAGCTGAAGGTCATAGGTCAAAATATCATTTTGATCAGAGAAGGAAAAGTGTCATAGACAGGACCATTTTTATTGTGCTAAATTGAGCCACAATTAAAAGCCAGTTAAATTTTTAAAGCAAATTTACAAACATATTTGTCTTCCAAATATGATTTATTTTTTGTATTATTAAGGTTTTAATATGACATGTTATTTCCATGCCCTTAGCACCACTTCTGTTTTGTTTTTTTATTTATGAAAATATTCTGTACAAATTTAAAAAATAAACATATTTCTGTTAATACTGTTTTAGTTTTTGAAGATTTTGATCTGATGATCAGCTAAAATTCTCATTTAAGACGGTCAGACTATAGACTCCATCTTTCAACTTGATAAAAAGACTATCCAATTGATATAAATCAAGTGTAAATGCTTCTATTCACTACTGGAAATATTACCGCTAGAATCTCTCTTACATTTTGAGGTGAAGAAGCAAAGTTTTTCTCGACCATATCTATTTTAAATCTCAACCTTTTTTCATCTTTTTCTCTTGGTTCACTTATTTTTTTCTTGTTTGGAATTCAGCTTTCATTATTAGAAAATGAATATATTCTAATGCAAAATCATTGTATATAAATGATCTCAACTGATTCAATATGCAAAAAAAAACTAATAATTCTTCTATGATATGAATCATCCATTTCTGAGATCAGTAAGCATAGAAAAAAGTTAGAATCAAAACTTTTACTGTTGCTCTGTATTGTTTAAATAAAAATAAAATTCCTGTTCAAATTTTTCTTCATAAATTAATCCTAATATGAAAAGGAAATTACCAGATCTGATTGGATTTATTAAACACATTTATATGATTTTAGATTATGAGTTTCTCTAAAATAATCAGTTATAATTACAACAGGGGGAAATGTCTAATATGTGTTGAAGATACAAATTGAATTTGATAAGAGGATTAAATAAGGAACAAGCAGGCAAACTTTAACAAATTTAGCTTTTTACTATTGAGCCTCATCAGAATGATTTTGAATGTGGAATAATGTAGTTGTTTTTCTTTTTCATTTCTATATATTGCAAAACATGTTAGATTTATAAAAGGTTTTCTGACTTGGTCATTATTTAACCAATGAAAATAAGATTTCTTTTAAAAAATTTTATAATTCTAAAATGTCTGAATTTTGTAGATGAGGCATTTTCATTAACTTTGACTTTTCATCTTATTTCATTTTTTTATCACAGCACTTGAGTTATTTAAAAAAAAAATTGCAACAACAATAAAATAAGTTGACTATTTCTAATGATTTCCTGATGAAATTAAAATTCCAGCCTAAAATCAAAACAATTTTTTCCATTTTATTATTCCTTGAAAGCTTTGAGAAATGTCTATATGAAATTTGTTAAACTATGAGATGCATTTTTTTTTAACTATAGTTCACTTAATACAAGGATCAAGCCACTCAATGTAGAGAGTTACTGTATGATGTGGGATATATATATATATATATATATATATATATATATATATATATATATAGAGAAGAAAGTAAGAAGTTCAGATTATAAGGATATAGTAGATAAACAATGATTGACACTAGACTCAAAAAAGTTATGATTGGAAATATTTACATGGGTGTCTGTTCCACAAAGTAGCCATTCTTGGGAAGAAGTTTTCTGAGTGGAACGTAGAAAATGAGAGTACTTCAACGCAGTGGACACAGCAAGGTTGGTCTTGTCTGTAATAGTCTGAACTGAACTGGTGTCACTAAACAGGGGCACTTACCTGGATATTTATTATGAAAAGAGCAATGGATTTGGTGGGTACTACACTACCACTCATCCAAACCCTACAGCTATCCAATTTTGTGCTTCAGCTGAGAGCATCCTCATTTTAACAACTGCACATTGGACACTGTATAATAATTGGATTTAGTTTTATTTAATTACTCAGTATGCTTCTTATATGCCAAAAATATGGTATTTTTACTAATTAGGTAATTTAATAAGGTTTTAGCATAATTCTTTTTCTCTCAAAGACAACAGAATAAAAAAAAAATAGTACCAATTGTCAGCAATAAGTTTATTATATCAGTCACATGTGACTTAATATTAAGAATTTGGCAAACTTGAACCTTTGTCCCCACAAACTAATCAGTGTGTCAAAAGGACAGTTTTCCATTTTTCCCTATTATTTTAAATACCTACACTCCTCAGCAATGTTTATTGTTGTAAAAAGCATTACTTGGAATTATAATAAGACCTAAACATATGAAAGTGAATTTATACATTATTTTTGTTCTTGAGAATTGACAACAAAGATAATAAACACTATTTATTTATTAGATTGTTTATTGGAATTGTTGGCAAAACATTGGCCAATTGATTCAAACTTTATAAAATGGTAAATAATAAGGATTTCCTTAGAGTTGGTTCACATATTTTATTAATCTAATAAATGTTTATAAATTTATGAATAAAAAATTGTTTTCATATTTAGTTCTTTATAAATTTTTGAATGATAAATATTGCATTGTATTAGTTTTTAGAATGTTGTAAATATAAAATTATTCTTGTAAATAAATAATCTAATAGTGTTTATTATTTTTGTCAGTTATCAAGAACAAAAAAAGTATAAATTCACTTTCATGATTAGGTTTTATTACAATTCTAATTATTACTTTTAAAAACAATAAACAATGCCAATGTATGAAGCTTGTTAAAATAACAGTGGTGTTATGGTAAAATAACAAAAAAAAATGTTTTTTTTTTTAACTCTATATTCTTGTGGGTATGAAGGTCTAAGTTTGCCAAGAATTTTTCGTTTTTCAATTTTTGCTGTTCTCGAGTCTGCTTAATTTTTCTTCATCTCACTTTATATATATATATATATATATATATATATATATATATATATATAAAGTTTCCTGCCTTTTAATATTGACACATTTTGTACCCATTTAATTGGACATTGTGCATTGAAGAAAACATTTTGCTTTTGACTAAAATAGGAAAATAAAGAAGATATTCAATTTATTAGATAAATTATTGTTAACACTTATTAATTTTTGGTTAATATTTCTTTCTTAATTTTGTTGGCTTTCATTTGCAGCTTGTTCTTTATTTCTGGTCCATTTGAAGACCATTGACCATCTGAATAATTGAAAAGCAAATAAAATTAAGACAAAATACTAGTCGAGAAAATGGGTAATGGTCAAGCAAGAATTATCTTAATTTTCCTATTCTAACTGAACCATCCACATTGATTTCATTCAATTAACCAATGTTCAAAATTAGTAATCCTGTAGTACAATTTGGTTATAGATGAAGTTAAAAAAAATATCTCTATATAAACAGTCATAATCATCTTTACATTTTTCTTTTTAAGTCTAGTGAATATTATCCATTATTCGAAGCAGAAGAAATAGCATAATTGTATTCTGTAGAAATTTAACATTTCATCTACAATATACACTCATGTATAAGCCGACTACATGTATAGTACATCCCCAGAATTTTTTGTATGACCTTTAACCCCTCCAGAAAATTTTACCTGTATATAGTGCAACCGGTCACCGAAAATGCATAATTTTTAACCTCTCCAAAAACATTACCTGTGTATAGTTATATACCCCCCCTTTTTTTTTTTTTTTTTTGCATAAAAAGTTATAAAAACCCACATTATACTTGTATATATAGTAAATTATATGGTTATCTACTTTATTTGTAAGATGTGCTCAAAAGTAATGTTTTTATTTCACATTATTCAGATTAGCATCTTCATGTTTGTTGTGTTGATAACTAGGTTCCAGAAAAAATATTTGTTGCTTAACTCCTAAAGATATAGAGATTGAAGAGAGAGAGAGAAATATATATACAGAGTTCCATTCCTATGATGTCGTAACACTATTTTCCGTGTAAGTAGGAATATACCCATGATTTTCTGTGAATAAGCTCTTACGTCACTCACCTATTCTAATGCAATAGTAAAGTAATGATCTAGGGCATAGCAATACATTTCTATGACATATGTTATGACAGTTGAACAAATTAAGCCAAGCAACCAGCCAATGTTCATTGCTGTTTCTCCCTTTTCAGAGTATTTAACAATGCCTGATTTCACTTCCATGATGGCGGATTTCTTTTTCCTTGAATCACCGTCATCAGAAGACATTATACTACGCTTGGGAACCATAATGAAGGGCAATAGCTTTCCACAAACACAACACAAATGAAAGAAAGTAAATGCGCAACAATATGGCAAACTGACCCAAGCCACCTTCCTTGTTCTAGCGCCATATAACAGTGTATTCTTCTGCCGTGCCATTTGCTTTGTATGTATAAAGCAAACAACATACAGTGAAACAAGTTTAATGGAGATTGTCGTAAACACGAATCATTGTAGATTGGGACGGTTGTACCCAGAGATTGACTATATATACAATTTTAATTATTGGCAAATACATTATAGACTTGAAGAAGGTTGGCAAGCCCACTGGCTGAAATATAGAGAATAAAACAACAAAGGCTCGTCCAAAGTTTTTCAAAAAGTGATATCACCTTAAAATAAGTATTATTTTTTTTAATTTAAAAAAAAAAAAATTTTACAAGGTTAAAAATTTGTCATTGGCACTCAAAAATAAATGCAGTATTAATTATTTCACGAGTAGGTCAAGAAATTCCATTCATAAAGCAGTTAGATGATAAATCTAATAATTATTTATTTTTTATTAACCACAGAAGGACATGATAGTCAGTTTTATTGCTTTTATTTTAAAGCAGCCTAAACCTTTTTTTTTGTCATTTCAGTGAACATTTTTATTATATTTATTTTAATTCCAAAAATATTAGAAATATTTACTACCAAAGTTTTCTTATTCTAGTCATACTAATTTGTGCATCTGTTGAAATAGTCTCACACAACTTTAGGTTAGACAAACACTTAGCTTTAAAGGTTTACAAAGATAATCAGTTGAAAACTTTATTTTTCTATAAAAACAAAACAAAAAAACACACCAGCATTTCCTATTTTTGAGCGTTGTTGAATCACGGATAAAATGAAAAAACAAATTTTGATAAAACACCTATTCTAATACCACATGGATGTTATTTAAATATTTTGTTCAAAAACTTACTAGATATTAGTAGATTATTATTATATTTCTGACTTGTTAGTATCTTTTGCTTTAAAGAGGCTTACAGCCATATCATGTTGAAACATTGGTTCCTGTACAATCACCAGTTAAGCAACATCAAGCTTGGTTAGCACCTAGATGGGTGAACACTTGGGAATACTAGGTGTTATAAGCTTGGATATGCAGGTAGTATTATGGATAACAGCTGGGAATTGTTAATCGGAGAGCTATGGGTTAATTAGTATCACTACACCATTATTACCTCAGAAAAAAAATTCTTAAAATCAAAAATTATTTTCTAGATTTAAATAACCTGTAAAGCTGTAAAAACTGAATCCATCAATTGATCAGTCAATGTTGCTTCAGGGTCACATAATTGATTCAGATGTTTATATAAATTATATATAATTCAAACCAAAGATACTAGTAGTAAAGTACTTTGTCATCAGGTAATTTTTACCAAGCTAGGCTAACAGACTATTACTATATACTAAGTTCATAATTTACTGGATGCTCCATTAATGTGGCCTTATGCTAATTGAACTAAACTTAGTAAACATATCTTAGTTAAAAGTACTAAAATAGGTAACATATTTGGTAGTTTTTGTTTTTTTGTTTTTTTTCCAAGAAAAAAATATTATACTGGTAGTCTTATAGTTACAATACAGTTCCATTCAAATTGTCTCTCTTATGTTGGTCCTGATGTATTTTTATAATATAAAGCTTGAGAAATACTCAAGGTAGTGGATTACTGTTAAAATGGTCATGATAAATTAGGTGTGGTGTGTGTGAAAGAGGAGGTGGTAAGAAGTGAAGATTATGATAAGGAGGATAGATGATGATTTACCCCTGACTTTAATGGGTTAAGATTTTAATGCTCAAGGAAGTATGAGAGTTTGTCTGACAAAGTAACAGTTCTTGCAGAGGAAAAGCTGTCTGAGTGAAACTTTCTCTTGACTTTTGGAATACAGAGGAAATGTGGGTGATTTTTGTGACAGTCAAGAGGATGTCAAAGATGTTCACTCAATACAAGCCCCAAAAGCCACTCAAGGTAGAAAGTTACTGAATGAGGTTTTTGTATGAGAAAAATGGTAGGAAATAAGTGCAGGTAGATAATGATGCCCCCTAGACCTGAAGAGGTTAAGCTTGTAGGGATCAGGGAAGCATCCTCATAAGAGTCAGTTCCACAAAAGTAACCATTCTCTATGATGTCTGATTGGAACTTCCTTCTTACCAGTTGAATACAAGGGGAATGAGGATGATTCAATCCTGTGGACATGACATAGCAAGTCCTAGCTGTAAAGATCTGAACTGGTGGAACTAAGGAATGTAGTCTGTCTGAACATTTTCCATGGAAATAGCGATAGAATAGCAAAGGAGCTGAAAGTTAGGTGCCTCTTGTAAGTTGTAATACCATTAGAGCCTTTAAAAGAATTCTCCTTGTTTTTGAGGGTCAGAAAATAAATGTCAATAAAAAAGATTGTCTGAATAAAATGTTGCCTGATGCCATTTATGCTTTAATTCAAAAATAAAAATTTGGTTCAAGGTTTATTGACAGGATATTGGGATTAAGTTTCTTTTGTGTAAATAAACTGAGAATCCCTAGCAAATGTACAAAAATGACAATATATCTATTATTATTATACAGTCTCCTCATCAATATTACCCCATTTGTGCACACAGACCTGATCTTCTCACATAAGCATCAGTTATTTTAACTGTAATCAAAATATTGACTTTCCACACTATCTTATGCAAAAGGTTAGGAAGGAAATGCTCAACTATATTAGAAAAAGTGATAACAGGGGACTTGAGAAGTCTATTTTCCTGAAAAACTGTTCTAAGAAAAAGATAACTGCTTGATTATGCTAAATATTTCCTATATGGAAACAGCTAATTTCATTAGAGATTACCTGTATATCATAAAAAGCACTAGTGGTACATGTAAGATCTTTTTGATACAGATTGTAGCTCTTCAGAATTGGTGCTGAAAAAAAGATATTTTAAAGCCAAACAAGCAGTACTTAATGTGTGTGATTTTTTTTTTTTTAACTCTACAGAAAACATTATCTGAAGAGATTTAAATATGCAGTATTTGGATAAAAAAATCAAATTTATTCAAGTGTACAATGTTGTTTATTTTATTTTATTTTTTTTAAATATACTGCTTATTTTTAAATTTTTGTTTTCTGTTGAATTTTATTTAAATCTAATTCACTTCCATTTTAGATGCCATTTTAGTAAGATTATAATCTAAGCATTTATTTTTATTTTATTTTTGCATTTTCTGCATGGCTACCCTTCTCATAAACACATATTCTATTCCAATTATAAACCCTACTCAGTCCTTTAGGAGGAACCCGGTTTAGTCACAGCACAATCTTCATATTAATCCATGAGCTAGGCCAGGAGTCCACAAAGTATTCAATATTTACCCCTTGATGTGAGTATCCAGAGGGTTGATAAATGCCTGGGGAATTCATAAAGTTGTGGGCCAATAAATCGTGATTTCCAACTTGGGTGTTGATTGTTTTATTTAAATCGGATTTTAAAAAAATTATTTTCATTTTTGCACATAAAGAAAGCAGAATAAAAAGCAAAGCTGATATGAATAGCTTGAGAGATTAAGGAAACAGTCTGATAATTTAGGGTTACCAAATAAAAGAGCTAGTTTGAATAAAGATGTCCTGGGTGGATTTTTCACCAAAAATGGATAATTGTTCTGGCCCATCTATTTGAAACTGAAAGTTACATTTCTTAAGTTATTTACTAGATATAGTCAGATACAAGGCCATGATAGTGAGGTTCGGGTCCAAATTTAAATCCAAATTCAAGGCCTTCTTGCTCCTATTGGAGAGATCCCTCTCTGATTGACTCTGTTTTCAGGGATGTAGCCATGCCCACCACACTTGGCCAATTGTGGATTGTTGAAGCTATTTAAACCCATAGTTGAGGTGAATGGATGTTGACTCTGAGGAGTTCATCCACCCTTTAACAGCTCTTGTTTTTGTGCTGCTGGGGTTTTACTTACCCTCCTCATCAGACCAGGATCTGACGAGGGAGCTTGTTTAGTTGCCAAACATATTCTCTTACAGTGATCTGGGGTTCTATTTAAAACCTCAAGTAAACATTTTAATCATTTTAGCCTTCTATATATTTCACTTGATATGAAGAAATATTTTGATTATTTTGCAAACACCGAATTTTTTATTCTATTTCTATCCAGTTTTGAAACAATTCTTCAACTTATATTGTCTCATAGTGTATCATTTTAATGTCTATCTTACATTTTTGAAAATCTATATCACATTGAAACACAGGTTTGATCACTGAAGTTAAGCAATGTTGAATCTGGTCAGTACCTAGATGATTGACTGCTTGGAAATACCAGGTGCTATAAGCTTGGATGTGCTGGGGGTGTAACGACTTGGAATTGTAAATCAGAGAGCCAGGTTCCAATTCCAGTTGAGTTTGTTATATTCACTTATGCACAAATACCCTTGGGAAAGGTATGAATCCACCTCTACTCCCTCCAGCTAAGGGTTAATTAGTATGACTTGTATCAGTAAAATCTTTATTACCACAAAAAATTTTTATAATCTAAAAATAATTTCTGGCTTTAAATAACCTTCAAAAGGTTGATAAGCAATAAAAATATATATTTTTGACATTATTTTCAAGAGGGTATATGCATCTATATATAAACACGTAATAAGTTCCGTGTCAATTCCAGGACATTTGTCAAAATGCCACTAGATTTGTAACACAGATGATAAAAATTAAAATTAAATTAACTATTAAGATGAAATAGCAAAATATTCTTTGATTATAAAAAAATTCAGAATACCTCAAAGATTTTAGAAGTACAATTTAACTACCTTTTTCTTTTTATAAACCTGATAAAGCTTTTGTAATAAATAAATTAAGTTATTAATTTGATCAAATTAACAAAATCTAACATTTTTATCCACATTTGAATTCCTTTATATGAATTCTTTCCAAACAGACCAGCCAATCCTGGCCAACCAAACACCAAGGCTATTTTATTTGGTTTCCATGGAAAGGAACAAAAACAGATATCTCTAATTAAAAATGCCTTTACCATAGAGCTTGTGCATAATCTTATCAATATATATATATATATATATATATACTATTTACATTGTCTGGACTGTTGTCCTCATCTTTATCATCATATTCATAACATTTCGGCCATTTGTACACTCTAGACTTTTTCAGGTGATATACATTAGAATTTCAAACCAAACACTTTATTTATTCCATTGAAGTAGCTTGTTCTAAAGGGTTCAGTTCAAAATTCCAACTTATATCACCTGAAGAAGGCTGGAGAGTACCGCGGCCAAAACATTGTGAATAGGACCATAAAGGACAACAGTCCGAATAATGTAACTAGTTACAAAACCTTGTCTCAGGAATATATATATATATATATATATATATATATATATATATATACACACACACACACACACAAGAAGTAAGATGAGAATGAATAGAGTGCAGTTCCAACATTCGTAACATTTAATTTAAAAGAGGGTTTAATACAAAGTAGAGTAATATTATTTATTTTATGTTATTACACCAAAAACATGTCAAAATTGCTACACAATTGCAGTTGGGTTTCAATGTGTATCAATGCATTGAAACGCAACTACAATTGTTTAGCGATTTTGACATGTTTTTGGTGTAATATCCTAAAATATATATATGAGAGGCATTAACCTGTGTTGATATCTCCTAGAATTATTTTTACTTAGTCATCTTAAAATTGTTAAAATTTAGAAGTAAGTTTAGGTTATTTGCCTAATCCCCAAAAAATCCTTGTGCATTTCTTGTCTGCACAACTTAGGCATTTTTTCCTTTCTAGTTTCAGAGATGGTATTCCAATCTCCTCACTGATTTTGTTCTTTTAATCTATTACATGGTCTATCATGTAGTCTTTTACCAGGGAAATTGCCTTTGTCATATCTAACCCCAAATGCTTCATACTCTTCTTTTGATTACACAGTGAAATCAGTTTATCATCCTTCTTCTAATCAGGATAATTAAGTCACTCTTCACATCTAATGTTTCTCTATGGCAGCCATTTTGTTTCTGTCTCCAATATTTTTCCCAGCCACAGCTCTGAGGCAGTTGTTTTCAAAGACAGAAAGACTGTGTGTTCTATGTTCTTAGTGTCCATGTTTCAGTCTGGAATGGGTTAATGAACAACTCCAACTAGAAAGGATGTTTGCTTATTCATTATTAGATTTTCTGTTTTTTCAACTGATTCATTGAATCAAGGAAATATATTCGTTTCTGTTTTAATTTAATTTTACTAGTGATATCTGACATTATTTTGTTGTCGTTTCTTTTATAATTATTATTGCTGTTAAATGATTTCACTCCATGAAACTCTTTTCAATTAATATTGTTGGATGATGAAAAAATGAAAAAAAAAGAACTGCCCAAGTAGAGCCTTAGAGTAACTTCCATATTTCTATGTTAGACTTTACCTGTCTGGGTATAAACGTTTGGCCATAAAAAAATAAACACCTTTTTACTAAAAGGTTTTCTTGATTAATGTTGTTGTAGACTGTTATGAAAATGGTAGGTAAAAATTAGCCAGTGCTTTCTGACTGCAAAAGTTAGTCTATTGTCTTTAGTAACTATTCCATTTAAAATATATAACTCAATTTTTGAATTTGGAATTAGATTCGCTTATATCCAAATAATGATCATTACAATAGCTTCAACGTTTTTTATGGTAATATTGTCATTTCAGTTATTGGTGTATTTTATGAACAATTCATAAATTTATAACGTTTTCTAGTGGCTCTGTGAAAACTGATGACTTTTAGCTGTACTTCTTTGCTAAGTTTTCATATATAGCTATTAGCACCACAATTTCTGAAAATGTTTTTTTTTATAGGCAGAGTGCTGATTAGGCAATATTGTGAAACACTCTAGTATATATATATATATATATATATATATATATTTTAAGGAACAATTATAACAAAGTGGAAATAGTTTTCATGTGATGTGTTTTCCTCCTTTAGGACTTCATTGGACTAATCTGATGTTTATGTAAATGTGACTACACATGCGCTCGAATGGGAGGGGACAATGAAAATTTAAAAAAATTTTTTTTTTTTTTTGTTTTTGTTTTTTTACAAATCTGTTTTCCATATATAGTCTAGCTGATATCATTTCTTTTTCTTTTTGTTTCCATCACCTTTGTTATTAAATATCCCACATTGTGATAATAGAAGATCTGCCAAGTAAGGTGATATGTTGCAAGAACCTGGATGTAAATTTACTGTGGCTGATCTAGAGCACTTTCTACACATATTCGTCTTGGTAAATTGCTTTTCTTTTAATTAGAGTAGCGTTTTTTTAATATCAAAATTATGGTCTGACTCATTACGGTGATGAACTAACACATTGAGTGTGTTGTTTTGTAAAATATCCTTTTGGTATTCATATAATCCTTTATTTAAATTTCTTGAAGTTTCTCCTGTGTATTCCTTGTGGCAATCATTACAGGTGATAAAGTGTATTTCTCCTTCAAATTTGAGCTTATTATTTTGTTTTGTATTAAGTCTTTTATTGTTTTAGAAGTAGTTGTAACAAATTTTATGTTAAGCTTAGATAAATTTTTAAAATTTCCCTGAAATTGATCTTGATATATTAAAAAAACTATATTAAAAAAAACATTTTCATATATGACTTAGGATTTTGTTGCTTTCAGATAAACAAAAATAAAATTTTAAAATGTATGAAAAGTTTAATTTGGAAAGAATAAATATATTGTTGATTGTATGGAAGTTAAATACTTGTAAATGTTCGTTTTGTATAAATTATCAGATAATCGGTTTCAAACAGACAGGCTGTTCCGTCTCCCCTGTCAATAACTGACCCATTTTATTCTAAAGATTTAATTCATGTGTTTATACCGATAATTCTTGTGATCGGTATGTCTGGGTTAGATTTGTTTTTGTTGCCTTCAGATTTTTTTTTTTTTTCTTTTTTAAATAAATTTCATATTTGCCTTACTTTTTAAAGGCACACCAAAAATTCTTTGAATTTATTCGTCAAATTTTATACCTGAGCTTTCCTTGTGAATATTAAACCAGAATCTTTATTTTATTTTTTTTTTTTGTCTGAGTTTCTAAGATGAGGTGATGTTATTATCTAAACATTGATGCTTTTGGACAAGTTTCTTTATCTCTACCCCAATATTTTAACCAATGCACATAGCCTTCTGTGAAGATTACAAAATGCAAATATACACTCACAGAACACCGATGAATAGCTGAAATATCATGGGAAAGATGACAGAAGAAAACTAGTTTGAAAGAATCAATGTCTACTTCTCAATGAACAAATGCAAAAAAAAAAAAAATGTAAAAGACCATCTTCTATGGTCATATACAATTTTATTTTCTTTTAAAACAAAATAGCTTTTTAGTTTGTAGCATGATGTTATAACTGCATGGGTGAAAGTAGACAAAATTTTAAAAGATGTACAAATGTAGACTACCAGTGTGGGAAATTAATGATGCTTGATGTATCCTTTTTGGCGGAAGTGTGTTTGCTAATGGTTCATTTCTGTGAGATATCGGCAAGACTGCAGCCGAAAAGAAATTAGTCTGAGAAAATCTTCTGTACATAGATAGAATGAAAGTATATTGACACAGCCCTTTGTTTGATTTCTCTCAATCTTTTTATCTACGTTGGCTATTTCAATCAAGCCTACTTTTTATTGGGAATTAATCAAAATTGATGTCAGGTAACCTCAATTTCATAACCCTGAAGTTTTATATCTTGCACCCTGTGTCTTTGAAGCATTACTGAATTCTATTTAAAAAGGTGGAAGAGGATTGCCATATTGAGCTATCAGTAGCAAATTGGTCTCCATTTGAAATCCCTATTAAATTTAGAAAATATTTACATCCCAGCACTATTAAATTTTGAAAATTTTAGCCCTATTAAATTTTTTAATTGACTTTTTATTTTATTTTTAGTAACTGTCTGACTTAGTTCATCTTACTTTAAAAGTAACTCAGAAAATTGCAGCTTTCACTTAAAAAATGCTAAATTTAGCAATACCAGGCTTTCACTCGTAACTCAATTTGGCATCCCTTGACAGAGGGGAGGGCTATAAACTTGTTTAAAAGTTATTTGATTTTGCCCCCCCATTCTCCTCTTTTTGATAATTATCATTCAAAGAAATTTTTTTTTTTCTTTTGCAATAATATTTTTCCCCCTAGTATTTCAAAACTGATCATAAACTTCCTCTCCTATATAATATATGAGAATTACACTCCTGTTTTATATTGAACATTAACCTTTACTAACTTTTTTAAAATAAATGTTTTGACTTATTTCCAAATATGAATATGGGTGATCTTGGCATTTATTCTAAGACGTTCTTGTGAATAAGTTTGTTTCACTTCCAATCAACTTCTCAAGAACAGTCTTTCAGCCTCCAATTATATGTGAATTTAAGCAAGGAGCAGTGTCTGCATACTTTTGAAATGTCCCTGTATTATTGTGCAATGTGTAATTCATTATAACAGTAAATTAAATCATATGAAGGAAAAAACTTGACTAAAAAATTAAATTGTTATTTAATATTTATTTGCACTCAGTGTCTTCTACATTTAACAAAAAATCACTACAGAGGTGAGTTATCTTGAGTCTTGCCCATTTTATATTCAAGTTTTTATATATCTTTGTATATTTCAGTTATTTTGTGTACTGTTTTTTTTTTTTTCTGATAATGTTACATATTGTTGATATTTGTGCATAAATGCTCTTGATGTGAATATAAAAGTAGGTCGTTAGCCTAATTTAATGTACAGTGTTTTTATATTTGCCCTTATCAAGAAAATTGATCAGGATTTTTTTTTTTTTTCAAAAATTTAAAAAAGCTACTATTTTATCAACTACTATAATTTATTTCCGAGTTCCAATAATTCCCTAGCATGTCTCGTTACATATTTTCAAAGTCCAGTCTCTTCAAGTTGTTGTTGTTGTTGTTTTTTAACCCCCACCTCTTAGATATTAAAACATCATAATTCTCTCGGGTAATTTCTAATTTTTATTTTACAATTTCAATAGCATGTTCATATTGCTTTTACGCCATTTATACTTCCAGTGCTATGAATATGTATGAAATATAGCATTAAAATCAAATAACATTTACATTCTTCCCTAGCCCAGCTTTGTACAACATATACACAAATTTCTTGCAAGTATTTCGGTCTATTTTTTTATAAGTTTATTTTGACTCAGACCATGATGGAGCAAATTCCAATAATTTCTACATAGTTCCATTTCAATTGTTAACCACAAATTCACTCTGCAGTAGTCAAATGTTTTTCTTTTTTTTATAATCTAATTTGTTTTTATTGACCTTTATGCAAAATGTTACTTTTCTTAAGATAATATGTAACATTTCTGCAAACATTTTTAAAAGTCTAAAAAAAAGAAGTTTTACTAGATAGCGCAGCTACATGATCTTTCTGAAATTAGAATTCATGATATATTCAGTAGATGTTGTTGTCTGTGTTTAAACAAAGACAGTACGCTGACAGACATGTATATACATGTAAAAATATTGGTCGAAAACGCAATTCAGACAATCGTATATCAATGTTACAGGTTCATAATCAGTCTCGAAAAATATTAACTTGCATGATCATGTCCATGCATGTCAAGACACATTGCAGGGTTTGTAGCTCCCTGCAGGTGCAGCTTGGATTGTGCACAAGACCAATCTGGTGAATGAAAGCTTTGTATCACCCATATACCAAATGGAGGCGATTCAGCTTGAACTCACTGTAGATCATGGCCTGGTTGATGAGGTTATACATCAGGGATGAACAATTTTAATTGGTTGTCATTGTTCGTCTATCTTGATTACCATACATTGTTTGCCCATTTTTCAGAGGATAAACCAGCAGCTTGTTCAGCAAGAGACCACCTGTAGTCATTGTTGTGTTTTAGAAAGATCTAAAAGTCTAATAATCTATAAATTTTCATGACACAGTTTGCTTATGACTATATCATGTTGAAACACTGGTTTCTGTACAATTACCAAAGTTAATCAACATCGAGCCTGGCCAGTACATAGATGGGTGACCTCTTGGGAATACCAAGTGCTATAAACTTGGATGTACAGGTGGTGTAATGGATAATGGCTCAGAATTGTTAATCCAAGAACTAAGTTCCAATTCCCATTGGGTTTGTTATATTCAATTATACACAAATACTATTGGTAAATGTATGAATCTACCTCTTCTCTCCTCCAGCTATGGGTTAATTAGTGTGACTTCTATCACAAAACCATTATTATCTCAAAAAAATATCCTTACAATCTAAAAATATTTTCTGGCTTTAAATAACTATATCTGGGTTGATAAGCTGTAGAATAATGAATCAGTCAATCAAAATAGGGCAGTTCTTATGTTCAGTTTAACCCATTAATGCTCACTATACCAAAAATGAGACTGTCGGCTGAAATGGGTTGTTAGTAAAAATTTATTATTAATACTGGATTTTATTTTTATTAATACATTATTTTTATCTTGTTTTCTATGACTTATCAACCTCTTGCAGGTTATTTAAAGGCAGAAAATATTTTTAGATTGTAAGATTATTTTTTTCTGATAACAATGGTTTAGAGATACACATATTACTAATTAACCCATAGCTGGGGGAAAAGAGGTGGATTCATACCTTTCCCGATATAACAAAAGCAACAGGAATTGGAACTCAATTCTCTGATTAACAATTCCAAGCCATTATACATTACACCACACATATATCCAAGCTTTCAACATCTGGTATTCTCAAGTAGTCACCCATCTTGGTACTGACCAGGTTTGATGTTGCTTAACTTTAGTGATCAGAGGGTAACCAGTGTTTCAACATGATGTGGCTGTAAGCTTGAATTGTTATAACTAATACCAGATTTTATAGTGAGCTTAAATTGGTTCGTACAGTAAATATTTTTCTTACTTTTAAATATTATGGAAGAAAGATATAAGTTCTGCACTGAGCAATGAACGTCAGCCTTAATATAAACAAAAGTTCAACAGCATCTAAATTGCAATCAGCAATAAAAGTATAATTTTGTAATATTCTTTTTCGAGCATTCATTACATAAAAATTCAATCTAATTTTTAATTTCTGCGATTTTTTTTTTTTTTTTTTTTTTTTTCCCTGCAATTTTTAGAATGATATTTTTATACTAGCAGAATAATAATTTCATAATAATTAGGGAGCATGCATAATAACAAACTTGTAACTTATGGTTAATCTGTTTGAGAATTTGCTCTGTCACGTATGTCTTTCAAGTGTTCCACTGTTTTTGTTTTTTTTTTTTTTTTTTTTTTTTTTCATTTGTTGATGCAGTGTTTTACAAATGCTCAGCTATAAGCAATACATACAATATGATCTGAATATATCTTTCCGTTCTCTTTTCATTTGTTGATGCAATGTTCGAGAAGTATGTACACAGTGCAGGCAAAGAAAATTGGTCTCACATTTGAAATGATAGATTTTATGAATATTTTCATGTCTCTCTGATAATTTTTTTTTTTTTTCTTGAGTGCATTTTGATTTTTATTCCTGACTGTTTTTTTTTGTTTTTTTTTTTCTAATGTAAGAAGTGAACAGCTTTGAGTATGTAACCGACTTTGTGTTCTATATGCATAAGCTAAGGCAGTCCAAATGTGATTATCAGTCAAAATGTATATGCTCATCTCCACTGCCATTGCTTTAATAGCAACAACGGTTGGAGATAATAAAACACATATAAAAGCCATTTTGATGTTTTGTTGTTATTTTCTTGTTCAGTTTTTGCATGAGAATTCAAAACACCTTGCTAAACTTCTTAATTCACTGTCATCTCTTGATTAAACTAAGTATGGCACAAGGCTGCTTATGTAAATAATCAGCATTAGAAACACAAATTTATTACATGGGCTCTAAATGCCGACTTTTTGATATTTACTAAGTTTATATTAGTATAAGACAGTCCGCTATGTAGGGACTTCATACCTATACTAGAAAATCAACATTTAAAATTCAAACATTTGACCTCTGGCACCTATGAGAAATATGCAACTACTTCAGCCATAGAAATTTTCAGATTTTACTTTATATTTTTAATGAATTTAAAATAGTTATTTTTCTTTTTTTTTAATCTAATCAGAAATTATAAAATTATAAGTCAAGTTTAACTGATATCCTCCTAGTGTCAGTTTAAACTGACACCTTATTTTTTATAAATTGTAACCATTTTGCATAAGGTTTGTATTTTCTTAATTTCAGACAAAAACTTTAATTTTTTTTTAACATATTTCAATGAAATTTTTATTTTCCAAAATTATAGTTAATTTTATCAATGACCTTCTTGATGGCATCACTCCTTAATGTTTCTCTTTTTTCTTATTCTTTTACACTCAGTAACCTCTCCTATCTTAGAGGCTTTACTCCTTTGCTTATTTGAAAATACAAAAAAAAGGTGTAAGCAGCATTGAAATTGGAAAAATTGAGTGATTTCAACTTCCTGCTGCATTCACTTGCTTCACAAATTCCCTTTAGAAAAGCAGGAAACCATCTCTTCTCCCACCAGCTATGGGTTAAATAATAGGGTAAACAGGGCTCTTTAGCCTTGAGTGGTAACCAGTTTAAGAGAACTAAAACTCTGAATTCCAAATGCTGGAGAAGTCAACAAGAAACCACTATCTTTCTCCAAAAGGCTCAATAATTCTGATAATAAATCAAAAGGAATCTGGAGAGTCATGAAAGCCTACAACCCTGAAGGACTATGTTATCAAAAACATATTATGGTTTAAATCCATGGACAAAAGAAAGGATCAGTTTAAATTGACACCAGGAGGATATGGTTTTAGAGAAAATTCTTACCTTAATTTTTAACACTAAAATTGCCCTTTTAACGATTGTGTACAAAGTGATTATTATTATTATTTCTTTCTAAGTTTATTTATTTTTCAGCCAAGCCTCAACCTACCCCCCCCCACACCTCAAGTTATTCAATCAGTTATGTTCCATGCGTGATACACGCTTAGGCGATCATGTATTTTTCAATACATGACTGACAAGGCAGATTTTTTTTTCTGAAGTAGGTTGACATTTCTTTTTGCAGTAGACCAGTTGCCATCCAAGGCTATAGAACACTGTCTGTCCTGCTATTTATCCATAGCTGGTGGGAGGAGAAGAGGATTCGTACCTTTTCCAAGGGTATTAGCATGTAAGTGAATGTAACGGATTTGACTGGATTTTGAATTCGGCTCTTTGATTCCTCAATCTGAGCTGCTATCCATTACTCCACCATGCCTCCTCCTACTTATTACTACTTGTTACTCAAATCTTTATCCTATATTGTTTTACAATATAATAGACAGATGTTATCCCTACCTGTAAAAAATTCTATTGCCTCTTATATAGCAATGATGATACTAGAAATTTTGTCTTATACTGCAGGGTCTAAAGACCTAGTGCAGTCATTATTTGTATATTGGTTGTATTATAGCAAACACAAAAATGATACTGCAAACCTATATGGCAGTGAATGCTGGACAATTTCCTCACAGATGAAGAGGAGACTTGAAGCTAGAAAGATGTGGTTCTATAGAAGGATGCTGAGAATACAAAGAAAAGAGTGCTTAACTGCTATGTAATATCAATCCTCCTGTATGGCAGTGAATGCTGGACAATCTCCTCACAGATGAAGAGGAGACTTGAGGCTACAGAGATGTGGTTCTATAGAAGTATGCTGAGAATACAAAGAAAAGAGTGCTTAACTCATTATGTAATATCAATCCTCCTATATGGCAGTGAATGCTGGACAATCTCCTCACAGATGAAGAGGAGACTTGAGGCTACAGAGATGTGGTTCTATAGAAGGATGCTGAGAATACAAAGAAAAGTGTGCTTAACTGCTATGTAATATCAATCCTCCTATATGGCAGTGAATGCTGAAACAATCTCCTCACAGATGAAGAGGAGACTTGAGGCTACAGAGATGTGGTTCTATAGAAGGATGCTGAGAATACAAAAAAAGTGTGCTTAATTGCTATGTAATATCAATCCTTTATCCTAGTGAAATAATAGTGGATGATGAAAATCTCATCACAGATGAATAGACTTGAGGCTGCAGAGAAAAATCTAAGCAGAATAGAAGAAACAGCAAAGAATATAAAGAAAAAGAGTTCTTAACTGTTATGTAATATCAATCCTTCTATATGGCAGTGAATGCTGACACCTCACAGATGACAGATGAAGAGGAGACTTGAGTTTACAGAGATGCTTTTACCATAGAAGAAATCTTTTGAGAATGAACAAAGAAAAGTGCAAAAAGGTGCTTATAATGCTATGTAATGTTCAAAACTTCAGGGCATATAATGCAGAATGGATGATTGGAGAATGTGACACCCACAGATGATGCTCAAGGAGAGAGACAATCTACCAAGGCTGCAGGAGATGTGGTTCAAAGGATAGGAAGGATGCATGAGAACCCATGTCAAAGAAACATGACCATGGGAGAGTTATTGAATTAACCAGATTAAATGATGTTTGTCTTCAGAAGGCATTCCGGGAAGAAATCTTCAAGAAATTTTTTTGGATGAAAATCCATGTTTGGATGATGGGCCCAGATCAATTGTAGTATCTGTACTCCTCATTTTCAATGAGAAAAGACTTGAGGGTTTCCAAGAGCAGCATCTTGTTGGTTCTATAAAAGGATGCTGAGAAATATCAAAAGAAAAAATACAAAATTTTTGTCCTTGGCTATATGTATCACATTTCCTCCATTTTTAATAAAAAAAATTTTGTGTCATGTCAAACCTTTGTGGGTTGTCAAATAAAATTTTCTTATAGAGATGTGAACTAAAAAGACAAGCATGCTGAGAATAAAAAGAAATTTGTGTATTACCTCTTTTAAGATAAAATATTTTCCTCCAAAAAAAATTTTTTTGGATCATCTTGATAGGTCTGACTCAAACATTCCATCTTCTTTGGATTCTTCTGACAAAATAATTGCATTTTTTTTTCTTGGTTCTATAGAAGGATGCTGAGACCACAATGAGAAGACAAAAGATTATCATTCTATCAATGCTTTATCATCATACTTATTATAAAACCCAGGTTGTGTGTGTGTGTCTGTTCGTTTATATATTGGATCGGATTTCCTACATTTTTCAACCAATTTCAACAAAACTTCACAGGACTACGTAAAATTATCTTGTGGTGGTTCTGACAGCACCAAAAATTGGAAAAACACAATTGTTTTGCATGAAATCAATTTGAAAACACGATTAAGAGGCATGCTGTCACCAGAATGAAAGGGGGACAACTCATATCGAGTTATACTTATTATAAAAAACCCAGGTTGTTTGTGTGTGTGTGTGTGTTCATTTATATATGGGATCGGATTTCCTACATTTTTCAACCAATTTTTTCAACAAAACTTCACTTTTTTTTTGGCAGGTAGTGTTTCTTATTGTCTTGCACACTTTTTTTTTCTTTATTTTACATTCAGAATGCTTTAAAAATTCCATTTACAAGACAATTGTTTATAAGAAATTCTTCAATCGGTAGACTCATAAAATTGAAAACAATGTTTTTGTTTGAGTTTAGGTTTGACCAATTCAAAAAAAAAAAAAAAAAAAACTAATTAAGACATGAATGTCCGTCAACCTTAAACAATAATCTTTGTCAATTTTATTTTTCAGTCTTTATGATGGTCGATACTTGATCTATCTCTTACTGTTACATGCCGGGCTCTCTACTAGCTAGTTAATATATTTTCATTGATTCTTTTGGTTTTTTGAAAATTGTGCATTAACAATGAAAGATATAATAGTTTATTTTTAATTATATTGGCAAATGAATAACAAAAATGCAAACATTCAGTATAACAGATTAAAGAGGATCCTTGAAAAATGATGATTTTTTTTAAGGAGGCCTTTTTCCTTTGAATGCCAAAGAATTTTGCTTTGAAACTAAAGATCTGAATATTAATCATATTATGTTGAAAATAAGTTATGGACAATCACCAAATAAACAATGGCTCACAGATTGTACCTAGATGGGTGACCATGATTTCTTGATCCTGTAGGAGATGATGTTTATAGAAGGATGCTGAGCTCAGAATTGTAAAGAAAAGTTCCACTTCATTCAAATTCATTATATTCACTTATACAAATAGTTTTAAAAAGGTATAATGGCAGATCTCCAAATCTATTTTAAAATTCCTCTGAAATCTGAAGTCACATTGATATTTTGAAGATAATTTTAAAAAAAAAAATTTTTGAATATTAAAAACAATCATTTTGAACTGTTTTCTGTTTAAGAAACAATATATATATATATGTTTATATTATATATAATATATATATTATATATATATAAATATATATACTGCTGGATATTCATATATGAAGAAGATAAAATTTGGCAACAGATCAATTCTATGGACCAGACAAATTGGTAAAAAAAATACAATAGGAAAAATATGGATTTTTAAAAAAAATTTGAGTAATGAAGTTTTAGAAAAGGCAAAAAATGAATAAAAATGTCTTTTTTTTATGTTAAATTAAAAAATTAGCAAAAGAGGCAATTGAAGCCTTTTTTCTGGTTAATGTAAATTTCCTTTATACTAATATTTTTGGAAAATATAGTTAAATTCTTTTAGAAATGTGGACAAGACAAACCTGTATAAAATATTTTGGAAAAAAAGTTCAATAAAGACAATCACCTACCAAATCAACATTTTTTTTTTCAATTGTCAGGACTGGGCATAAAGGAAAATAATATATATATATAAAGGATATATAATATTTCTGGAGTCATTTCTGTTATTAAGCAACCATACTGTGATAATGGATCATTTCTAAGAAGGAATTTATGGATAATCTATAATCAAAACCTTTTATACATCTTCACCTTAAATTGCTTTTTTCATTTAATTAAAGAAAACTTTTTGATTATTGATTGCTCACTAGTCTTAAGAAGAAAAATTGTTTTGTAAAAGGTCTTTTATTCATAAAATTTTTTTGGATGAAAAAATTATGTATTACTTATATGGCATTTGGAATTAAATTGCATAAGTAGATCCAGATTTTTTCCATATATAGTTTTATTTTAACATTTACAATGGAGAAAAGGCCAAAAACTTTTTTAGGGTATCTGACCATCAGCATAAATAATTGCATATGATCTTTGTTGAACCAAATAGCACATGTATCATAAAAATGATCAAGAAAAAATGGGGAGTGAAATATCAGGCTATTAAATAATTGGGCAATTTTCCTCAACTTATAAAATAAAATTTGAAATGCCCTGATATGGTTTAAACTCATAAATTCAACAGAACTAAATAGGCATCTAAGCATGGAATAATGCTAGTGAGGCCGGTCTGGTCTGCTGTGTAGTGAGTTTGATCCTCACTGTGTGCCTCATATAAAATCTTACATAATCCAACAAAAGTGCTGAGAAACAAAAATATTTTGTTAGCAATCCAGCTCTCTTTTCTTTGTTTCTATGTGATATCCATCCTCTTATATGACAGTGAATGGTGGGCAATCTCCCCACAGATGTGTAGAAAACTGGAGGCGACAGAACTGAGATTCTACTGTAGGATACTGAGACTTCTATGGTTGGAGTTTGTCAGCATCAAGGAAGTCTTAAAGAAAAAAAGGCAACAAAAAGAACACAAACTCAGTAAAGTGAGAGATGAAATTCCTTGCATAGAAACTGAGGAAGGCCAACTTAGAAAATTTAATCCTCACAGGACATATTGAATGCTGGAGAGGTATGGGAAAACTGAGCCACCTAACTGATGAGATTAGAACTAAAAATTCCCCCAAAGGGGAAATGAAACACATCTTGTCTCCATGGCATTCTGTAGGTAAAGACAGAAAAATGAATCTGTCTATATTTCTGAGATGAGGTATTATGTACATTATTTACAATATTCGGACTATTGTCCTCATCTTTGTCACCATATTTATCATGATGTTTCGGCCGTTGTACACTCCGGCCTTCTTCAGGTGGTTGGAATGTCGAACTGAACCCTTTATTTCGCTCACTTGGGTAGACATGACTAAAGACTGTGTGTACGCTATCCCGTGCAGCTGCGGAAAGGAATATAAAGGAGAGACAGGCCGCCCCCTCAAGGTAAGGCTTCAAGAACACCAAAAAGCTGTAACACGAGGGGAAGTAGAAAAATCGGGCGTGGCTGACCACATATGGAGAGAGAAAGGAGATCACCACCCTCTGTGGGATCATGTTGAGATCATAGACAGGGAACACCATTGGAAAATTCGTAAACTTAAGGAATCAGTACATATGCTAGGCCACAAAAATCTCCTATCATCCATCATCCATGGCACGTGGAACGTTGTGATAAATATGAGGACAATAGAAAAATGGATGTTAGAACTAAGGGCAGGAGCTTTAGCAAAGAAAGAAAAACTGCAAAGGGATAAAAATTGCCCACATCCTGAAGGAACACTACATAAAAGTAATAGTAGTTTGTACATGTACACTGTGGTTTGACTTATAGTTTTGTTATTATATTACTTTCAATAATAGTATTTTATGATCTGTTTTAAACAGAATTTGCATATTGTAATAATGATTTGAACATTAATATTAACCAGTGTAGAAAGAAAACTAGAGAAAAGTGTATGAGGTGAGTAGTTTAATTCCCAGAATGACTCTATGAAATCACTTTGCTTACCTTGGTACAAGAGGCTGCTGTCACTTTCAAAGTACTCTTCTTTATGAAGTGATGCAGTGTGTCAGACAACAAAGCCATTGCTGGAAACATTCTTGGAACTCGTTTTCTAGAATAGCTCTCAGGAGTATAATCACATGTTGCTGGATGTCAGTAAAATTTTGTTTCTTTCAGGGCATTTTGGAAATAGCCATAAAAAGATACCATATATTGAGTATTCCATAAACTTTGAAAAGCCTTCTGAAGAGGTTGAAAAACAAAGCACTTTTGAGAGACACACACATTTAAAAGTTCAGAATATTCAGAAGACAGATTATTATAAAGCTGAAGAACCGCCTAAACATTTTTTTAAAAATTGAGAAAACTATCCCACAAATTGGAGATACCAAAATAAGTATATTAATGTAAATATCTAGAAAAAGTTTTTTTAACAAAAGTGGACAAAAAATTAAAAAGAGTTTCAACCTTCCTCCAAAAGGCATTGACTCATGGAATGGGATCATCATTTTAAAGGCACAAAAGGTGTGCCTTTTTCTACTGGGATAGCAAAAACCTTCTAAATTGAAACAAAGAAAAGAAACACAAAATTTTAGAAGAAAAAAAAAAAGAGTACTGAAATGTTATGTAATATCAGTCCTTCTATATGCCAGTGAATGAAGAGGAGGCTTGAAAAAAAGTAAGAGAAATGTGATTCTACAAAAGAATGCTGAGAATACCATAGACTAAACATGTGAGAAATGACAAAGTTTTAAAGAAAATGAAAACAAAAAAGGATATTTATACTTAGCATCAGAAAGAGACTTGAAATTTCTTAGGCACATAATGTAGAAAGAGTGTTTGGAAAGTTTGACACTCACAGGACATATTCAAGGCAAGATTCATTTTGATTGATTTGATTTTTACAGCTTATCAACCTGTTGGATGTAATTTAAAGCCAGAAAATATTTTTAGATTGTAAGAGTTTCTTTTTTGAGATAATAATGATTTAGTGATACAAGTCTTACTAATTAACCCATAGCTGGGGGAAAAGAGGTGGATTCATACCTTTTCCAAAAGTAAGTGAATATAACGAAACCAACACCACCTGCACATCCAAGCTTACAGCACCTAGTATTCCTAAGCAGTCACCCATCTTGGTACTGAACTGACTCAATGTTGCTTAACTTTGGTGATCATATAGGAACTGGTGTTTTCACTTTGAAGGCAAGAGAGACAGATGAAAACCATACATATAACCTACCTGGTGAGCTTGATTGAGTGAATGGAAGGTGGACCAGGCTTTGGAAGAGATAGCAAAAAGACAGAATTTATTGAGAGCTGCAAAGGACAGGAAACTGTGGAGAGCCATGATTGCCAACATCCTAAAGGGCCATGGCACACAGAAGAAGAAATCTATCCCTACAAATTAGACAATATGCACTTTTTGTTAATAACAGCTCTATTATTAACAGCTGAAAAGTAAGCATTTTCATAAGAAAGAAATTGTGTATATAATAAAATTACCTTTCAATTTTCTTCACACAAAATATCCAATTACAAAATTAAGCCACATATTTAAATAATATATATGTACACAGTTTTCCTATTTGAATTTTCTGAGGAATCTTAATTCTTCAGTCAATGATTGAATAAGCTCATGGCGAGTTCTACACCTATAAAATATCCACAGAAATTCCCCTGTCACATTGTTAAATATTTGAGCTTACCAGCTTTAACAAAACATTGCAATAACAATCAAAATATGAAAGCTGGCCGTTATTTAAAGAAGTAAGTGGGTACAAATCAAAAGATTTGATATTGACAACTTTTCCATTTCACTGAAACAGACATTAAACACTTCTATCTTTAAATCTTTATTCTTTCTTTCATTCTCTCACTGAAATTGAGCAGTGTCTCTGATATGTCTTTTCCATCTTTCCATGCAAGCAAAACAGAATAATCCAATATTTATGCAGTATTGACAGGACATAACATATAAGGGGTGTTTCAAAAAGAATATGCCAAAATCATTACGCTGTTTTTTCAGGTCGGTATTTATCTATCCACCCACGAGGATAGAATGTGGCACAAGGCTGGTTTAAAGTGGGTATCTCCGAGCCTGTAGGCTCGGCCAAAAATATAGCCTTTTTGAACCCGCCTAGACGGGTTCAAGGCCTGTCTACCTCCCCGGACGAAACCTTGCCCTTCGGCAAAGCCTCGTCCGGGTTCCTCTCTGCTAAAGCAGAGAGTTCGACAGATGAACGCAAGATTGACATGAATCCTACTATTCGTTTTTCAGGTCTGTAGCATTGTAGTGGACTGAATCAGTGGTTATTTGATAGAGTAATTATCAAAGTTTGATTGGGTGTCAGTTTCACCGCTGTCGTTAGTATAACTTCCGGTGCAGCTGAATTGTGGGAAGATCAATCAAAATGGCGACTCCTCAGTTCTTTTTTTTGCGTGTTTGAGTTCGCGAAAACAAACGCCATTGTCACACTGCAGCGTGCTTTCAGAACAGAATTCAGCATTGATCTGCCCCATTGTGAGAGCATTCGATGGTGGGTTAGACAGTTTAAAGAGAGGTGGGTGCCTATGCAAAGGAAAGAGTCCTGGAAGACCACGTGTTGCAGAGGAGCAAGTGGAGAGGATTCATGATGCATTTGAGAGCAGACCACGTGAAGTCCGTGACGTCGAGCAACTCTTCAGCTTGCCATCCCTCATACCACTGTCTGGCGTGTGTTAAAGAGACTTTTACATGAAACCATACAAACTAAGCCTCGTCCAAGCACTTACTAATGATGACAAGGTGATCGGAGGACATTCCATGAGTCAATGCTGGAGATGGAGGAAGGTGATGAAACTCTCTTTTCGCATTTAGTTTTTTTTAGTGACGGTTAATTTCCATTTGAGAGGCACAGTCAATTATGACAATGTCTATATTGGGGAACAGAGCACCCACATGAAACTGTTGAGCATGAAAGAGATTCCCTAAAGTGAACATCTTCTGTGCTGTGTCTCAAGACAAGGTCTATGGTCCCTTTTTCTTTGAAGGAAACACCGTTACAGGACAAACCTATCTCGAAATGCTCCAAAACTGGCTATTCACTTTACTGCAAGCAGATTCGAATGACTTCATTTTTCAGCAAGATGGAGCACCACCCCATTGGCATCTCGGGTTTAAAGCTTATCTGAATGAAAACGTGCCTCAGCGATGAATTGGGAGGAGAGGTGCTAAAGACTTTGCTCTCTGTGCTTGGCCTGCCATATCCCCAGACCTCACTGTGTGTGACTTTTTCTTGTGGGGGTATGTTAAAGACCAAGTTTATGTTCCAGCACTTCCAGCAAGTATCGATGACTTGAAAAATCGAATAACAGCTGCAATCAACACGGTGGACCTTGACATGCTGAGGCACGTTTGGGAGGAATTCTCATATCGGCTTGATGTTGTCCACGCTGCCAGTTTTATACATGCTAGAGGTTTGTCATTTTTTTCGTTTTTGACACATCACGTGATGATTTTGGCGTATTCTTTTTGAAACACCCTGTATGTTAACTAAGGAACTAGAGAAGGGACAAAAGAAATTATTATAAGATACATTTTTTTAATCATTTGATCCCAAGCAAGCCAATAATAAGGAGGCATGGTGGAGTAATGGATAGTGGCTCGGATTGAGGAATCAGAGAGCTGAGTTTGAATTCCAGTTGAATCCATTACATTCACTTACGTGCTAATAACCTTGGGAAGGGTATGAATCCTCTTCTTTTCCCCTCAGCTAAGGGTAAATAGCAGGACAGATCAGGTTCTATAGCCTTGGATGACAACTGGTCTACCACAGAATGAAATGGCAACCTACTGCAGGGGAAAAAAATATCTGTCTCGTCAGTCATATATCAAAAGATACATGATCTCCTAAGCATGTATCACACATGGCACATAACTGACTGACCGAAGCCAATAATGTCACTAAGATACAAGGGGTTAATGAGAATGAAAGAAATTGAGAAGACATTAGTGAGATTTTTTTTTACAATAATGCTTACTCTGTATAAGCACCAAGAGCCACTCATGCTAGAGGGTTACAGAGTAAGAGGCATAGTTTTAGGGGATATGTGGGGAAGAGAACTGTTAAGCCTACATTTGAGCAAGTTCAGATTGTAGTGATTAGGGAAGCATCCTCTTAGGAGTTGGTTCCGTAAAGCAGTGGTTTGTGAATAGGACAATAAAAAGAACAGGATTCAGGCGGACAGAAAATGGCAATTGATGTTGCATTTAAAATTTTGAAGATCATAGGTTGCAGGGTAACAAGAAACCAGAAGAAAGTTCCATAGGCAAGAGAATAAACTATTAGAACTCGTGGTTACATCTAGCTCTTTCAAAACAATGGGGGGGTGTAGGTGGTGTTGTGATTATCAGTGCAGAAAGTGGAATCAGAAAGCCAAGTTCAAACCCCATGCATTAAATAGCTAGATGCAATAGGTTCTTTAGCCTTGGATGGCAGTCAGTTTAGGAAAAGAATTAATCTGAATAAAACAATGAAAAATGTGACAGGAAACCATTCTGCTATCTTTTACCAAGTCATGGCAATTCACAGATAATAAGGAAAAGGATGCAGTGGAGAGTCATGATCACCTACATCCTAAAAGAACATGGCATTTAAAAATTTAACTTAGTTATATCTTATAATCTGCTTCATTTGATACAATGACATTTTCCCAACATAATTGTAATTAGAACATTATTTTAAGTGGCCGAAACGTTGTAATAAATATGGCGACAAAGATGAGGACAATAGTCTGAATAATGTAAATAGTGAAGTGAAGTGGCTAATAGATTGGTATCTAGTAGCACACATTAAAAAAGCACATGTAAATTGGTATCTTTTACTGTTGAAATAGTTAAATATAACTGCCACTTCTACTCTAAAAGTTTCTTTGCTCGCATTTCCCACCACTGGAACTCCCCTTCTGTTGCTTACTTCCCTGAAAACTATCTTCAAAAATTTAAACACAACATCAATCGCTATCTTCTGTCATCTTGAAACCCATTCATTTTTTTATCCTTTCCTTAATCACCCCCTACACCCAGTCCTTTCACTCTTGGTAACTCCCTGTGGCATTTCCACCTTGTTTAAGGTGAAATGACTTTTTTTTTTTAAAAAAAATAAAAAGAAGAGTGTTAGAAATGAAATATTGGATTTGCACTTCACACCACAAGAATTACTTCTTGTATTCAATTGCAGGCATGGTTGGAGCTAAACATCAACAGGCTATAATAAAAATTCATAAAAGACAAATGCCTTACCAATGTTTGAAAGTGCTCAAAAATGACCGAAGCCACCAAACACTAGTGGCAGGTCTGTACACCGACCCAGGAAATATGGAATCGGTGATGATCCACCTGTACTACAGTTTTAACCAATCTTCTATTTTTTTTCATCAATATCTCTTCCGTTTATGATCACCTTTTCCCAATAGATTAAAACATAGAATCTGGCAATTTTAAAATACCATCAATAATGATATTAATCATATGCACTTTGCCTTCCCTTGAGTAATGGTTAACAAGCTATATTGGTTTGTGTAGTAAGTTTGGTCCTAATTTTATGGCCTTATATCAGACTAAACTCTATCAACAGATACTAAGAATACCATGTATAGAACAAGTGATTAACAAGAAAATCTTAAAAATAAATCAGAAGTAAAAGTTGTCATATCCTTACAATTAGAAAGAGACAGCTGAACTTTCAGGGATGTTTAATAACAAAAGAGGGACTAGATACTTTCAGAAACTAAGCAAAGTATTAAGAGATAGAAAAATTTCTCTCAAAACAAAAATTACAAACCTGTTATGTAATATCTCATCTGGTGAAGGCTGAACAAATTCCTCAGAGATGAAAAGACTTGAAGCATCCGAGATTTGGTGTGACTCATAAATGCTGTTGATACTATGGACCATGGCCAGTGAAAAGATTCTTTTGGGCCCTCATCAAATCTATGATACGTCCCCTGAATCTTTGATATGAGGACCCCATTCTACTACATCTCAATTTTTCATAAGATAGTATTCAAATAAAATACACATTTTCTTATAACCTAATTATATACAATAATGGATCATATGCAATATAGGTGAACAATTCAACTAGAAAAATTCAAAATAAATACAATGTGTCTAAATGCATTGTAACGAAATAGGACCTAGAGAATTTTCAGAAATTAAACAGTATTAAGAGATAGAAAAATGTCCCTTGAAACAAAGATTGATGAACTGCTATGTCATAACTAACCTCCTATATGACAGAGAACATGAAACAATCTCTTTATAGATGATGAAGAGACTTAAAACAATAGAAATGGTGTTCTAGCAGTAAATACCAAGAATACTATGGATGGAGTATGTGAACAAAAAGGAAATCTTAAGGAAAATCGGAACTAAAAGGAAGCGTATACTTACAATCAGAAAGAGACAGCTGAAATTTCTCTGACACATAATGACGAAAGAGGGCCTAGAGAATTTTCAGAAATTAACGTATTAAGAGATAGAAAGATGTCTCTTGGAACAAAGATTGATGAACTGCTATGTCATAACTAACCTCCTATATGACAGTGAACGTGGGACAATCTCTTCATAGACGATGAAGAAACTTAAAACGACAGAAATGGTGTTCTGGCGGCAAATAACAAGAATGCCATGGTGCTTGTGAACAATGGGGAAGATGGGGAAGTCTTAAGGAAAATCGGTACTAAAACGAAGCGTATACTTACAATCAGAAAGAGACAGCTGAAATTTCCGGTCACTTAATGATGAAAGAGGGCTTAAAGAATTGTAGAAACTAAGCAAAGTATTCAGAGATAGAAAAATATCCCTTGAAATGAAGAAAAGAGTGCTGAACCGCTATGTAGTATCTCTATCTATATGGCATTGAATGCAAGGATGTCTCCAAGAAAGTAGGAACTATAAGGAAACAGATCAGATTTCTGGATCACCTAATAAGGAAAGGAGGCCTAGAGAATTTAACACTCACATGACATATTGAATGCAATAGAAACAGGGGGACAATGATTTTGTGTAAATGGATGACAGAACAGGGACAAGGTATGATAAAGTTTTAAAGGTTAACACAAAACAGGATGTTGTGGAGAGCTATGAATGCGCACTTCCTTAACCCTTTGAGCTCTGCATTTCTGAACAATTTTAAACCTTCTACCTGAGCTCCTGAGTCAAAATTCAGAGATAGAAAAATGTGCCTTGAATTGAAGAGTGCTGAACTGCTATATAGTATCTAATCTATATAGCAGTAAATGCTGGAGAATTTCCTCACAGATAAAGATGAGACTTGAAGTGACAGAGATATGGTTCTAGTGCATGGAGAACAGTGAGGATGTCTCCAAGAAAGTAGGAACTATAAGGAAACAGATGTTTTATACATGATTTTATACTTTCAGAGTAAACGTATGTTTTATAGATATATCGTTTAGTTGATTTTGTTTAGCGGCATCTAAAAATCTATGGGTTATTCAATGCCGAAATCTAAAGACTTTATATGCAATTTTATGCCTTCAACTACAGCTATTTTGTACATCGTTTTATATTTTCAGGGTAAATGTATGTATTGTTATACTTTTTAGTATTGCATTGATTGTCATTTTACTATAAAAATGTGTTGCTGGTAATTTTATTATAAAATGTGCTGTTGATTTTTGTTTGGGGGTTCACTATTTGTCCATAGCTGGGACCCGAACAGGTGCTACTACTCTAGGTCAGGATAGACCGAGGAACAACAGAAAGTAATCCTTAATATTTTAAATTTTGAGATCATATTTATTGTCTTTCAATAATTCTGCCTCAACTGTTATCCTCTTCCGCCACACCTATGAGACATGCTGCACCATTTGAGAACCAGTGATCTCAGGTGAGGTCAGTATTCAACATATTTCTCCGATATTCAACTAAATATATTTTGATATATTTTCAATATATATTTCGATATTCAACTAAATATATTTTGATATATTTTCAATATATATTTCGATATTCAACTAAATATATTTTGATATATTTTCAATATATATTTCAATATTCAACTAAATATATTTTGAACGCAACTGTATGCCTTTGACTACAGGTGTTTTGTACATGATTTTATACTTTCAGAGTAAACATATTTTTTTATAGATATTTAGTTTGGTTTGGTTGATTTTGTTTAGTGGCATATAAAACTCTATGGGTTATTTAATGCTGAAATCTAAATACTTTGTACACAATTTTATGCCTTCAACTACAGATATTTTGTACACAATTTTATACTTTCAGGTTAAATGTATGTATTTTAGTTATATAGTTTGTAGATGATAAAATGTATGAGTTATTTTATACAAACTCTATATCTAAAATACATACATTTACCCTGAAAATATAAAATGATGTACAAAACATCTGTAGTTGAAAGCATAAAATTGCGTACAAATATTTAGATTTTGGCATTAAATAACCCATAGATATGTTTATATGCCGCTAATCAAAATCAACCAAACCGAACTATATATCTATAAAAAAATATATTTACTCTGAAAGTATAAAATCATGTACAAAACATCTGTAGTTGAAGGCATACAATTGTGTTCAAAATATATTTAGTTGAAGCCATAAAATTCTGTTCAAAATGTTTAGATTTTGGCATTAAACAACCCATAGAGATGTTGATATGCTGCTAAGTAAAAAACAACCAAACCAAACCTTCAGGTCATGGGTGATCATAGTTCTCCATAAATCCCTTTATTATCTGCAAAGTTTTTGGAATTCAGAGCTGTCATTTCCCTATACTAGTTGTTCCCAAATAGTGCTGTGCATCTCATGGGTGAAACCGAAGAGGATAGCAGGTGAGGCAGAATGATTGAAAGACAAAAATTTAGAAACAGTTTCAAAATATTTGTATGCCAAAAATAAATATGATTTCAAAATTGAAAATATTATTATGGACTAGCAGTAGAAAATTGACAAAGATTATTGTTTAAGGTTGACTGACACGCATGTCTTAATTAGTTTTTTTTATGAATTGGTCAAACTCAAACAAAAACATTGTTTTCAATCTTTATGAGTCTACCGATTGAATAGAATTTTATTATAAACAATTGTCTTGTAAATGGAATTTTTAAAGCATTCTGAATGTAAAAATAAAGAAAAAAGTGTGCAAGACAATAAGAAACACTACTTGCCAAAAAAAAAGTGAAGTTTTGTTGAAATCGGTTGAAAAATGTAAGAAATCCGATCCCATATAAATGAACACACACACACACACACACACACACACACGCAAAAACAAACAATCAACCTGGGTTTTATAATAAGTATAACTCGATATGAGTTGTCCCCGTTTCATTAATGCCTTAATCGTGTTTTCAAATTGATTTCTTGCAAAAACAATTGTGTTTTTCCAATTTTTGGTGCTGTCAGAACCACCACAAGGTAATTTTATGCAGTCCTGTGAAGTTTTGTTGAAATCGGTTGAAAAATGTAGGAAATCCGATCCAATATATAAATGAACACACAACCTGGGTTTTATAATAAGTATGATTACTTGTAATTTCATACATGAGTCCCAGTATAAATAGTTATAAATAATTATTGACCAATTTTATCATTGTTTTATTTTTGCATTATATCAAGTATTAAGAATATAGTAACTAGGCTCTGCAAATTGGAAAAGAGAGTTATCAATGATAATGTTCTGACTTAAAATCGCAGTTATCTCCCTTTAATCCTTTGTTTTTTTGGTGGAGGGTTTAAATGTGATCTTTATCACATAAAATTTTGTGAGACGCAAGCAAATTTTCATTCCAAAAATGCGGCACAGAGAAAAAAAAGTTTGGGAACCACTGCCTTAGACGATGTCAGAATAGACTTTGCACTCAGTGTTTTTCAAAGAAACCATCTGGAGAGTTTACCTGAAGGATAACCTTCTAGGTGGGAGTTAAGGTCTGCAGTTCAACCGATGCCAGTAGCTACCTCAACATGTCAACACAGTATCAAACCCAGCTGCAGCTATAAGGTACACACATGGAAAGAACCAATCTCAGACAGATATATAAAGGCTAACTCCTGAATCTAGAGAGAAGAAAATCTAATGCATCCATATGAGAATGGAGAATCCATGTTTGGAGAAAGGCCCCAAAGCCACACACCCACTGTGATTGATGAAGTCCAAAGTTGAATAAAATGTAATCTTTAATATGAGATTCAGTCTCCTGTTTTCATTGCAATGTATAAGGACATTTTTTTACAGCCTGTACAAGCCCCGGGAGCCACTTGAGGTAGAGGGTTACAGATTAAGAGACAGTTTATGTGATAGGAGGGGAAGATAACAGTTAACCCAAGACTTGAACAGATTAAGATTGTAGTGATCAGGAAAACATTTTCTTAGGAGTCGGTTCCACAGAGCAGCAGTTTACAGAAAGAAACTGCTCAAATGGAACTTATATCTCACCAATGGAATACAAAGGGTGGTTCACTACCATGTGCATAGCATTGCGGTCTTAGCTGTGAAGGTTAGAACTGGTGGAACTGAGGAATTTGAACACTTTCCATGGAAATAGCAATGAGAGCAGTGAGAAGCTTACAACATTTTGTTTGTAGGAGTTGTAGGATGGAAAATAATTTGTCCCCCCCACACACACACTTTTTGGTCTGTATTGAGACTGTAAAGTGAAAACTGGGCAGCTCCTGCCCATAAATAGTGATAGTATCCCATTTTCAACCTGATCTGGCTCTTGTAAAGGTAAGCATGAGGAGTGGCGTAAATACTTGAGCAATACAGAGAACTGATCATTTTTCCAGCACCATTCACAATGGATTATATGCACGGATTCCACTTGAAGCCTGGGTTGAGTTTAAGCCCTAATAGGCACTCAAGGCATGGGGCCTCCCCAAGGGAACATCTGTTCTTCTTGATTGGTGATAGTTCAAGGTCCAATCAGCGATGATGGAATACAACTACTGTATTTGACGGCATATAAGACAGTTTTTTTTTTTTACTAAATATATCTTTTAAAATTCCCCTGCATCTTTTATGCCATATATAGGTTTACTAATTTTACTAATTACTAATTTTTTATTGATTTGCCCTGCTGAAATTAGGGTGCATCTTATAAACCTGTGCATCTAATATGCCGTCAAATGTGGTAGTTTGGTTTTCAAGGCATTGAATGTAACCAGCCACTTTTTCCTCCACTGAGCTGGGTCAGAGTAGAGATCAGCCGTCAATCACTAGTCAATTAGAGTTATTATTTAGTCATCACAGCAACATTTATTATTATTGTTAAAAGTACATGCATTTATTTGTATATGTGTCGTTTTACTAAATATATGCCTATTTTATTAATAATGCTTGAAAATTTACACTAAGCACTTATGAATGCTCTTCTTTCTGCAACAAAGTGAAATTTGCATCATCAAGAGAGCAAGTTGCAAATATCAATGTAATTGTGCAACCAATTATCTTTGAATCTCTCTTTAATTGTGCAAGTTTATCAGGTCTTGTGACTTGAATTTTATATAATAATGATGATCCAGATTTTGTATGATTTTGTGTTTATTACCATAACACATAAAAGCAGCACATTTAACCCAAATTTTCTAAGTGCAGTGCCATTAATTCTCTTACTTGGCAAATAAAACAATTTCTGATCCAATCAAAGCACTTCTTTCTAATTTTTAAATAACAAAAATCTGGTCAAGGGGGATAACTCCAGATTTTTTACCAGGTAATTAATTATTTCTTTGAGTTTTCTTAATAAGAAAATAAAATGAATATACAGGGAAGAATCTTTGACCCATCTGCATTTTTTACATAAGCCATAGTGTGATAAGCAATGTCAATAATAATAATTTAGCTTAGATATAATAAGCAATGGCAGATAATTATAATATACATTCTATTACTAAATCAGAAATAATAAAGTTCCATACTTATCAATGTCAACTGTTCACTTTCAAAATTTCTCACGCATTAGAACTTTCAATAAGAAAGACATATTTTCAAATACATGACATGTTTAGAATTAAAACAAATTTATGTATTCTCAAATATGTGATGCACTCAGAACTAAAATGAATGATGTATTCTCAAATATGTGATGTATTCAGAACTTTTTTCTAATGTTCACTCAATACAAGGCCCAAGAGCCACTCAAGGCAGAGGGTTACTGTGTGGAGTTGTATTAGCATAAGAAATGGCAAGATAACAGGAAAGATAGCTAATTGTAGACTTGAAGAGGTCAAGGTTTAAATAGTAAATAAAATTTCAGAGTTCAGGCGGATACGTTAAGAGTATAGAGTTAAAGTAGACTTTAGAAGGAACTCAATCCTAAACAGGAAACATGGAAATAAACCTCAACTCCTGTTCAAAAGACTGGGGAGGAGTGTGAACTGGGTGATAGGCAAACCTAAAATGAAAGTTATATTCTCAAATTCAGGACATATTCAGAATTATGATGAACGATGTATTCTTAAATCCATGGTGTATTAAGAATTAAAATTAAAGATATATTGTAAAATATTATTATCGAAAATCATGATGAGTGAAAAACTCTGAAACTTGGATTTGACATTGATAAGTATAGTCATTTATTATTTCCAATTTAGTAGTCATTACTTTTGTCATATAATTATCATTGTATTGACAGAAATTCTATTCATCTTTATATGCATTAAATTATATAATTTAAATAATAAATTATATTATATAAATATTAAATTATTTATCTACATCCAAACAGGTCTAAAAAAATGTTAAATTCAATGTTCATACATCTTTACTGTTTCCCTCTTGATACACAATTATAACCACCCACATTTTTATATCTCTTCTGTAAATATACATATATATAAATATATAGAAATATATAAATATATATATATATATCCATATATATATATGTATATATATATATTTCAATTAAAAGGTGCAATTATAATGTTCATGCCACATTGACGGAAAATCTACCAGTAAAAAAGAATTCTCTTATTGCTATATTTGTACAAAAATGCACAACTTTAAAATTTAAATTCAAACTCAGCGTTGCGACCGCACATTCCAAAACAGTAACACATTTCTCATAGCATTTTTTGGATTACATTTCTATTTTCGTTGTCCTCTTATTACCGAGAAGTAAAAACAAGAACAAAATCTATTTCCATACCTGAGGATGTCTGTAGAAACAGACAAAAGCTTGTAAAAAATTAAAAAGACCTTATGCAACTGGAATTTATGAACAGGGATCATATTCATATACAAGTTTGGGGTTGGTGTATCTTATTTATATTGTTTGCGATGATGTATTCTCGCCATTTAAATCATTAACCTCTATATTTGTTTTTTGTATGAATAATACATGAATATATATATATATATATATATATATATATATATATAGCTTGCATAATTTTTTTTATTTTATTTTTTTCATTTTATTTTATTCTTATCTTATTTATTTTTAGTTTAATTTAGGTTTTATTTTTAATTTAATCTTACAGACACCACATGTTGAACACCAATTCCCATACAATCACCAAGTAACATTGAGCCTGGTCAGTATCTAGATGGGTGACTGCCTGGGAATACCAGGTGCTGTAAGCTTGGATGTGCAGGTGGTGTAATGGATAATGGCTCGGAATTGTTAATCAGAGAGCCAAGTTCCATATCTGGTTGGGTTTGTTATGCTCACTTATGCACAAATACCCTTGGGAAAGCTAGGAATCCACCTCTTCTACCCCAAGCTATGGGTTAATTAGTAAAACTTGTATCACTATAACATTATTATCTCAAAAAAAAATTCTTACACTCTAAAAATATTTTCTGGTTTTAAATAACCTGCAAAGGTTTGATAAGCCATAGAAAATGAATCACTCAATGAAATACTGATTAGCTACACAGCCATCTTTTAAATTTATTTATATGCTCTGGGATATAAATGAATCTACCGCGGCCACAAAGTGAGGGGCCAGTTTATATATTGATTGTAATTCAGAATCGATCCTCCACTCTATGTATCCACATAATTTCTTGTTTATTTATTAAATTCTGATTGGGTATAAATTCAACTCTTCTCCCCCCAGGTATGGGTTAATTAGCAAGATTTGTATCACTAAATCATTATCTCAAAAAAAAAAATTCTTACAATCTAAAAATATCTGGCTTTAAATAACATGCAAATAGTGGAAACAAATCAATCGATGAAATACTGATTAGCTACACTGGTATGTCTTTTAGATTTATCTACGTTCTTTGATATGTAAATGAATAGAATCTGCCATGACCTTAAAATGAGGGATCAGTTTATATATTGATTGTAATACAGAATTGATCCCCCACTATATATCCATATTATAATTTCTTGTTTGTTCATCAAATTTTGATTTGGTATAAATTCACCTCTTCTCCTGACCCCGGCTATGGTTTAATTATTTTTATCATTAAACCATTATAATCTCAAAAAAAAAAAATTCTTACAATCTAAAAATATTTTCTTGCTTTAAATAACTTGCAAACGTGATAAGCTGTAGAAAATGAATGAATGAATTAATCAATTTTTATTTATTTTTTTATTTTATTTTAGTTTAGATTTATTTTTATTTTACTTTAATATAAATTCTATAAATTCATTTTATTATAAATTCTATAAATCAATTTAAGCATTTAAACAAGTAGTGAATAAAATAGAATCAACCGATCCAGTCCATCTACCTGGGAATATTTCCTTAGAAAATAAAAAATATCTCTATCTATAAAAAGGAACTGTGTTGTGTGTGTGTGTGTGTGTGTGTGTAATAAAATGCATGGCTGCTGAAAAAACGGATTTGCACCAAAATTTAATGCACATGCTCCAAGTTAGGGAAAGGCCAAGACCAACTTTGCATTTCCCAACTCCCATCGATAATGGAAATAATCAATTTTTCTCATGCTTCTATGACAGTTTTCATGTAGTTTATATTTTTTGTACTGGCCAGAGTGAGAGCCTATAATGGCTGCCATGAATAAAGGAAGATTCTATTGGCCAGCTTGAGAGCCAACATACTGACTGTCACAAATGTTAACTAGCATGCTAGCATGCAAAAGAAATCGATAGTTGCATTCATCACAAGTGGGAAAAATTTAAATCTGCATGGCACTTTACTCCAATTGGCTCAAAAAAAAATTTCAACGTTGATTCTGAGAAAATCAGAACTGGGTTGGGTGTGAAAAAGTATTTGTTGTTAACATATTTTTTTCATTCGGGTTTTTCCAGTTAGAAATTCCTTTTTTAAAGCTGATCGTTTTGTGTTCATTTTGTTTAGTTCTTTTTTTGTAATAGATTTAATGTTTTACCAATAGAGCAGTGGTTCTCAATTGGGGGTCTACATGGACCCTAGGATGAAATATATAATATTTAGGGGTCCTGAAAAAAACACAATATTTGTGTTAATTAAAAAATAGTAATTATTTTTATTATTATTATAATTATAGTAGAATATTTTATTTGTATTAAATTTTTTTTCATTTAAAAAATAAATTCTTAATTTATACTATTTCTTTGATAATTAAAACCTTAAAATTTATATTAGTGAAGAATAGAAAATTGTTCTTATGTCCAATAGCTATGAAGGGGTCCACCAAGATAAAAAAATTTGGGGAAAGGGGTCCATGGGTAAAAAAAAAGGTTAAGAACCACTGGTATAGAATTTAGAAAAATTTTTGCAGTGTGAGATAGGCAAGATTTTTAAGGCAGTGTAGCAACAACAGCTTATTTGAAGGGCACTTTTTTAAAGGCAAGGAAGGGCAAAAATATTTTATTTCAAGTGATAGTGATTGCTGTATGAGATTTTTCACAGATTTTTTGAAATAATTACGCCAAATTTTATATGGTCATACTGCTAGTTCCATCTAAATAAAAATAGGGTGGTGCATCATTCTGTTGAAAAGAAAACTCCTTTCTTTTTTAATATAGCTGAAGACTCCCTAGCATTCCTGATATTTGAAACATTGAGTTAATCAATCATTTTCCTTTTTGTTCTTCTAATTTATTACAGATGATGAACATGATATGGTTGAAGGAATGTCCGAAGCAGAAGAAAATTCACGACAACTTGCAATCCAAGAATTATTTGACACTGAGGAATCTTACATGCATGACATGTCGATTGTATACGACGTAAGTAAGAATAAATACAAGCTTTACTTTAAAACTGTACAGTAATCCTTCCACTTCAGCAGGAAATGTGTTCCGCAAACCCACTGGATGTCTGAAACGATAGATAATACTGGACCCTATATATGCTTTTTTCTCCAAGTAATATTATGTATTTATTTTATTGTTTAAATGTTATTTTTAGTGGATACACCTATTTGTTTATTTATTTTATACAGTAAAATCCGTCATGTCCAGATATGATTTTGATGTGTATATTTGAACTATTTGGGTGATATGTAACTGATTTGAAATTTTTGTTTTTCAGGAAATTTACTTTAGATAATTGTTTATGCTTATTTCACCCTAATGGCTTGTATTGGTGCAAAAGATGATGAGAATAAGAGGAAAAGAACAAAGGATTGCAAAAAGTAGAAATTTTAAACAGACTAGATGCTGATGAAAGTACATTGTATCTAATGGCTGAGTTCAACATAGGAAAGTCAACATTGTATGATATAAAATCTTCCAAAGAAACTATTCTACAGTGTTCACACTGTCACAATTAAAAAGGAAATAAAAAAACATGATTGTAATGAAACCTGGGCTGAAATTTAAAAAGCTATTGAAAAGGTTGTCAATTTTATGGAAACAAAGCCAGCATTCAGTTATGACAATTACAATAATGCACACAGAGTTAAAAAGCATCAAGAACAAAAGAAAATGAAATGCAGAAAAAGTTGAGAATGATATCAGAAGAGAAAGATTCATCATGCAACAACAATTAAAAAATCCTCATTATATTATTTGTTTTGCATACATGGCATACTTAATTTAATGAATTTTCATTAACATTACATAATTTATTTCTTTTTCCTTAAAATCAATTCCGTTATATTTCACTCACCATTAGCTTATTTTGTTTACTATAAAACATTGAAAATAAATGTTAAACCTGATTTCAGTTCTTTTTTTTTTATCTAAATATAACCCCTCATATCTGGACTTTGTAACTAATTCCTCATATTCAGATGGCCTTTGTAATCCGGTTGTCAGGGATTCTACTGTAGTATATTTATTTCCATCTCATTATCATCATCATTTGTCAACTGTAGTCAGGATCATTGAGCCAATGCGAATGATCCTTTCTTTAGCTGTATAGTATGTGCTACACCAAGGTTACATACAGTTTTGAATTGAAAGTTACTTTCTCCTAGACTGGTTGCCACACAAGGCTATAGAACCCAATCTGTCCTGCTATTCACCCACAGCTAGGGGGAGAAGAAGAGGAGTCATACCTTTCCCAAGGGTATTAGTACATGAATGAATGTAATGGATCCAAATGAAATTCAAACTTGGCTCTCTAATTCCTCAATCCAAGCTGCTATACATTACTCCACTCTGCCTCCACCGTCCATCTACCGGCCTGAATATTCGAGAAATCTTATAAAAATATGAATTCTCTGACAGGATTCGAAACTGCATTCTCCTAGGGCAAACTGTCATTATGTGCTTTAATTGCTTTGCTACAAAAAAACCTACTAGACAAACAAATCCTGAAGAGCAGATCAGATTTAATGACGGTTTCCCCCTAGGAGAACGCAAGTTCAAATACTGCCAGAGAACGTATATTTTCCCAATAAGATTTCTCAAATAATCAGACTGGTAAACGAAAATAACTAAATATACTATTCTCCTAATTACGAATGTTTCTCTTCCTAATTCTTCCACACCCTTGCATGCTAATGGCTGTACTGCCTTACTTGCTTACTTACAATTTAAAAGAAAAAAATGTTTTTGTTTTTTTTTAATCAGTATCACCCCATGGAAGGCAGTGATGCCACTAAAACCCAAGGGGTTACAAGGTGTAGAAGAATTAGGAAGAGAAACAATAATGATGAGCAGAAAGAGAAAAGAGTAATCAGGACAGTAGATAACAATTGACAGTGCATTTAAATCTTTGCAGATTAAAGTAGGCTAAAAAGCAGGGAGCCAGAAGGGAGTTCCGCAAGCAACAAGTGAGAGAGAAGAAACAGCATAGGATTTACAGCTACATCTAACCAACTTAACTGTAAATTGATGAGATCTCAATGTCAGTCTAGTGTTGAACTTAAATTCAAAAAGGCTATGTACTATAGTGAAGAGCACATTCAAAAAATTACCATGAAAGTATTTATAGAAAAGACACAGAGAGGCAACCATGCAGCAGTGGGAAAATGACTGAAGCCAAGCCTCCAGATTAGGATTGATAATATTGCTGATTCTTCTTTAGATTTTTTTAAGGAGCTCAAGGTAAATAGCAGGAACACCAGACCATATGTGGTAGCAATATTCTAATCATGGACAAATACTAAACTTATAGAAAAACTGTTTGCATAGAACTAACAGTTACATCTAGCTAGCTCAACTGTAAATTACCATGAAAGTATTCATAGAAAAGACACAGAGAGGCGACCTTACAGCAGTAGGAAAATGACTGAAGTCGAGCTGCCAGATCAGGACCAATAATATTGCTGATTCTTCTTTGGATCTTAGCAAGGAGCTTGAGGTAGATAGCAGTGGCACCGGTCCATATATGGCAGTAATATTCTAAGCATGGATGAATGGAAGACTTATAGATATGTAAGATAGATTCTAGAGAGAAAAATTTTGTCACCCGGCATAGTGAACCAACTTTCTCAACAGCTGACCTAGCAATGGATTCAATATAATCTTTCCGCTTAACATCAACTGAGAACGTTAGCCCAAGAAGATGCAACAAGTCACTTTCCTGGAAGTTAGCATCAGCCATACTGATGGATGGCAGTGAGAGATCTCTCAGGTGATTAATGGAGAAAGGTTTAGCTTTGGAGGCATTAAAATTAACAAGCCATCTTTTCTCCCAATTAATGATGGACTTGTGGTCATTTTGGATATCAGCTCTATTTTGATCTTGTCGAACTAACCCTAACTATCAAGGCAGGAGTAAATTGTTATGTCATCAGCATTGATACCAAGTTGAGAGCTGATGTCATCGGTAAGGTTACTAATGAAAATTACCAAGGATGGAGCCCTGGTGGGCATCCGCATTAGTATAAAAGGATCTAGACAAGTAGCCATTAAGGATAATTTTTATTTCACAATTTGATAGGAAAGACTGGATCAGTTCAAAAATGTGTCTGGAGACACTGTAACTTTTGAGCTTCTGGAGAAGACCTAAATGCCAGACCCTGTCAAAGTCTTTTGAGATATCCAATGCTACAGCCCAGGCTTAACCATTTTTATTTGGAGCATTATAGATTCTATATACCATGATCTTATTGATTTTATGGTAGTCAAGGAATAGCAGTTTATTTTACACTGTTTAAATGAAGGATTACTGAAAACTCCTTCTTGCTGTAGATCTTAGCAACCTTAGCATAAGTTTTCTTTCCTAAACTAAAATTTTTTTGTTTTGTTTTTTTTATTCTTTGTTTCTTTCACCTTTTTACTTAAAGCAAGCAAAAAGAATTAAAAGTTTTCTTTAAAAACTGATGATATTAAACTTTCCTGATAAAACTTCAGGAAAAAAACGATTATTTTTGGACTCTGGATATGGAAAAATCATTATTTTTTATGGTGGCTCATATTTGTAAAAACTACTGTAAAAAAAGTTCTGTCCCGCCAATATGGCATCCCAAGTTACTCAAAGAAAATCTATGCTTGTGTTTTTCTTTTTAGGTTTTCCAGAAGCCATTGCGGGAAAAGGGAGTCCTTACTGAAGAAGAGGAGCAAATTTTATTTGTGAACTGGAATGAACTTATTATCTGTAATACAAAGTTACTCAAGTAAGTTTTGCAAATAGTCGTTCTGATCCTCCTTAGTGAAAAAAAGGTTTAAAATGATGAAAAATTCAAGAAACATTGTACTTAATCATTGTTTATGTATGTGATTACCCAAGTATTAATCTATGCCCAGGCCTTTTCCCTATTTCACTTTTCTTAACAGAACTACTACTCTCCCAAACAAACGTACACAACAGTGTCAAGAAATCAAAAGAAAATGATTGAATCCATCAACACAGCAATGAAAACAATATGTCCACATGTGACAGTAATTGACGTAATTCTCAGTTAACAGAATGAAAATAGCATTCTCTAAATTCTTCCAGTTGCTAAGGACATTTTGTTTTGTTATTATTAGTTACTATGTTTAATAAATTAATCTTGATTTTGCCTTGAAAAAGTCCATATCAGACAAAACACATTGGCTACCATTAGAGTTTTCCTATTGTCTTTTACATTTATAAGTATGTGGTTATGTGTGAGAGAGTGTGTGAGTGAACAAGTGTGAATGAAACAAAACAAAATTTTAAGAAATGTTATTTTCCTGATTAAATTAAGCAAGCCATTAAGAAAGACCAGACTGGCCGCAGTTTGCCCATTTCTGCAATAGGTCATCCTTGAGCCATGACATTTGTCAGAATCAGCAAATATTGATTTTTTTTTCTTTTTCTTTACAAGTGGGGGCCTGTTTATAATATAAATACAGTGTCAAAGCGATCCCTAATTTTTTATCATTTTAGAAGTAGGGATCTGTGTGACGATTTTCATGGCATAATTTATGCCACCATTCTCCGCTCATCTGTCATTCACTGCACCTGTGTTGACATCCAGTATCGGCCGTATTTGCATGTACACCCCACTTCACTATGCCCACAGATTTACCCACTTAGACGTGATCATATTCAACAAAAAATAATGACAATTGTTTTTTAAAGACACTGGTTGGGAGTTACCAACAATACAATTTCTCACTTAAACGTGGGATCCTTCCTACAGCTTTGAGAAGTAGACTGCTATCATTAACTTTCAGCCACGGAAAAAGGACCCTTACATTTACTGCCTGTCTCTTTGGTCACTGCTGATTGCTCACTGCTTGGCCGCTGACTGTTAGACCCCTTTTACCTTGACTTCCTGCTTCTCTCTGCTTATATGGACTATAGCTGGGGTCCCCACCTCCATCCACTTTTGTTCCAGAAGTTTTAGGACACCCCAAAGCCACATGGGTGGTCAAATCTTTAAAGGACTACTTTTATGACTATCCAAAATCATTAATAAAATTTTTATGTTTCCTAATTCAAAAGGTGAACTGGAGACATGAAACCTGAAAACCCTGGCAATTCAGTTGCTTCAAGGATGGAATGAAGACGAAATTCAGATAGCTGAGTGGGCTTAAAAAGAAGGATTTTATCTACTTATCTTCTAAATCTGAGAAATCTTATTGTTACACCAGTTTATAATATAAATACAGTGGCAAATTGATCCCCAATTTTTTTATCATTTTTTTTATCATTTTAGACATGGGGACTGGTTTGTAATGTACATACAGATTGAAATTGATCCCTGACTTCTTAAAGAGTTATCTGTACTTTGTTTTTATTTACAAATGTCACATATGAAACTGTGATTATGCCATTTAAGAAATCAGGGATAGATTTGACACTGTAGTACCTCCCCACTTTTAAAATGATAAAGATTTTTTTTTTTTTATTTTGACACCTTGACTTGAGAAAAGTCAATTGAAAACTAATCAACAAAAATTATTTTGCCTTTACCTTTTATGCAATAGATTGTCTACTGCCATGTTAAGGCACCTAAAACATTGAAAAGAGAAATCAGGATTTCAAAGATTATCACATGACATGTAACATTTGTTGTGGTATGTTTTGGTGTGGCTATTTCGGCATTGCTTTGGCACCAGACTCTTGGACACAATGAAAAAGTTGAAAAATAGAGATGTATTTAGAAAAATACATAAAACTGTTGTTGAATTTTTTTTTTTTTTAATTGGTTTCAACCCATGCAAGGTAGTAAAGCCACTAAGACACATGGAGTTACTGGGTGTGGAAGAATTAGAAACAGAAACATTAATAATGAAGGAGAAGAGGAAAGAGTAATCAGGAAAGTAGTAGATAGTGATTGACATTGCATTTAAATTTTTGCAGATTAAAGTTGGCTGGAAAGCTTGAAGCTGGAAGGGAGTTCCACAAGCAAGAAGCACAAGAAAAGAAACTGTTAGCATAGAATTTATGGCTACATCTAGCCAGCTCAACTATAAATTTTCCGGGAAGAGAAACTCCCTTCCACGCACCCAACCGCAAGCCAACAGACTTATCGCGGTTGATCTTGGCCCCTGTCACCATCTCATAACAACTGATTTCTTTGCTGATTTCGTCAATCTCGGCTCTGCTCGACACAAGAGCCGAAACGTCGTCAGCATAGGCGGAATACCTGGCGATGTGCTAAGTACCAGGCAGGGCAATTCCAGCGTAGGGACCGGATTCACCTTTAACTTGCAAAGGAAAGGTTCCAACGCAAGAACGTAAAGCAAAAATAAAATAGCGGACAACCCTGACGAATGGAGCGAGACAATATGAAAGGCTCGATCGTACCCTATTCACCTCCACCAGTGCACCGGGGTCGCATACAGAAGTCGGATCCAGGTGCGAAAGTACGGCCCAAAACGGCCGCCGAAAAGAACAGCCTCCAGAAAATGATGGTCAACCCTATCGAAGGCCTTGGACTGATCTAAATTGATCAGCGCTGCTTCACTGTCGATTTTGCTCGATGATCAGGCGCACCATATGAAGGTTGTCCTGAATAGTCCTGCCCTTCACAGCACAAGTCTGTTCGGGCCAATCAGACTAGACAGGACAGCCTGCAAACGGTTAGCCAGGATCTTAGCCAAAATCTTTAACTCTGTGTTTAACATAGTTAAAGGGCGAAAGTTACCTAACCCATCCCCACCGTTTTTATTCTTGCGTAACAACTTGATCACGCCCCTGGTGAAGCGTTGGGGTAAAGACCCCTGCTTCATCCAGTTGCCGAAAAATCAGTGCCAGCAGCGGAACAAAGACGGGCGACTGCCTCAAGTACACTTCAGACGGAAGACCATCAAGTCCCGGAGATTTGTCCAGGCCAACCTGTTTCAACGCATCCCAGATTTCCGACTCTGTAATTGGACCCTCGCACCCTAGCTGCTTCAGCTGCCTCAAGGCAGGAAAGTCAGCTAAATAGGTGTCGAACTGAGCAGAGCTCAGACCGGCTCCCTGGTGAAAAGCTCCTGAAAGTAGTCACGAAAAGCCTCACATATGCCCTCGTTTGTTGTCACGGTCCGCTTATCCGGCAATGTGACGCGCGCGATATGTCGCTGAGATGCATGCCGAGCTTCCTCTGCACGCAATTCTGCGGCCATATTCGTCGCCTCAGAGGACATTCTTTTTAACCAGAGCTTGATCCTTCTTGATAAGCAAGGAGGCCAACTCTGCCTTAGCTAAGGCTATTTCCCCACTATCACGGGATTTCACCGCCCGATCAACTTTCTGCTCTAAAGCCGTTTATGCCGCTTAATCTATCTAGATTGAATTTACGACTATAATCAGCAGCAAACGTTCTGATTTTGGATTTTAGTTTATCCCACCAGGCATTTCCCACAACCGCTCCCGTCAGTTCCCTCTGTATCATTAGTAAAAGCTGGTCCCGGAAATCTTGCTCACCAAATAATGATGAGTTTAATTTCCAGTAGCCAGCCATCCTAACCTTAGGTTTATCTAAGTTTACACGGACCCGGACAAGCCTATGATCCGTATAAACTATCTCATGGAAACTTGGACACCCTAAGAGCCCTACATCGACTCTCCTGACTAAGACTCGGTCTAGATAACTAGCCGAGCCGCCACTATTTGTCCAAGTCCACACTACCTCCTGAGGGTGTTCATTTCGGTACTTATCGACAAGATCAAACATGTCGATAAAGTCCCGAAAATGGTTTCACGTCCCGGTTGTTAGTACCCGAATTTGTCCCTATGCGATCTATATCGGGATCAAGGACGGCATTCCAATCACCCACTAAAACTACCCGACGTGATGTCGTCAAAAACTGCTCGATCTGCGAAACAAGGCAGGCCGCTCAGAATGGACATTGGGCGATAAACCCCAATGAGACACAGAGCCTTATCCTTTATGGTAACGTCCAGCACGCAAAGCCTGCCCGCCGGATCCGCGAAGACAAGAACACACGCAGCCTTCAATGACTTGCTCACCAACCAAGAGAGACCCCCTCGGCGTCCATCAAAACATGCTGAATAGAGGGAAACCCCTAGACAGAATGTTCTCATAGTCACGAGAAGAAAAACGGGTCTCTTGTACACAACAGATATTCACCCCGAGACGCTGAAGATCGCGAGAGAGCCTCGCCCTACAGACTTTCGGACCTCAGGCCTCGGGCATTCACACTTGGCTAACCAGAGAGCCATGATGGAACTGATTAGGGTTGCTCTCCTGCCTTGAACATGGCGGGGTCAGGACACCGACGGCCTCTCCCATTTAGCCTGTACCCATCTCACTAACGATGGTGCCATCAGGAGACAGGCCGCCAATGTCCAAGGGGAACATTAGCTTTAAAGCTCTATACAGGGAGGGGTGAACAAAAATCGGGAACCTCCCTGAACAAAATTGTTGTAATTTTTGACGTTTTTTCATCGTCAAAAAACACGACATCGGTGGAAACATGGTCAAGGTTTCATTTGCATTGGCCATCATGGCCCATATTTGCTGACCAGCTACCCCCGATCTCACCACAGTGAGAACCCTTCTTTGCGTTGGGGAAATTCGGGGTTCTCCACATCTAAATTGTTCAATTTCCGGAAATTTAAAAAGTTTTTAAATCTTTTAATTTTTTGCATGTAGTAATGCCTTTTCTTCTGTCTCCTTGGAAATTCGGCACATCTTCCCCCTGTATTGTATAATGGTCTAGATTTTTTTTTTTTTTCTGTGGTGGTTTCAGAAGCATCCGAAGATGGACTTCTTTTGGCGCTTTTTGCTGTTCGTGTTTTGATGGTGAGGTTTTGGGGGTCTTCATGGGAGAATGTTTAGGTGATGTTTTTTTTGCAGGAGATTTTGTTGCAGGTCCCTTCTTTAGTGTGGTCATTGTTGAATCAACTTCCCTAATAGGTTTAGTGATAGGGGGAGGGACCATGGAATGATGTTTAGTGACAGGGGAAGATGGTGCCGACAAAGAGGTGCCAGATTTCTTCTCAGTCATCCAGTCGTTTGGATTTTAGTTCTTCCTTTAATTTTATAAGTTTTTCCTTCTTCTCGTAGGATGGTTCTGATTGATTAACTTTTCTCGGAGTTTATCCGAGTAGCTGGTCAAGAGTCGCCCTTTGCACTGGTAGAGGGAGTGGGGTTGTCTGTGCCTTTTCCTGATTTTTTGTTGTGGATCTTCCCTTTAGTCTTGCCAACGACCTGCCATTCCCCCTCTCCCTTCTCCCCTAACCGCACTAGCATCGGGCAAAGGCTCTTCGGGAATGGGGGCTGAGATTTGGACCCAACCGGGGATTTTCCTCACGGTCCCGGTCGCTGGCATGCCCACTACAGGCGGGACGGATGGAACAGACTCGCCAAAGGGGGATTTGGTTGGACAGGAGCCAGAACATCAGAGGCCTTCATCTCTGTGCAGGAAGAGGAAAGGTGACCAGTCTTTCCACACTTCCAGCATGCCGGTTTACGACCCGTCACAATTATCGGCATCTTCTGGCTCTTTACATCCAGACAGTTGGGGATGGAGCGGAAGGCATCCTGATCGATCATGATCTCGAAGCTCCACCCCCGGTCAGATCATCAGAGGAAGCACTGAGTATTTGGCCAAACTGGCCCAGATAAGCAGCCAAGTGCTCGCCGACAATGAGGAGGAACCTCATATACTGAAACATTGGTCCTCCGCCTGCCTTCGTACTCTGTTCTCAGAATCAGGTCTTTGGTGATAAGAAGAAAGTAGCAGCATCTTCACAGTCGGCAGGCGTGGGTAACAGTACGTCCCACATAAAAATATCCTTTCCCTTTCACAACTCTCTGAGCTTTAATGCCCAGAGAATATAATGTTTTAATAACAGTGTCTTTAGTGGAGTGACAAATCTTGCGCGAACGCTTGTCCACCACAAAGACTGACACAATTCTTTTTTCAACCTTTCGTAATTAGGCAAGAGCCCATCTGCTGTCACAAGATGTGCGTAGCTCTTGGCCCTCTCGAGGAACTCCGTAATGTTGATTTTACATTTGGTGGGGACTTCCAGCATGAGGGCGTCTCTCCGCCGCTTATGTTTCCGCCCTGAGATGTCTGACTGGTTGCTTCTTGGCTACTTTCAGCCACCTTATTCTTGTCCTGTTGATTTTTCGAAATATCAGCATTTGGCAATGTTTTCGCCACCATAATCTCGTCTGGGACACTTGAAACAATGCCACTATTTTGGCCATTTGAGGCCACCATACTTTTTTTTTCCGGACTATTATTATTATCCTCACAATTAGAGGACACCATACATTTTTCTTCAACTACAGGGCTTTCTTCTAAATTTTTATCAGGAGGGCCCTTTTTTTTTCTTTTTTTTGGAACCAAACAGGTTCTTTTTCACAGTTCTCCTGGGAGCCATTTTTTAAAAATAAACAAGACTTTTTTTTTTTTTTCCTTCACATAAAAAAGCAACAAATAAAAGTATAAATTAAACGAAAGATAAATAAATCACAATAACAAAAAGAATTTTAACAAGACAGAACAGTTAAACACGCAAAAATAAGTAACAGAAACACGTACGCTAAAACGACAAAAATACGTTCAAAATAAAAACAGCCAACAAATACAAATTACAAAAAACAATGAAAACGGAAATGAAAATCACATTTTAAAACGGAAAATAAATAAAAGGTATCTTTTTTTAACAAAAAATACGAAACAAAAAATGCCAAACGACTTCACAAATACAATATGGCTGCCACTAGAAAAAACTAGTCAGCCCAAACATTTAATGAAAAATACGTAAACTAAAAAAAATGAAGAAGAACTAACTAATAGAAAGATAAATGCGTAAATAAATACAAAAATTTACAATAAACACAGAAAATACTTAAATAAAGGAATACAGAATAAATAACAGTTATTTACAACGAGAAAGAAACACTGAAAACACGTAGAAATAAAAATGTAAACAAAGAAAAAAAAACGAAGTCTTACGACGGGCAAAATAAACAATGAAAAAATAAAGTTTGGTGTGGGGAAGTTACTGAAAATGAAAAAATTAGAACTCAAAAATACGTATTAAAAAAAAGAAAATTAATAATAAAGAAAACAACAAGGGATAAAGTATAAAAAAATAGAGGGGAGGGAAAAGAAAGAAAAAATCAAATCAAACTTTTGGCAAAAAAAATTCAATAAACTGAACGTAAAATAAAATAAAAATGAACTTAACGTGAACAAAGGGTTGAAATCAAAAACAGTTCGTAATAACTCGCAAATACGTCTGGCGTCAAACACCGGTCGTATACCGTCGAAAAAGGAACTCTCCTCAAAGAGGTACCATAGCGAAGAGCTCATCCGAACAGTTACCATGAAAATATTTATAAAAAAGATAGAGGCAACCTTACGGCGGTAGGAAAGTGGCTGAAGCTGAGACGCCATATCAGGACCAAAAATATTGCTGATTCTTCTTGGTGTTTTATCAAGGAATGCAAGGTAAATACCATGGGTACCATACCATCTATGGCAGCAAAATTCTAAGTATGGGTGAATGGTGGAATTATAAGATAGATTCTGGAGAGAAAAACTGTCTCACTCAACACAGTGAACCAACTTTCTTAGCAGCTGACCTAGCAATTTGAAAGCATGGATACGATCGAGTACTTGAGGAGCCTTGCTCATAATTATGAAATGAACTAAACAAAGCTACATTACAGTTTTTAGTTATTAACAGATTTAATGTTTTTATTTTTCAATAAAGTTACAGTTTTAATATTTTTTAAAGTTCTGCATTTGAATGATGATGAAGCACTCAACCTTTTTTTCTTTGTGTCTAAAAGCTGGCACCAAATCAGCTGGTACCCAAACATTGTAACACCAAAGATGAACTGAAGGCAAGGATTATAGCAACATTCATTAACTTAAAGAACAAGACCATCCAGAAGATTTGCAGGAAATTCTGAAGTCATCTTGAGACCATGATGGTATTTATCAATCCACCCACGGGATCGAATGTGGCACAAGGCCTTTTTAATGTGGGTATCTCTGAGCCCGTAGGCCCAGCCAAAAATAAATAACCATCCAAACCCGCCGAGGCGGGCCAGTTCCGTCAACCTCCCCGAACGAAACCCCACCCTTCAGCGGAGCTTCGTCCGGGTTCCTCTCTGCAAGCAGAGAGTTCGACAGACACCCGACCCGGCAGCTCACAAAGCGCAGATACTACACTTTGATCCTAGCCATCGGGCCGAGCGGGTATTCTTTTTTTAGTAAATTTAGTCAATAAATCTTGAGACCATGATGGAAGCCAATGGCAATTTTATTGACTAAATTTACTCTTTAGTATTTCAAAACATTATTGTGTAATTATTGGTAAATATATCTATTAAAATGAGATATCAGTGTGTTGTATAGATCTTTGGTGGGGGTTGGTACTCTTGGGACGACTGCGTCAATTTGATCATAATGTTTTATCTCCTTTCTCAGTCGCTGATCACCAGTTTATTTGTTTGAAGATAAAAGAGAATTTCAGCAAAGGGATTTTAAACTTATCTACCTTTGTTCACCATATCGACGTGTACATTTTCTAACTAGCTAGTAGGATCACTCTCTCATCCCACTGGGAAGCTGCTTCCCAGTCATAAAGAAACGCGTCTATATTCTTCAACGTGTAAGAACCAACTCCCTGAAATCCCTTTCTATATCTATCATTCCCATGTTAACTTTGGTAAATCAAAATTGACTTCTTTTGTTTTCCTGCATCTGACCTCAAAGGTCAAAATGAGGAAGTCAGAGCAGAAATACAATTCTCTTAACAATAATAGTCTGCTAAACTATTATTTAACAAGTGTTATTTTAATTTTTGCACTATTTAAACGACAATTTATCCATCGCATTCTGTATAACTAGTGATATCATATACAGAAAATAATTAATTAGTTCCAAAATTAGTTACTTTTTTTTAATGTAAATCAAACATAAGCCTTTAAAAAAAAGTACAAACACTGTAAAACTAGTGTCGATAACTCGCAAAAGAATATAACTGTCACTAAAATTTAAAGAATACTATAAACACATTTTAGTTATTATTTGTACTGTTTATAATTCAGACTTGTTCTCATCTTTGTTGTTGTTGTCACAATGTTACTGCCTTTTGTCAGGTGTATATCAATCCCGGTAACCTACAGGGAAACATAACAAGTAGCAGCAGAAGCACTCATCAGCAGGCAGGTTAGGTTTAAGGCTTCAAGTTCTCCATGCAGAATTGTCCTACAATAAATGGATTAAAGCAATGGACTCAGGGTGAGCAATAACTGAGCAGTACTAAAAATAAAAACTAGACAAGATATCCCTCAACATGGGCAGTGAGACAAGAACAATCTAACCCTGTAGATTAAATAAAGGTTTTCAGTTCGAAATTCCCTATTTACCCAGATTGATGGGTACAACAACTGAAATATTGTGATAGCAGCAACAAAGATGAGAACAATTGTCTGCATGTCAATAGCATATATAAGTTTTTCTCTGTTTTTTTTCCATTTTGCTTTTATTTATTTTACTCAGTTTTTTTAATTTAATACTTTATTCTTGTTTTTAGATCTTTGAGAGTTCGACGAAAAGTGAGTGGGCGTCGAAAAAGGATTAAAACAATTGGCGACATCCTCTGTGAAAATGTTAGTTTTTTATTATTATTGTTATTATTACTGTTACTCTTCTTATTATTATTATTGCCTTTGTTTTCTGTAGTACAAATTGACAACTAATCTTGAAAAGAAACTTCAAGAGACAACTTATTTTTGTATCAGAAGATACTAACAGATGTAAAAATATGTAAAAATTAATTATAGATGTAAAAATTATCTAAAAAATAATTACAGATGTAAAAAATATCTAACAGATGTTGTAAGGTGCAATCAGAGGGAAAAACAAAATGTAATTGCAATCATGGTGTGGAGAGAAATCTATGCAAGATGTGAAAAGTTCCCACAAGTATGATTTTTTGCAATTCCTATATCTTAGGGCTATCAGGTGTTTGATCCACATATTTGTTTGCTCCTTTTGATCATTTTTAAAACCGCTATAACAGGTAATCATGTTGACTTGAGATGCCACATTGTACTGATTTATATCTCAAGATCCTAGTATTTACTTAGTTTCGCAAATGTTTTCAAAGATTATTATTATTATTATTATTATTATTCACCAAATTTAACCTGGCTAAGATCATGAATATGAAACATCCAGTGAGGACGAAACTGCGGGGTCTGTCTGAAAAATAATGGGACTGGTGTCAAAAGCAATTTATTTCAATTCAAAACAACAAAACTACATGGTTCCCCCTTCAAAGTAATCTCCCTAGAGCCTAATACACATTTCAGTCCTCTGCCACACTTCTATGCACTGCCGAAAGGATTCTTCTTGGATGTCCCTCATCTCTGCCATTACGGTCCTCTTGATGGCCTCCACATCATCAAAACAGGTCCCCTTGATGATCAACTTGAGCTTGGAGAAAAGAAAAAAGTTACACGGATCAAGATCAGGTGAATAGGGAGATTGTTCCAGTACAGCGAGGTTCTTCTTAGCCAGGAACTGCTGGATGCTCAGGGTGTTGTGAGCAAGTACACTGTCATCAGGAAACAGCCACGATCTGTCCTGCCACAAAAGCACGTGAAAAAACATGCAATGGTGTCAGAAAGCTAAGATCACATTTATATACTCCCAAGATATCATGTTAAATAATAACACAATCCTCTTATCCCTCTTTCACCCAGAGATCACACAGCACAACCAGTCCCATTACTTTTCAGATACTCCTCATATCTCCACAAATGTAATAGTCTACTATACTAACTTGTTGTTCAAGGTATTTACTAAAATCAGCTTGGCACAAGGCCACAATTTTGGAGCTGTCAGTGAAGTTTGAACTTGTTTCCTATTAATAAATGTTTGAAAGACTCACTCGCTAACCATTACTCATATTAATTTCAACTCCTCTAGTTGATATATTATTTATTTTTTTAATCATTTCACCCCAGGTAAGGCAATAAAGCCACTAAAGTGCAAGGGTTACTGAGTGTTAGAGAATATGAGGAAAAAAAACACTATTAAAGAGAGAGAACTGTAGATGTTAACAAGGTTGTGAGTTTAATGCGTATTTTGGGGGGAAAGTGCATGTTCAATATATAAACAAAGAAGATAGATGAAGCATACAAAAAACTTGAGTTTCTGCTATGGACGTTTATTTCTTTTATGTCGATTGTATTAAAACAAAATTAAATGTCTCTTGAGTACGTCCATTTTTCTTTTGGGTTCAGAAATTATTTATGGGAAGTAAGGATACGAATGAATAAAGATGGTCGAACTCAAGTCACCCTCCCACTGAGTTGGGATGGCCAGATCTCTACTTCATGAAAAGGGTTGTTGAAAACACACCCAATCGATCTCGGAAAGTTGAAAGAGAAAGTTTTTCTCCTTTCTGGAAGTGGGGTGATAAAATCGTCCATGTGACCACAAACCCTTTCCAGTTTCTTTATAACTTGCATCATGGGAAAACAATTTTCTTTTTTTCTTTTTTTATTATTTTATTTATTGGCTCTATTTCATTTTTCTCCAGAACATTAAAAGAACAGGAATTAAGACGACAGTAGATAATGATTGACATTGCATTTCAATTTTTGAAGATCAACAGTTAACTGGAAAGCAAGAGGCTGGAAGAAAGTTCCACAACTGAGAAATACAAGAAAAGAAACTGTTAGCATAGAACTTACATTTACATCAAGCCATTTCAATATTAAAATGATGAGACTGCACTTAAATTCATAAAGTCTAAGTACCATAGAGGAAAGTTCATTAGAATAATTACCATGAAAATATTTATAGAAAAGGCTCACATGTTATGATGGTAGGAAAGCCGAGATGACAACTAAAGATTAATGACATTGCAAATTGTCCTTTGGATTTTATCTAGAATCTTTAAATATATAACAGGAGCACCAAGCCAAATATGGCAGCAGTACTCAAAGCAAGAACATATGGTAGACTTATAAGTATGTAAGATAGATTCTGGCAAGAAAAATTGTCTAGCACAACACAGAGAACCAACTTTCCTAGCTGCAGATCTAGTAATTGATTAAATATAATCTTTCCACTTCATGTCAGCAGAAAACATTATTCTGAGAAAGTGCAATGAATCACCTTTATGGAGGTTAGCATCAGCCATGCTGATGGAAGGTAAAAAGGGTTCTCTCAGATGATTAAAAGCGAGCAGTTTCTTTTTGGAAGCATTAAAATTAATAAGTCATTCCTTGCCCCTGTTAACAACAGAAATTAGATCGTTTTTGAGATCAGCTGCCAATTTAACCTTCTTGAACTGATCAGACTTAAGATAGGAATAAATGGTTGTTTCATTAGAACAGATACCAAATTTTGAGAAATTTTCTATTATAAAAATGTCTACATTTCTTTACTGGTGTCTTCCCTTACCAATAAAACTTGCATTCTTTTTACAATATCCTTTTATTCTTTTTAAAATATTGCCAATCATTTTGAACAATTTACATTGCTACTGCTTACCAAGGTAAAAAAAGAAATTTGAGCAGGCTATCTTTCAGCTGTGAAAATGTAACAAAGCCTTGAAAAAATGTCATAGATTTTTAAGCAAAGAAGAATTTGGTGGATAGAAGAGAAGCACCAAACCACAATATGTATATTTTTAAAAACTACAGAAAACCACAAGTAAAATGGTGATGCTCCAGAGAGGCAATAACATCCTTGTTTCATTTGCAAAATGACATTGAATTGTTACAATACCATCAACTATGTATTTTTTAAATTTAAACAGATCTGTTCATATCGCTATAAGTTTATGACTTGTATGTTAATTCTACTTTTCTTGATTTTTGATATTCCAGTTTCCACATTTGAGGCCTTACATTCGTTTCTGTAGTTGCCAATTAAATGCTGGGGTGCTTCTACAGTATAAAACTGAAAACTGCTCAGATTTTGTGGAAGTTCATAAGGTAAGCATCTTGAAGTAATTCATTATATTTTATTAACTCATAGAAATTGTGTGGTTACTAACAAATAAGATATTATTAGGGATATTATAGACATATTAAATAGAAAATTACATCTGCAAAATTAATAAGCAAAAAATATAAAAATAAATAAGATAGTCTATAAAGAAAGAAAGAGTGTGTAACATTAAAAAGAAAGAAAAAAGAGTGGTTTGTATGAAGAAAGAGATAATGAGTAATATTTAAAAGAAAGAAAAAGAAAATTTGGATAATATTAAGAAAGAAAGAGTGGGTAATATTACAAAGAAAGAGTGGGTAATGTTAAAAAAGAAAGAAAAAGTGGGTTTATTAAGAAAGAAATAAAGAATTAGTAATGTTAGAAAGAAAGAAAGAAAGAAAGAAAGAAAGAAAGAAACAAAGTGTGGTTAGTATTAAGAAAGAAAGAGTGGATAACAGAAAGAAAGAGTGGGTAATAATAGAAAGAAAGAAAATTTGGATAATATTAAGAAAGAGAGAGTGGGTAAGAAAGAAAGAATGTGTAATATTATAAAGAAAGCGTGGTTAGTATTAAGAAAGAAAGAGTGGATATTAGAAAGAAAAAAGAAAGAAAGTGTGGGTAATATTAAGAAAGAAAGAAAGAGAGAGAGAGAGAGTTGTTAAGAAAAGAATGAATGAATGAAAGAAAATCATGGGAAATATATCTACCAACAGACACGCCCAGCCTTAGAGCACTGAATCATGCTATTATGATTTTTTTTCTATAGAAGCACACTCAATGTCAAGGCAAGCAAATCATACAAAATAGCAACTAGGAAAAGATAATATGAAGAATTAAAAAATAATTTACAGTTTGATCCAACTGCACCTTTTTTTCCTCTCAAAAAATAAGTAAATAACAATTTTCGGATCAGTTGTATGGTAGTCATGCTAGCTTTAGACCCAATTTGTTCAGGCAAAATCCGTTAGAATTTTGATTTACCCTTATTTGCAGTAAATGAACATGATCTTAACAGTCTTCTACAACATCCCTGTACACCAGAACTGACCCATGAATGCATTACCTTGAAAATTTGGATGTCATATTTGCTCTTTTCAGAAAAAGCTTTGTTTTGGAGACATTGAATGATACAAGCCAATGTCTTCCTCGTTGAGCTGTGAGAGCATGGTCAGAGGAGAAATCAGCTGCTACACTCTGGTCATTCAGATATTTGGAGGTGCACTCATACACCGTGGTAGCATCTGCATATATATTTAATAAATATCTGAGAATGTTCTTAGGCAGATCGTTAATAGAAAACTGAATGAGAGTAGGACCGAGGCGAGAGCCTTGGGGGATGCCAGCATTGATCTCATGTACCTCAGTGGACTGTTCATTAAAAATGACCTTCGTAGACCTTATTATAACTGAGAAGATTTTACCAGAGATTTCATAGCTGGCAAGTTTATGTAGCAATCCCCTATGCTACACCTTGTTGAAGGACTTTGAGATAGCTATTTTAAGTGTTCCTAAGATGTGTTTATTGATTGTATATGTCATAATAGTTAAAGAGATCAGCAGTGGTTCAAGAGGAGCAAAACCTATACTGTTTGTTGTTTTTGTTGTGGTGGTTAACAATTTTCTTGTTGATGATAGCTTAAAAATTTTGTCAGTGAGACTAAAGAAGTTGATGGGGGTGATATTGTGGTAGAGACAAGGGATCACTTCCATTCTCATGCATAGGACATACACTAGACACCTTCCATGGGCTTGAGAAGCATTTCTTCTTTAGTCCAAGATTGGAGACATTTCTGGGCCAAGGTTCTTGAGAACAACTACAGGGAATTTATCCAGACCAGTAGACTTCATAGAGTCACAGCTTTTGATAAATCTGGAAACCAAGAGAAAGATATCATGAAGCATATGCTCTATGATGTGGAGGACGTCAAATAAGTAATAGTCTTTGTTGTCTAATGTAGAGTTAGTGTCAAAGTTCAACACAAAGAGCTTAGCCTTATCTGACAAGGATGAGATTACTTCTTAGCTAATTTTAATAGAAGGCACTGATAGTTTGCATCTACTAAGAATTGCATTTGTGATTTTCCAGGACTTGCAGGATCCAAGCTTTTTTTTGTTTTCTTCTTTGGCTTGGACTGCCTGCACATAACTTTTTTTTACATGATCCAGGACTTTTACCACAGTTGCACACAGTTCTGAATGAGGCAAGTGTTCTACTGCACCATCCCTACAGTCAGAGATAGCGGTTGCAGTGGGCCATGGCTAGCTATTTGGCTTTTGTTGGTATTCTTTGTGGCGGATAAAGCTTTCTATGCAAGAGAGAATCCATTAAGAAATGCAGGTGTCTGTTCTTGACGCTCTGTTTTCAAAAAGAGCTAAGAGGAGTGCTTTTGCAAAGTACAATCTGACGCTACCCCAACCAGTTTTGATATCTTATGAAATGTCCTGTTAAAGGAGGTCTTTGATTTTGAATCAACCTTGACATGAATCAATGTCTCATCTGACGTGCTCAAGAGAGGTAAAACCTCTGTGGAACATTGATTTGGGTTGGAGGTCAAAAAGAGATTTAAAAGATTAGCATGATGTGCAACTATATCGGGAACACAAATAGGCCTACATATAAAAATTTAAAATTTTCCAAAGACCATATTCATCATTTTTGTGCAAAATATAAAAATTTTATTCCCTACTAAATCAAAGTTCTTGTGTGAAACACAAAAACCTAGTTAGTAGGAATAGCAAGTCATAATATAGGTGCATATTAACAAAATAAATAGCTCAGAAGTAATCTCATCCTTGTCAGATAAGGCTAACCTCTTTGTGATGAACTTTGCCTCCAACTCTACATTAGACAACAAAGACTATTCCTTATTTGACATCCTCCACCTCATGGAGCATAAGATTTGTGATACCTTATCTTGGCATGAGAGGTTTCCAGACTTATCAAAAGCCATGACTCTAAGAAGTCTAATAGTCTGGAAAAATTCCCTGTAGTTATTCTGAAGAACCTTGGCTTGTAAAATTTTATAGGAAAAACATTTGTTACACAATTACGAAAAAGGTACAAATATAAAGTTTGTACAAAAATTTCCTTTTGTGCAACTATTAAGGCAGGATAACAATTTCTGGTAAAAAGGATTAATATAGAAAAATGGAAAAATTAAAGTTTGAGAAAAGAGAAGAATTTTGAAAATGACAAAAAGAAAAGATTCAAGAAGGCCGAAAAACAAAGGTGAAACGACCTTTCAGAAAAAATGAAAACACCTACTTTTACTTTCCCCACAAATGTCTCAGTGACAGAGATTTTGAAAAGTCCCTTTCAAATTCACAGTTTATGCTTAGGAAAGTTTCTTAGAATTCCTTTTATTCTTTGTTGTCCAACTGCAAGAGAATTTTCACTTGAACTTTAAAATTCTTTAGTCTCTTTTCAGTTGGCTTGTAATCTTGTAACTTCTTGAGGCTCTCTTCTTGATGTCAAATGCCTTCTGTTCCTTGTTGTTGATTTACCTTGTTCCCTTACTGTTCCCTTAAGACAGTGGTTTTCAACCAGGGTTCAGCAGAACCCTAGCGTTCCGCCAGTAAAGCCCAGGGGTTCCGCAAGAAGTTACACAAGTACTATGATTGACAGTAATTTTTATTGCAGGGGTTCCTCGAGCCACTGGAATGTTTCCTTGTGGTTCTGCTCCAGCAAAAAGGTTGAAAACTACTGCCTTAAGGTCTCCACAGCAGCTACTGACCCAGGTCCTTATCTATTTGGAAAAATAGGCTCACAAGGCCTCACCTTCGGCTTCCTACGAGGACTTGAGACCATGTCTCTCATTGGTCAATATATATGAAAAATGAATTTTCCATAAACTAGCAATAGATGCTTCACAATTTTGGCAGGTTTCAACAGCTAAGCCAAAGAAGATATACAAGTGTAACAATTTTTACACAAACTGTGTGGCCTTCATAAAAATACACTTATCTCAAAAGAATGTGTACTAAATAAAGCAACCCAGACAATTAAACATTTATTCAAGGTTAAAATTTTAAAAGTAGTAAAAATAAGATTTTTATATACCCACAATGTAGGTCAGCTCATAGGCTATTGTGACGCCATTTGTAGTGTATTTATGACAATGATCTCCAATCACCCATCATTCACTGCACCTGTGATGACATCCAAAGTTGACTGTATTTGCATATACGCCCAACTCGCTATGTGCACAGGTTCATCTCCTTATTGGCCGTGATTGCTTTCAACAAATAAAAATAATGATGACAAATGTTTTTAAAGACACTGGTTGGGAATTTACAACAGTACGATTTCTCACTTAGCCAGCTATCTTTTCCTTTGGCTGAACAGCTAACTCCCTAACTTCAACTGGTCCCTTCCTAACTAGCCTCTGGGCTTGGTAACTCCTTATTCCTTACTACCAATCCTTCTGTCACTGGCTGCTGGGCAGCTAGCTACTAACTCCTCTGGTCACCTCCTCATGGTTGAATCCCTCTTTTTTGACTTCCTGCATCTGTCTCCTTATATGGATAATGACTGGGGTCTCACTTCTCTCCATCCACTTGTCTTCTAGAAGGTCTGAGGCCACCCCAAAGCCACATAGGTGATCAAATCTTCAGAGGACTACTTTTATGACTATCTAAAATCATTGATAAAATTTTTGTTTCTCAATTCAAAGGCAGCTGTGGATATAAATCCCCCAAAACACTGAAACTTAAGTTTACTCAGAAACAAAATTCCTATGAAAGTCAAATAACTAAATGAATTTATCTACTTATTTTCTAAAGATGTGTGAGAAATCATATTGTCACACTATGAAGAATTTATAATAGTATTTCTCCTCTTCATCAGTTCAGTTTAAGTGGACTAGCCACTCCTTGTGGTAAACGTTAAAATCACCAAAACTTTGAATGGTAGCTGAGGGATGAACAGACGATGTCGTCAATCTTCTCTGTTATTCTTTCAAACATTGCAATACTATCAACTTAAAGGGCAACAGAAAGTCAAGATAAACAACATACTACCAATAAGGCCCACTGAAAAGCACGTGGACGGGAAATCAGGATCCTCATATTTGGGGTCTCTACTGGATATAGGCTTCAAGCCCATGGATGTGTTTACTTAAATGTTCAACATTTGTCAGTAGGAGTGAGTAGCTCGTTATTATGTAGTCTTGAACTGAAATAGAATGTTTGAGTCCTGTTAATATGAACAGGATGTCAGGATTGACCTCCTTAAAATGGAGTTCAACCTCCGGATAGTTGGATCATAGACCCCTTATAGAAGATTCAGAAATCGGGGTATACTTTTGGTATGGATGGTCTGGTTTGGTTTCTGTGTATGGTTTTTTTTACTTCATTTTTGGTATAGGTAGGTTCTCGTGTCATCACCAAAGTTAAGCAACATTGAGCCTAGTCAGTATCTAGATGGGTAACCACTTGGTTACCAGGTTCTGTAAACTTGGATGTGCAAGTACTGTAATGGATAACTGCTCGGAATTAGAAATCAGAGAGTCAAGTTCCAGTTCCTGTTTGGTTCGCTATATTCGTTCGTGCACAAATACCCTTGGGAAAGTTACAAATCCACCTCTTCTCCTCCCAGCTATGGGTTAATTTGTAACACATGTATCATTAAAAACTCAAAAAGAAAAAAATTCTTACAATCGAAAAAATATTTTCAAGTTTTAAATAACCTGCAAAGGGTTGATAATCCATAGAAAATGAATGAATCAATCAATCAATGATTTGTAGATGTGATTATAAGATTTTTTTTTAGCAAGGATTCAAAATTGATATTTTTTTTTTTCCATTTGTAGATTTGTGTTCAAGACCCTCGTTGTAAAGGGATGCCTTTAAGCAGTTTTCTCTTGAAACCAATGCAAAGAATCACTCGTTATCCACTTTTAATAAAAAAGGTAAGTTTTTTATGTCAGTAACAACCAACTTTTTTATCTGCTTATGGACACAATTTTTGTCATTGGCTTTATCTTGTTATCCAAGAATTTTATTTCTTCTTTGCTGATTGCTTCCTTTATAATGATGGCCTTGATGACTAAGTAGACCAATTCTTGCATGGAAGAGTCGATGGCCATGGCTGTTGGTGGAAGACAAGGTTAATTTTGTCAAGCCTTTCTCTCTTGTCGTTTCTTACTTTTCTCTTCTGGTGGCTTTCAATCTTTTTCATTCCAATGGTGATGGAACACCACCAGTTGGTATGGTCTTGTGCTTGTATTTCAAATGATTTAAGTTCAAGTCCAGTAGCTTTCATTGTTGTTTTGAGTTGGTCCTGGTATCTTCGAAGAGGGTGACTCCATAGTTTTTTCTTTGAAGCGAGCACACTGAATAAGACTTAACATGGAAACCTTGACTAAATTCACCGCCAACATCCAGGTTCAGGATTAGAAGTTTCCAGTTTCATCAAATCCTGCTCCCATCATCGATTCCCTTTCACTATCATTTATTTGCTTTTATTACAAAAAAGCTAAGTTTCTTATGCTAGTAACAACCAACTTTTTATCTGCTTATGGACATAATTTTTGTCATTGGCTTTATCTTGCATCCAAGAATTTTATTTCTTCTTTGCTGATCGCTTCCTTTATGATGATGGCCTTGATGACTAAGTAGACCAATTCTTGGAGGGAAGAGTTGATGGCAATGACTGTATAGTAAGGATGAGATTGAGTTTGTCGGGCCTTTCTGTTATACTGTACCTATGGACTATAATGTGTACGTCCCAATCTCCATAAATACATTGGAATATACTGTCTGGGTGGAGATTCACCACTAGTTCACAACTAGTAGTGGTTTACTTACAACACACTTTTGGCAAATCTTGCATGTTGGTAATGTTATAAAGATTAACATTTCATTTCCAACCTTCATATTGTTTATTCTCATTCAGTAACCTTTTCTAGATTACAACACTTTCTCTCTTGTCGTTTGAATTCAACCTTTTCTCTTCTGGTGGCTTCCATGATTTTTTGTTCCATTGGTGATGAAACACTGCCAGTTGGTATGGTCTTGGGCTTGTGTTTCAAACGATTTAAGCTCAAGGCCAGTACTTTTCACTGTTGTGTTTTTTTTACTTTTCAGGTGTATTTTTGTTATATTGTGTGTGTTATTTATCTTAATCTGTACTGCAGAGTATTGCATAAACCCTTGGTGGGGGTTAATCTTGGGCAACGGTGTCAATTCAATCATAAAATTGCTTTCTTCTTTCACAGCCAGTGATCATTAGATGCTTTTGGTTCGGAGATAAAAGAGAATTTCAACTCAACTATTTTATTCAACACCTTGATGTGTACATCTTCTAACTAAACAGTGGGGTCACTCTCTCCCTTCACTGGGAGACATTACAGTCACAAAAGGAAAACATTTACATTGTATGATGGTTTAGACTTGGCTCCCCCCAAAATCTTGCTCTATTATTCCCATGCTAGTTCAGCCAATCAAAATTGACTTCCTTTGTTTTGTCCTGTATCTGATCTCAAAGGTCAAACTTAGGAAGTCACAGCAGAATTCTCTAAAAAATAATAGTCTGCTATACTATTATCTAACAAGAGTATGTGATTGAAATAAAATGTCAGCACACATGAGAAACCACCATCAGTTTCTTTATAGTTGTTCATCTCCTGTAAATGGCAGTTTCCTATTTTGCCCTAAACAGGCCAGCACAGCCTGGCAACAATGCTATAGCAAAGTAGCTGTAATTTTAGCTTCAATATATTTTCAAATGCTATGGTCATCTAGTGTGTAGACAATCACAGCCCTCCAGAGGTTCCTTTACTTTATTAAATAGGAATTGCCATTAATTTTTAGAAAATATATTTGTGTGTTCTTCCATTGGCTTTTCTATGGTTTTAAATTCAGAATAGTCCTTCTTCTAGAGTGGATGCTACTCAAGGCTAAAAAGCCCAGTCTACTCTGCAATTATGCTCATAGCCATCAGAAGGAGAGCTGTATTCACGACTTTTCCATTGCATTATTGTGAAAGTGAAATCAACAGACTAAACCTTAATTTATCTACTTATGGCCACAATTTTTTTTTCTTCTGGGTTTTCATTCTAGTTGTTATATATTATGAAGCTTAATTAGTTTCAATATTAAATCATTTTTTTTAATTTATAATTATTTAAAAATGCTAATTATCACTCGACTTAATTATAATTATCAATAGTATGGTTTCTAAAGATTCTCTCATTTATTTACATGTGAATTAATTTTATTGTTGCTATCACGATGTTTCAGTCTTTTGCATATTGAAGAGACAATAGCCTAGTATTGGTTGATTAATTTGCTGATATAGTAATTGTAGGTTCAATCCCTGAGCCAGTTAGTGTGTGCTTAGACCCAGTGGAAATGGAGCAAGCAACAACTGAGAAGTACTAACTAAGAACTAGACGAAATATCCATACATATGGGCAGAGACATGAAAACAGTCTACCCTTGTATATTAAAGTGTTCAATTCAAAATTCCTTGAAGGTTACCCAGATCAGCAAATACTTGAAGAAGGCTAGAAGGCACAGCAACTGAATAATAATAACAACAAAGATAAGGACAATAATTTGCAGATAAATAATGTAACTAACAATATCACCTCATGTCAGAAATTCAGACAGAAATTTTTTTCTGCTTATTTCTCATTTTCTTACTAAGAAAATTAAGGACTGACATAAATTAATTTGTAATTAGCAGTTAACAGACATGGAGTTATTTCTCTTGGATAGGCACTTGCTTTGTTTATGCTTGAATGTTACTTGGAAACTAGTGGTCTGATTGGATTGAAAATTACTTTATTTTTTTCATTTGGTCATTTTAATTGTATTGCACTAACAAAAATTGTGCTGAGATGAACAGTTTTTGCTGTGTTGTGGTAACATATATAAACATACAAAAATGAAATCATTATAATGAAATTTTGGTAAGAAAAATGTACATTACTCACACTAAAATGGCTTAAAGTTTTATGTAAATTGTGGTGTATGCCTTAAAGACTATTATTTTATATTTTGTAGATTCTGAAACACACTCCTCCACATCACCCTGATCATATTCACTTAACGGAGGCCCTTTTACAAGGAGAGGAGTTGTGTAACCAAGTGAATGAAGCTGTACGTGAGAAAGAAAATTCCAATTGTTTGGAATGGATTCAACAACATGTCCAGTGTGATGGATTGGCTGAAGTAAGTTTTCTTTTTTTTTTTTTGTCATTTCAACCCCAAGAAAGGCAATAAGGCCACTAAGATATAGGAGGTTACCAAGAGTGAAAGAATTCAAGAAAATACAAGGACAATAAAAAGAACAGGTTTCAAGAAGACAGAAAATGACAATTGACATTGCATTTAAATTTTGTAGATTGTACTCGTCAGGAAAACAAATGCTAAATACAATTGACTTCTCATGCTTGCAGCTTCTGATTTTCATTCTTAATCAGAATGCATAGGAACATTCTGTCTTGAAAGCATTCATCAATTTTGAATATCCCAAAACAAGTAGGATAGCTTTCTATGTCTTCTGGCTTTTCCTCAATCTAATACACCCACTCCTCATTTAAGATCAGTGATCCGTTTCAGCAACCTAGTCTCTAAACAAGTTGAATGGTGTTGTGGAGTAAATAAGACACCCCAGGTAACAAAAATGAACTAGGCAAGATGCCTTAAATAAAGAACTCAAAGTGAGTCAGTAAAAGTCCATTGGAGTCAGTTAGGAGGAATTCTAATGACGTCATGGCAAGTAGCCTAAGCAAGACATAATATTATAGCCACTAGTAGTGAGTTATAAGAAATGGTAAATGGGGTGTTGTACCTGAGAGCTATTTTAGGCATACTAAGCATGTAATGGGTTTGCATCATTCAGCTTCAAATTGTTTTAATGATTCTTTTGAACAATTTCTAACTTATTTCAAAATCTTTATACACTATAGTAGTGTGCTGAACATCATCATCATCATTTATTCAATTAGTGCATTTTGCACCACTATGGTGACCCCTCCCCTCCATAATTGCAGTTCATGGTGACATTCAAGGCAAAATGCAATGGCTTTCCAGTTCCTCCTTTCAGTAGTCCCTCCACCCACTGGTAAAACCATTGATATGTGAGGTGCAGCTCTTACACCCAGGTTGGTGTCTGGCCAATGGCCACTTGGCAGAAGTGGCTTGGGGAGGTAGATTCCCCTTCTGGTTATGTTAGGAAACCCTTCCGACTACTCTCCCACAGTTTAGCCAACAGTTTGATGCTACTGGCCAGAGTGTGGCTGTTACAGTGCCTTGCCCATGTGACTTCTTGGAGACTGGAAGTTGACTGTAGGCCATAGACCATTACAGTCCTGCATCCCAATTCACCTAAGTAACGCAGGGTTGACTGCTTTACTGTAAAGGTACTATCACAGACGATGCACCCCGAGTGTGCTAAACAGTAAAGATAATAAGCAAATTTAGAAATCAGCTTTATATTCTGTACATTAATTTGGTTTGCATTCATTTTTCACTATATTAATTCATTTTATTTATTTTCATTCATTTTGAAGAGAAAACGATTACAATCAAAGTTTTCATACAATGAACAATGCTGGTTGTAACTCCTGGGATAATTAAACAAGTAAGCCATTGATTAAGGAGTGGCTATATTGTCATTGAAAGGAGAGGATTTCAGACGATAGACAAACTCAAGATTAATGCAATGAAGCAGCTGATGGTAATCCCAAAAGAGGACTTTATAGACTGTTTAAAAGGGATAACTTTTTGAAGTCCTAACGGAAGTATTTTGAAGGAGTGTGAGGTACTATTGCTCTAGGTAGGCTATTTTTTGACTAATATTACATGGCCAAGTACTTATACAGGGTTCACTGCAAACTTAAATTCAGGGAATTGAAAAAAGTTACTTCTTTATTTTTAAGAAGAAAATTTTGATGTAATTTTCATGAAAGTCAAGGATTTTTCTTATGCAGTTTCATATGCATCAGCTGACATGTTTATATATTTTTAGATTAAAAATTGAAAATAAATGCTGAATGTTATTTATGTGGCTGTTTTCTGAGATCCATAAAATTGGAATAAAAACATATGCTTCTTTCAATCTTGATTGGATGAACCAAAGTCTTAATCTGGAAATTTGCTTTATTAGTCTTTCCAATGAATTCCTAAAACCATTTTCATTTTCTCATCAATGAGTTTTTTCAGTTTGTTTTAATATTTTGGGGATCATATTTTAACAACAGTTTGAACTCAAAAAATCAAAATATTTTGCACCTTCTTCCAAATGGTCAGTCTTCTGTATCTGAAAAGTTGAGATAATTTAAATCTAAATCCAGTGTCAAACATCAGCTTCTGTATTTTTGAACCCTGTTCTTTTATTGTCCTTGCACGTTAATAATGATTTTTCTCAGATTCTTTTACTCTCAGAAACATTTTGTATCATACTAGCTTTATTACCCTACTAGGCATGAAATGATTAAAAAAGTTACAAATCAGTCAAATTCCATCTTTGCTATATATATATATATATATATATATATATATGGGATTGGTATAGATGGAATAAAATTCCAATAACCAAAAACACTATTCTTAAAAAAGTGCTCAATACAGAGTAGAGCAAATATTATTTATTCAAAAATTATAACATAAACATGTTATAACATTACTACAAAAATAGCCATTTTGTTTCAACACTTCTGATGTCTTCTCAAGTTGAATATTCAATATTTTTGTAGTGATTTTATAACATGTTTATGTTATAATTTTTGAATAAATAATTATATATAATTGTTGAAACCTCCTGTTGAGTGTATTGAAAAATGACAAAAAGTTTTGTATACAAAACTTTGGAGTTGAGGTGTTGAATATAACATCAATCAGCGAAGTAACACATGACAAATTTTATATCTGTATTAATCTTTTATATATATATATATATATATATATAATTAATACAAATATAAAATTCTAATATAACACTAATCAGCTAAGTGACAAATTTTATTTGTATTAATCCTATACACACACACAGACATACATACATATATATATATATATATATATATATATATATATATATAAATATAGATAACTAGACTCGTTTTGAAAAAAACCCTCGAATTTTTGATTTGTTAATCAAATCAATCTCGAGGGAAAAAAAGGTTTTAAAAAAGAAAGAGCTACAAACATGAACTTCTGCTGACAAAAAAATCGCACAGATGCAGGTCTGAAGCCCAAAGAAAAAACCCCCGATACGAGTAACAACTAAAACAAATATTCAATAAATATAAATAAAAATTTATATGTATAATTATTTATATATTCTGACGATCACTAAAGAAAAGTGAAACCCTGAGGGTCACAGTTTACATCTATTCAACCATATATATATATATATATATATATATATATATATATATATATGTTGTATATATTTTTGTTGTTATTATCACATTTTTTTAGATGACAATAAATATATCATCAGGTGTATATGATCCAGGTAATATATGGGGATTTCAAATGGTCACTCAGATCAACATGCAAAATCTCTTCAGACGGCACAATAATTTAAAACATTGTGATAAATATGAGGTCAGTAGTCTGCATACGAATAATGCAAATAATGGTAACTTCTCATCATAGAAATTCAGATTGTAATTTTATTTTGAAGAAATTTTTTTTTTTTTTCAAAAATTGTAGCTCTGAAATTTTTTTTTTTTTTTCTTTTTCAGAAATTAACTTTTAATTCAGTTACCAATTCTCTTGGCCCCAGAAAATTTCTTCATGCAGGAACTTTGTTTAAAGTAAGTAAAATATATTTTTATTCACAATCCACACTCGTTATTTTCTTTCATTTTAATTCCTTCCTCTTCTGGAAAATGATTAGGAAAATCAATTTCTTCCATTGTTATTATTAAATCACAATTATTATTGTGGATGTGCAGGTGGTGCAATAGTTAGCAATTCAGAAAAAGAAATTGGCAAACTGAGTTCAAATTCTATCTGGGTCCATTATGTTCACTTTTGCACAATAACCCTTTGGAAACATAGGAATCCACTCTCCCCAAGGCCACTGATCTCACAGGGTTGGTCAAAAATATAAAATGGCAACAATTTACCCATGTTGTTTTTTGTTTCCATTTTCTCTGAAGCTTTTTTGTCATTCACATGTTCAGCATCCTTCTGTAGCATCACATTTCTACTGTTTCAGGTCTCTTCTTCATCTGCGAGGAGATTGTCTAGCATTACTGAATTCTAAATTTTTGTATTATCATTAAATAATAAAATTCTCAGGATGTAATAAATACCATTTTCAGACATTTAAGATATTTTTCTTTTAAACGAAGCTTGAATAAATTTTGTTATCTCCTTTCATTTTGAAGAAAAGAAAATGAATAAACCCACATTTCTTATTTACCATTTACTATATATATATATGTTTTCTTTTTATTTTCGCAGGCAAAAAGCAACAAAGAGCTTGTTGGATTTCTCTTCAATGATGTCCTTTTGTTGGCTCAATGCACCCGACAACAAAGTTCAACACGGGGACCATTTGTATTTGACTGTAAATCGAAATCACAGTATCGAATGTACAAAACAGTAAGAGAAGAAATTTATATTCATCCCCATTCAAGAAAAAAACTATTAACAAAATCAGATTAGGCTAAAAGCATATATCCACTCCAATTAAATTACTGCAAATTTAAAACTTCCACCTTTCTTTATTTTTTAAAGAAATGAATCTATTAACGCTATTTATATTGTTCAGACTGTTGTCCTCATCTTTATTGTCATATTCACAACATTTCAGCCATTGTATGCTCCTGCCTTCTTCAGGTGATATACGTTGGAATTTTGAACTGACCTTTTTATTTAGTCTTGTAGATTGTTCTAGTTCCATGTGCCATGCCTCTCTCAGATATCTCAATTTCAGTTATTTCCCTTTAGTAACTCAACTCTCCAAGTTTTGTTCATATCTGCTGTAGCCAGGTATTGAATCTCACAACTCTTTGGGTCAGGTCACTTTATTGCTTCAACCAATGCTTTTATCCAATTTTATTTCAACGTATATCACCTAAAGAAGGCCAGAGTGTACAACACCCAAAAACATTGTGAATATGACAATAAAGATGAGCACAACAGTACAAACAATGTAAATAGTGTAAGTAGTTACAAGGCCTCATCTCAGAAATATAGACAGATGTAAAAATGAATCTATTATAACAAATCTAGCATAATTTATATCTTAGTGTAAATAACCAAAAAAAAAATAATCTACTATAAAAAATAACAAAGAAATATCTATAATTGCACTTAAAATGACTTTCTCTGCAGTATTCAGTAAGTACAAACTAAGTATCCCATCATGCAACTGATGTCAAGTCAATCTTACAGTCAAACACATACTCATGAGTTGCCATTATCTCAGTCAAACCCAAATAAAATATTATCAAACTACAATACAAAAGAACTCTTTCAAAACACTAACCGAAACAATATTCTTAACTTAGTAAAGATAATCCAACTTTATACCAAAATATAAAACCATAAAAACTCCCAACAAAACTACATAAAACCTTTAATATATTTTGGAAAATGAAACAAAAGTTTAAAGAATCTTTCACATTTCATAAAGATCCCTTCCACTAAAAATAACAATGAAAACTGTAATAACCAAGTGTTTCCACTCTCCTCAAAATCTCCAGTCTCCAAATCAAAGGCCTTGCTGCTGGGTGTAGTTTATCATCATACCCAGCATTCTGCAGGTTAGAGACAGAACACTTTCCTCAGCATATGAGCTGTTCCAGGCAGTGTTACGTCCTATGCATAACCAATAATGACTTGTATCCTCAAGATGTCCTGTGTAATATTATTATTTGATTTGATATCCTCTCTGTCTCTTAGATGTTTTGACTGGGTGATGATGATCATATCTCAGCTCCTACCTGTAGCTTAAAGGTGCAATGTTTTCCTCAGCACTTGAGTTATTTCAAGCATGGCAGAAAGATTCCTGGAAATAATCCCAAGTGTGCCAACCAAAAAAAGGAATAACATGATTTGCTGTTTCATATATTTACTCTGCCAGGTCTTGGTACCTCCATATATTTCAACTTCTCCACCTTCATGATGTTCTTATCCCAAGGTTCTGCAACATCTTTGTGAACCACTGCCCTATGGAACAGACTCCCTAGAGGATGTTACCCCATTCACTACAATCTTAACCTGTTCAATTCTAGAGTCAGCCATTATCTTCCCCTCCTATCCATATAAACTACCCCTTATTATAACCCTCTACTTTGAGTGGCCTTCACCCGGGCCTTGTACAGTGTGAATCTTACTATAAAAAAAAATCTCTCAGGATCCATTGACGACTGGTGCACTAATGTGATATCAGGGCAACTGCACTCCAAGCACTTGTCACTCAAGATGGGTAGTGAAGCTTCACTTGTTCATTCTCAGCTCCTGGCAGTAGTGAATACTCGTACTTCTCTGCACAATTGAGGCCGTACTTCCTGTATAGTTTCCAGCAGGCTACTTTGTTGAGGTGTATTATTATTAAGGGACAAGGCAGCATGCTAAGAAATTGATGTTGTTGTGCAGATATATAAAGCCCATATACCCATCATGACACGGAGTCTGATAAGGTTGTTGATTGTTTTTGTTTAGTGGCATATCAACATCTCCATGGGTTATTTAATGCTGAAATCTAAATAATTAACCCATAGCTGGGGGGAAAATAGATGGATTCATATCTTTCCCAAGAGTATTTATGCACAAGTGAATATAAGAAACCCATCTAGATTTGGAACTTGGCTCTCTGATTAACAATTCCGAGCCATTATCCATTACACCTCCTGCACATTCAAGCTTACAGCACCTGGTACCATCTAGATACTGACCAGACTTGACATTGCTTAACTTTGGTGATTGTATGGGAACTGGTGTTTCAGTGAGATGTGACCATAAGAGTATAACAGGCATATTATTATTATTATTATTATTGATAAAGCAAGTAACGCTGATGTACAAATATAGGAGGCCCAATATATCCATTATGATACCCATTTTAGTAAGGGTATGCCAGGTACATGCATCACAATCAAATGTGTACGATATAGTGGTGGGTTTTTATAAAAGCGGCATCCAGCCTAGAAATTAGAAATACCTTCAGTAACCCAGTCCACTCAAATGGTCTCTGATCAAGGATGTTCTAGATGTGACTCCCAAGTTGTTTTATCTGTTCATACTTCATAATTAAAGAAAGACACCTCTCTCTCAACACCCTTTTATGTACAGAAACACACTGTGTCCGTCTCTAAGGGGCAAACAAATTTGTGGTGCTGAACAGTATATTTACTGTAGTCCCTACACCAAGACAAAACATGTAGTATTAGTATATTTTAACACTTCCAATCAATCGAGATCAAAAGCTATGGGCCATTCAAAAAATATAACATGAAGGCACCTTCATAATTTTTATATCCTTTTACTGTTATATTACAGAAATTTAAATATCTGGGAATTGTTCTGACAGAGGATGGAAAGTGTGACACTGAGATCAAAAGATATATTAGGATGGCCAAAGACACTTTCCAAAAGCTAAGCAGAGTATTAAAAGACAGAAAAGTTTCATTGGAAACAAAGAAAAGAGGACTGAACTGCTACATGATATTTGTCCTCTTGTATGACAGTGAATGCTGGACAATCTCCTCAAAGATGAAGAAGAGACTTGAAGCAACCAAAGTCTGGTTCTACAGAAAGATGCTCAGGATACCATGGGCCGAACATATGAGCAACGATGAGGTTTTGGAGAGAATGGAAACAAAGAGGAAACTTAAACTTAACACCAGGAAGAAGCAGCTGAAATTTCCAGGACATGTAAGGAGAAAGGAGAGCTTGGAAAATATGATACTCACAGGACAGACAGAGGGAAAGATGGACAGGGGAAAGCAATGATATAATGTGCTCGAGCAAGTGGATGGCAAAACAAGGTCTGGAAGAAATAACAAAAAGACAAAGCTTATTAAGAGCTACGAGGTACAGGAGGTGGTGGAGGGCCATGATCGCCTACATCATGAAGGGACACGCCACATAAAAGAAAATATATTTATAATTTTTTTTTAATCATTTCACCCCAAGCAAGATGGCAATGCCACTAGAACACAGGAGGTTACAGGGAGTGAAAGTGAATGAGAAGATTGAAAATGGGGAGGATTGAGGAAAGGGTAACAAAGGAAGAGGGTTCAAGAAAACAGAAAATGATGATTGATGTTGCCTTTAAATTTTTGAAGATTGTCGTTATAAGCAAGGCAAGGAAACGGAAGGGAGTTCCACAGGTGGGAAGTGTGATAAAAAAACTGTTAGATTACAAATGATGGTTGCATCTAGATAATTCAACAGTAAAATGGTGAGACCTTGTTACCAATCTAGTAGTATGCTTAAATTCATATAGTTGGGGCACTAGGAAAAAAAGCATATCCAGGCAGTTGCCGTGAAAATATTTGTAGGATAGGCAGAAGGAAGCCCGTTCATGTCAGTGAGAAAACGACTGGAGACAAGATGCTTGATCAGGACCAATTGTATTGCAGACCCTTCTCTGGATTTTGTCAAGAATCTCGAGATGCACAGTTGGATCATCAGTTCAGACATGGCAACGGTATTCAATACACAAAAGAATGATAGATTTATAAATTTTCAAGATGGATTCGGATGAGAAAAGCTGTCTGACACAACAGAGTAAACCAACCTTCTTTGCAGCAGACGTAGCAGTTGACTCGGTATAGTTGCTCCACTTCATGTCAGTAGAAAATGTGAGACCAAGAAGGCATAGAGTGTTGCTCTCCTGGTGTTTAGCATCAGCCATGAAAGCAAAAAAGCTTCTATGTGATGATTACATGAAAGCAGTTTTGTTTTGGAGGCATTGAAATTTGCAAGCCATTTCTTGCCCCATTTAACCATTGACTGGCAGTCATTTTCAAGAGTAGTTGCCAGATTTACTTTGTCAAATCTGTCAGGAGTAAATGGTAGTGCCATCTGCATAAATACCTAGTTGGAAACAGATGATACTAGCTGTACGTGCGGAAATTCCATGGAGTTTTTAAATTATAAATGCAAGTACTGTTTACTCGACATCAACATTGGCATCAGAAATAAATTACTTGTGCATGCTTCTTTGCAATTTTAATTATTCATGGAAAAATATTTTTGACAGGGAGTTCTTAAATACCAGATAGAGGACAGGAGAGGTTTTGAAAGATTTACTTATCCAAAAATATTTACAATGATATCTTCACTTCTTAATATCCATTTTCAATCAGATCTACAAATCAACAATTCACCCTTGCTTGGAGTATTGCTGCCATATATGGTCTGGAGCCCCTTCTGTTTGCCTCGGGGTTCTTGATAAGATTCAGAGGTGGATATGCAATATAATTGGGCCCTGATCTGGCATCTCATCTGCAGTCACTCTCTCACAGATGCGCCGTTGCCTATCTCTGTCTTTTTTACAAATACTTTCATGGTAATTGCTCCGAGGAGCTGCATTCACTGGTTCCCTGACTTCATGAATTCAAGCACCCTACGAGGCTGGCATCCCACTCTCACCCTTTCACTGTTGAAACTATTAAATGTAGCCGTCTCTTCTACTCCAATAGCTTCATATCTCACACCTCTCGCCTGTGGAACTCCCTTCCCTATTCCTGTTTCCCTGAGAGCTATAATCTCCAACTATTCAAATGTAATGTCAATCAACATCTCCAGTTGCCTTGATCTATCCACTATCCTTCTCCTCGTCCTTTCCTCTATCACTCCTATCTGATCTTGCTCCAAATCTTCTGTAACCCCTTGTGCCCTAGTGGCTTCATGCCTTACTTGGGGTGAAATGCTTAAAAAAAATATATATATATATATTCAATGAATATACTCTCATTTTATACTATACAAGTAAATGTTCTAATAAAGTCTACTTTAAAATGAAAAGCAGTTTTGTTTTGGAGGCATTGAAATTTACACTCCATTTCTTGCTCTAGTTAACCAATTGATTGGTGGTCTATTTCAAGCGGAGTTGCCAAGTTTACTTTGTCAAATCTGTTAGATTTGCTACTAAGGCTGGAGTAAATGATAGTACCATCTGAGGGTAGGTTTGAAAGATAGATTTACTTATCCCAAAATATTTACAGTGACACCATAGATTTCTAAATATCCATTTTCAATATATATTCAATGAAAATACACTCATTTTATATGATACAGGTAAATGCTCTAATAAAGTTTGCAGGAATTGCTAATAAAATTTCAATTAGCCATGAACATGCACATACATATAAATTATCTTCGTTAGATTATTTCTGTTTATATATATATATATTATTTTTTCTTATAATTATTCTTATTTATTTTCTGTTTATATATATATGTTGTTTATTTCTATTTTATGTATTTTTTTATTTTATATATATATATATTTGTTCCCAAATTTATATATATATATATATATATATATATATATATATATATATATATAATGTTGTTTTTTCTTATAATTATTATTATTTATTTTTAGCCTATTGTTCTCAATGAAGTGATGGTAAGAAATAGTACAACAGATAGTGAAAACGACTCTTCATGCCAGTTTCAGTTATGTCAAATTGACAGAATGTATAGTCTGAAAGCTGTTAATGCCAGTGAAAGGTAAAAATCATTGCTTTGGTGATTTTCTATACAGAACTGTTTTTTTATAATAGAATACTTTTGGCAATTTTTGCCTTTATGCCCGAAAAAAAAAACCCAAGTGTCAAAAGGACACTTTTTTTCCTTGACACTGCTATTATTTTAATTACCTTCCCATTGTTTATTATTTTAAAAGGCAATTAAGGAGCTCAAGGTAAATAGCAAGGTCACCGCACGATATGTGGTAACAATATTTTAAGCATGGACGAATGGTAGATTTATAGATATGTAAGATAGATGAGCCTGAGAAGGTGCAAGTCACTTTCCTGAAGGTTTAAGCTATTATTTTAACAACCTTCCCACCTCGACAATATATTTTTTTAAAAGGGATCATTAGAAGTTTAATAGACTTAAACATCTGAAAGCGAATTTATAAATTTTCTTTGTTCTTGAAAATTGACAAAAATGATAATAGACAATATCTCTTTATAAGATTTTTTTTTCTTTAATTGGTGTCAGCCCAAGCAAGGCAGTCATGTCACTAAAACACAGGGGCTTACAGGATGTGGAGGAATTAGGAACAGAGACATTAATGATAAGCAGAAAGAGAAGAGAGTAAACAGATAGTGATTGACATTGCATTTAAATTTTTGCAGATTAAAGTTGACTGGAAAGTATGGAGCTGCAAGGGAGTACCACAAGCAAGATGTGCAAGAAAAGAAACTGTTAGCATAGAAATTACGGCTACATCTAGCCAGCTCAGCTGGAAATTGATGAGATCTTGACACCAGTCTAGTGATGCACTTAAATTCAAAAAGATAAGGTAGCATAGTGAAGAGCTCATCCGAACAATTACCATGAAAGTATTTGTAGAAAAGACATAGAGAAACAACTTTATGGCAGTGGGAACATAACTGGATCCAAGCTGCCAGATCAGGACCAATAATATGGCTGATTCTTCTTTGTATCTTATTAAGGAACTCAAGGTAAATAGCAGAAGCACCAGACCATATGTGGCATCAATATTCTAAGCATGGACGAATAGTAGGTTTATAAATCAGGACCAATAATATTGCTGATTCTTCTTTGGATCTTATCAAGGAGCTCAAGGTAAATAGCAGGAACACCGGACCATATGTGGCAGCAATATTCTAAGCATGGACGAATGGTAGGTTTATAGATCAGGACCAATAATATTGCTGATTCTTAATTTTTGGATCTTATCAAGGGAGCTGAAGGTAAATAGCAGGAGCACCAGACCATATGTGGCAGCAATATTCTAAGCATGGACAAATGGTAGGTTTATAGATCAGGACCAAATATTGCTGATTCTTCTTTGGATCTTATCAAGGAGCTCAAGGTAACCATGGACAATTCAGACCATATGTGGCAGCAATATTCTAAACATGGACAAATGGTAGGTTTATAGATCAGGACCAATAATTTTGCAATAATTTTTCTTGGATTTTATCAAGGAACTCAAGGTAAATAGCAAAGCACCAGACCATATGTGGTAGCAATATTCTAAGCATGGACAAATGGTAGGTTTATAGATCAGGACCAATAATATTGCTGATTCTTCTTTGGATCTTATCAGAAAGGAGCTCAAGGTAAATAGCAGAGCACCAGACCATATGTGGCAGCAATATTCTAAGCATAGACAAATGGTAGGTTTATAGATTAGGACCAATAATATTGCTGATTCTTCTTTGGATCTTATGAAGGAGCTCAAGATAAATAGCAAGAGCACCAGACCATATGTGGCAGCAATATTCTAAGCATGGACAAATGGTAGGTTTATAGATCAGGGAAATAATATTTGATTCTTAAAATTTCTTATCTTCAAGGTAAATAGCAGAAGCATCGGACCATATGTGGCAGCAATATTCTAAGCATGGACGAATGGTAGGTTTATAGATCAGGACCAATAATATTGCTGATTCTTTTTGGATCTTATCAAGGAGCTCAAGGTAAATAGCAGGAGCACCAGACCATATGTGGCAGCAATATTCTAAGCATGGACAAATGGTAGGTTTATAGATCAGGACCAATAATATTGCTGATTCTTCTTTGGATTTTATCAAGGAACTCAAGGTAAATAGCAAGAGCACCAGACCATATGTGGCAGCAATATTCTAAGCATGGACAAATGGTAGGTTTATAGATCAGGACCAATAATATTGCTGATTCTTCTTTGGGTCTTATCAAGGAACTCAAGGTAAATAGCAAAGAGCATCAGACCATATGTGGCAGCAATATTCTAGCTCATGGACAAATGGTAGGTTTATAGATCAGGATCAATAATATTGCTGATTCTTCTTTGGATCTTATCAAGGAGCTCAAGGTAAATAGCAAGAGCACCAGACCATATGTGGCAGCAATATTCTAAGCATGGACAAATGGTAGGTTTATAGATCAGGACCAATAATATTGCTGATTCTTCTTTGGATCTTATCAAGGAGCTCAAGGTAAATAGCAGGAGCACCAGACCATATGTGGCAGCAATATTCTAAGCATGGACAAATGGTAGGTTTATAGATCAGGACCAATAATATTGCTGATTCTTTTTGGATTTTATCAAGGAACTCAAGGTAAATAGCAAGAGCACCAGACCATATGTGGCAGCAATATTCTAAGCATGGACAAATGGTAGGTTTATAGATCAGGACCAATAATATTGCTGATTCTTCTTTGGATTTTATCAAGGAACTCAAGGTAAATAGCAAGAGCACCAGACCATATGTGGCAGCAATATTCTAAGCATGGACAAATGGTAGGTTTATAGATCAGGACCAATAATATTGCTGATTCTTCTTTGGATTTTATCAAGGAAAAAGGTAAATAGCAAGAGCATCAGACCATATGTGGCAGCAATATTCTAAGCATGGACAAATGGTAGGTTTATAGATCAGGATCAATAATATTGCTGATTCTTCTTTGGATCTTATCAAGGAACTCAAAGTAAATAGCAAGAGCACCAGACCATATTTGGCAGCAATATTCTAAGCATGGACAAATGGTAGGTTTATAGATCAGGACCAATAATATTGCTGATTCTTCTTTGGGTCTTATCAAGGAACTCAAGGTAAATAGCAAGAGCACCAGACCATATGTGGAAGCAATATTCTAAGCATGGACAAATGGTAGGTTTATAGATCAGGACCAATAATATTGCTGATTCTTCTTTGGGTCTTATCAAGGAGCTCAAGGTAAATAGCAGGTTTTGGACCATACCAAAATGGCAATATTCTTTTGGAAAAATGGTAGGTTTATAGATCAGGATCAATATTGCTTTCTTTGGGTCTTATCAAGATAACTCAAAGGTAAATAAAAATAAGCACATGGACCATATGTGGCAAAAATATTCTAAGCATGGACAAATGGTAGGTTTATAGATCAGGACCAATAATATTGCTGATTCTTATTTGGGTCTTATCAAGGAGCTGTTTAAATAGCAGGTGTACCAGACCATATGTGGCAGCAATATTCTAAGCATGGACAAATGGTAGTTTTATAGATCAGGACCAATAATATTGATTCTTCTTCTTTTGGATTTTATAAAGGAACTCAAGGTAAATAGCAAGTGCCATCAGACCATATGTGGCAGCAATATTCTAAGCATGGACAAATGGTAGGTTTATAGATCAGGACCAATAATATTGCTGATTCTTCTTTGGGTCTTATCAAGGAACTCAAGGTAAATAGCAAGAGCACCAGACCATATGTGGCAGCAATATTCTAAGCATGGACAAATGGTAGGTTTATAGATCAGGACCAATAATATTGCTGATTCTTCTTTGGGTCTTATCAAGGAACTAAAGGCTCCAAGAGCACCAGACCATATGTGGCAGCAATATTCTAAGCATGGACAAATGGTAGGTTTATAGATCAGGACCAATAATATTACTGATTCTTCTTTGGGTCTTATCAAGGAGCTCAAGGTAAATAGCAAGAGCACCAGACCATATGTGGCAGCAATATTCTATGAAGCATGGACAAATGGTAGGTTTATAGATTGCTGATTCTTCTTTGGATCTTATCAAGGAACTCAAGTAAATAGCAAGAGCACCAGACCATATGTGGCAGCAAAATTCTAAGCATGGACAAATGGTAGGTTTATAGATCAGGACCAACAATATTGCTGATTCTTCTTTGGGTCTTATCAAGGAACTCAAAGTAAATAGCAAGGAGCACCAGACCATATGTGGCAAAATTATTCTAAGCATGGACAAATGGTAGGTTTATAGATCAGGACCAATAATATTGCTGATTCTTCTTTGGGTCTTATCAAGGAACTCAAGGTAAATAGCAAGAGCACCAGACCATATGTGGCAGCAATATTCTAAGCATGGACAAATGGTAGGTTTATAGATCAGGACCAATAATATTGCTGATTCTTCTTTGGGTCTTATCAAGGACTCAAGGTGAAATAGCAAGAGCACCAGACCATATGTGGCAGCAATATTCTAAGCATGGACAAATGGTAGGTTTATAGATCAGGACCAATAATATTGATTCTTCTTTGGGTCTTATCAAGGAAACTCAAGGTAAATAGCAAGAGCACCAGACCATATGGCAGCAATAAAAAGCATGGACAAATGGTAGGTTTATAGATCAGGACCAATAATATTGCTGATTCTTCTTTGGATCTTATCAAGGAGATCAAGGTAAATAGCAGGAGCACCGGACCATATGTGGCAGCAATATTCTAAGCATGGATGAATGGTAGTTTTATAGATCAGGGCCAATAATATTGCTGATTCTTCTTTGGATTTTATCAAGGAGCTCAAGGTAAATAGCAGGACCACCGGACCATATGTGGCAGCAATATTCTAAGCATGGACGAATGGTGGGTTTAGAGATCAGGACCAATAATATTGCTGCTTCTTCTTTGGATCTTATCAAGGAGATCAAGGTAAATAGCAGAAGCACTGGACGATATGTGGCAGCAATATTCTAAGCATGGACAAATGGTAGGTTTATAGATCAGGACCAATAATATTGCTGATTCTTCTTTGGGTCTTATCAAGGAACTCAAGGTAAATAGCAAGAGCACCAGACCATATGTGGCAGCAATATTCTAAGCATGGACAAATGGTAGGTTTATAGATCAGGACCAATAATATTGCTGATTCTTCTTTGGATCTTATCAAGGAGCTCAAGGTAAATAGCAAGAGCACCAGACCATATGTGGCAGCAATATTCTAAGCATGGACAAATGGTAGGTTTATAGATCAGGACCAATAATATTGCTGATTCTTCTTTGGATTTTATCAAGGAACTCAAGGTAAATAGCAAGAGCACCAGACCATATGTGGCAGCAATATTCTAAGCATGGACAAATGGTAGGTTTATAGATCAGGACCAATAATATTGCTGATTCTTCTTTGGATCTTATCAAGGAACTCAAGGTAAATAGCAAGAGCACCAGACCATATGTGGCAGCAATATTCTAAGCATGGACAAATGGTAGGTTTATAGATCAGGATCAATGGAATTCTTTTTGGATCTTATCATTGAACTCAAGGTAAATAGCAAGAGCACCAGATCATATGTGGCAGCAATATTCTAAGCATGGACAAATGGTAGGTTTATAGATCAGGACCAATAATATTGATGATTCTTCTTTGGATTTTATCAAGGAACTCAAGGTAAATAGCAAGAGCAACCAGACCATATGTGGCAGCAATATTCTAAGCATGGACAAATGGTAGGTTTTATAGATCAGGACCAATAATATTGGTTGATTCTTCTTTGGATCTTATCAAGGAGCTCAAGGTAAATAGCAGGAGTTTTCAGACCATATGTGCAGCAATATTCTAAGCATGGACAAATGGTAGGTTTATAGATCAGGACCAATAATATTGCTGATTCTTCTTCTTGGATCTTATCAAGGAGCTTTTAAATAGCAAGCACCAGACCATATGTGGCAGCAATATTTAAGCATGGACAAATGGTAGGTTTATAGATCAGGACCAATAATATTGCTGATTCTTCTTTGGATTTTATCAAGGGCTCAATTAAATCAGATGCACCAGACCATATGTGGCAGCAATATTAAGCATGGACAAATGGTAGGTTTATAGATCAGGACCAATAATATTGCTGATTCTTCTTCAAATTTTATCAAGAACTCAAGGTAAATAGCAGAGCAATTCAGACCATATGTGGCAGCAATATTCTAAGCATGGACAAATGGTAGGTTTATAGATCAGGACCAATAATATTGCTGATTCTTCTTTTTGGATTTTATCAAGGAACTCAAGGTAAATAGCAACTGCACCAGACCATATGTGGCAGCAATATTCTAAGCATGGACAAATGGTAGGTTTATAGATCAGGACCAATAATATTGCTCATTCTTCTTTGGGTCTTATACTAGATCACAGACCAATAATATTCTATTGGACAAATGGTAGGTTTTATAGATCAGGACCAATAATAGATTCTTCTTTGGGTCTTATCAAGGAACTCAAGGTAAATAGCAGGAGCACCAGACCATATGTGGCAGCAATATTCTAAGCATGGACAAATGGTAGGTTTATAGATCAGGACCAATAATATTGCTGATTCTTCTTTGGATCTTATCAAAGGAACTCAAGGTAAATAGCAAAGCACCAGACCATATGTGGCAGCAATATTCTAAGCATGGACAAATGGTAGGTTTATAGATCAGGACCAATAATATTGCTGATTCTTCTTTGGATCTTATCAAGGAACTCAAGGTAAATAGCAGGAGCACCAGACCATATGTGGCAGCAATATTCTAAGCATGGATGGAAAATGGTAGGTTTATAGATCAGGACCAATAATATTGCTGATTCTTCTTTGGGTCTTATCAAGGAACTCAAGGTAAATAGCAAGAGCACCAGACCATCTTGTGGCAGCAATATTCTAAGCATGGACAAATGGTAGGTTTATAGATCAGGACCAATAATATTGCTGATTCTTCTTTGGGTCTTATCAAAGGAACTCAACTTTAAACAATAAGAGCACCAGACCACATGGCAGCAATATTCTAAGCATGGACAAATGGTAGGTTTATAGATAAGGACCAATAATATTTGCTGATTCTTCTTTGGGTCTTATCAAGGAACTCAAGGTAAATTCAAGAGCACCAGACCATATGTGGCAGCAATATTCTAAGCATGGACAAATGGTAGGTTTATAGATCAGGACCAATAATTTTGCTGATTCTTCTTTGGATCTTATCAAGGGAACTCAAGGTAAATAGCAAGAGCACCAGACCATATGTGGCAGCAATATTCTAAGCATGGACAAATGGTAGGTTTTAGTAGGACCAATAATTTTCTGATTCTTCTTTGGTCTTATCAAGGAACTCAAGGTAAATAGCAAGAGCATTGACCATATGAGCATGCAATATTCTAAATGGACAAACTTAGGTTTATAGATCAAGACCAATAATATTGCTGATTCTTTTTTTGGGTCTTATCAAGGAACTCAAGGTAAATTCTTAAGAGCACCAGACCATATGTGGCAGCAATATTCTAAGCATGGACAAATGGTAGGTTTATAGATCAGGACCAATAATATTGCTGATTCTTCTTTGGGTCTTATCAAGGAACTCAAGGTAAATAGCAAGAGCACCAGACCATATGTGGCAGCAATATTCTAAGCATGGACAAATGGTAGGTTTATAGATCAGGACCAATAATATTTGATTCTTCTTTTGGATCTTATGAAATAAAGGAACTCAAGGTAAATAAAAAGAGCACTAGACCATATGTTAAAGCAGCAATATTCTAAGCATTTGGACAAATGGTAGGTTTATAGATCAGGACCAATAATATTGGTGATTCTTCTTTTTGGATCTGATCAAATTGGAACTCAAGGTAAATAGCAAAGCAAAGGTAAATGCAGACCATATGTGGCAGCAATATTCTAAAGCATGGACAAATGGTAGGTTTATAGATCAGGACCAATAATATTGCTGATTCTTCTTTGGGTCTTATCAAGGACTCAAGGTAAATTGATAAACAGACCATATGTGCAGCAGACCATAAACAAATGGTAGGTTTAGCAATATTCTAAGCATGGACAAATGAAAGCAATATTTATTATGGACAAAGGACCAATAATATTGCTAATTCTTCTTTGGGTCTTATCAAGAAATCAAATAAATCACAAAGCACCATTTGGCAACAATATTCTAAACAAATGGACAATGGTAGAATTTTATAGACCAGGACCAATATTAATCAATTGTGGCAGCAAATATTCTAAGACCATGGACAAATGGTAGGTTTATAGATCAGGACCAATAATATTTTTGATTCTTCTTTGGGTCTTATCAAGGAACTCAAGGTAAATAGCAAGAGCACCAGACCATATGTGGCAGCAATATTCTAAGCATGGACAAATATATATATTTATAGATTCAGGATAAATAATATTAAATAGATTTACCTGCATTCTTCTTTGATCTTATCAATCAGGACTCATTAATAAATGATTCTTCTTTGGGTTGAAGGAACGAAAGGACCATATATGGCAGCAATATTCTAAGCATGGACAAATGGTAGGGTTTATAGATCAGGACCAATAATATTGCTGATTCTTCTTTGGGTCTTATCAAAGGAACTCAAGGTAAATAGCAAGAGCACCAGACCATATGTGGCAGCAATATTCTAAGCATGGACAAATGGTAGGTTTATAGATCAGGACCAATAATATTGCTGATTCTTCTTTGGCAATATTCTTATCAAGGAACTCAAGGTAAATATGTCGAGAAGCACCAGACCATATGTGGCAGCAATATTCTAGACATGGACAAATGGTAGGTTTATAGATCAGGACCAATAATATTCTGATTCTTCTTTGGGTCTTATCAAGGAATGTAAAGTAAATTCTAAATGGACAAATGGTAGGTTTATAGACCAGACCAATAATTCTCATTCTTCTTTGGATCTTATCAAAGGAACTTCATAAATGGACAACCATTAGTAAAGCATGGACAAATGGTAGGTTTATAGATCAGGACCAATAATATTGCTGATTCTTCTTTGGGTCTTATCAAAGAACTCAAGGTAAATAGCAAGAGCACCAGACCATATGTGGTGCAATATTCTAAGCATAGGTTTATAGACAGGAATGGTGGTTTAAAGATCAAGGACCAAGGTTTTAAAGCACCAGACCATGATTCATTCATTTGGATTCTTCTTTTATCTTAAGGAACTCAAGGTAAATAGCAAGAGCACCAGACCATATGTGGCAGCAATATTCTAAGCATGGACAAATTGTAGGTTTATAGATCAGGACCAATAATATTGCTGATTCTTCTTTGGATCTTATCAAGGAGATCCAACCATATGGTTTAATTTAGACCATATCAGCAATATTCTAAGCATGGACAAATGGTGGGTTTATAGATTCAGGACCAATAATAAGAAAATTCTTCTTTGGATTTTATCAAGGTACTCAAGGTAAATAGCAGGAGCACCAGACCATATGTGGCAGCAATATTAAAAAAAAGAATGGTAGGTTTTGAGATCAGGACCAATAATTGCTGATTCTTCTTTGGATCTTATCAAGGAGCTAAAATAAATAAAGGGCACTGGACCATATATGGCAGCAAAAATATTTCTAAGCATGGACAAATGGTAAATTATCAATAAGACTGATTCTTAGATCAATTTAATTAAATTTGGGAGCACCAGACCAATGTGGCAAAACAGGTAAAATGGACGAATGGTAGGTTTAGAATCAGGCGGCACCTTCTTTGATCTTATGGAGCTCAAGGTAAAATGCATTTTGGCAGTAATATTCTAAAGTTGTCTCATTAGAACAATTGAGAAAGAACACAACAGTGAGTTAGCATTCATATAAATTTTTAAAGGTTGTCTCCCAATTACTTTAGTTTTTGATTTTTAAAAATTTGCCACATCTATGCTTGGAAAATCACTACTTTTACAACATTCTAAAAACTAATACAATAAAATAAGACTAATGCAATGCAATATTTATCATTTACCAATCTATAAAGAAATAAATATGAAAACAATTTTTATTCATAAATTTATAAACATTTATTAAATTATTAAAATATATGAACCAACTATAAGGAAATCCTTATTATTTACCATTTTATAAAGTTTGAATCAATTGGCAATTAGCCAATGTTTTGCCAACCATTTCAATAAACATTATAATAAATGGTGTAAATAAATAATCTCATAAATAAATAGTGTTTATTATTTTTGTTGTCAATTCTCAAGTACAAAGAAAATGTATAAATTCATTTTCATATGTTTAGGTTTTATTACAATTCTAATCATTGCTTTTTTAAAACAATAAACATTGCTTTTGAAGGTTTTAAAATAATAATGGTATCAAAGGAAAAAAAACCATTCCTTTTGACATTTTTTTTTTTTTTGGACACAAAAGATTTTTTTTTTTTTATTTTATAAATTTTTTAATTTTTAAAAATTTATTTGAATAGATGTTTTATAAATTTTAAATTTTGTTAGAATTTAATCTAATAGCCAGCACTTTTTTGAGATCTTCAATTTGATTAAAATATTATTTTATCAATTAAATTTTTTTTTTTTTTTTTTTTTTAGTTATTAAAACCTCAACATTTTTAGAATTTTTTTGAGGACTAGATTTGAATATTTTAATATGATTTTTTTTTTTCAGTGTCATAATTTAATTATATTTTTAATTCAAATTTTTGGATTATTTTTTCTTTGTTATCAAAGTTCCAAAAAATAATTATTTAAAGGATTAAATTAATCATTTTATTAAAAAAAAAAAATATTTTTATTTTGAATTTTATGAAAAAAATATTTAACAATTCTTATAATATAAAATAAGAAATCTATTTAAAAAAAAAGGGATAAATTTAATTTTTTAAAAAAAATATTTTTTACCGTTTTTGTCAGAAAATTTAAACATTTGAAGAAAACATTTATAATTTTTTTTTTTTTTTTTATTTTTTTTGAAATCAAAATTCTTTTATTAATAAATGTTTTTCCATGTTTTGTCATCATCAAAAAAAAATCCAGTCCAAATGATTAAATTCAAAAATTTAATATTTTCTTGTAAAATAGGCAATCCTGAAACAGGGCTTCAATATATATTATTTGATAAAAAAATTTTTAAAAATGAATAAAAAAAATATTTATTTTTTATATTTTTTTTCTTTTATAACAAATTTTTTATTAAAAAATTAAAAAAAATTTATTGGAATTATCTTTAAATTTTATCAATTAAAAGAAAAAAAAAGAAATTAAAAAAGTCTGCATTTTTTTTGCCCAAATTTTTTTGTCATTTTTTTCTTGATTAATTATTTTCTTTTTTTTTTTATTTTTTCTACTTCAAATTTATATAATAAAAATAATATCTTTGAAAATGAAACAAAATTTTAAAAACAAATTTTTGATTATGTTTTACTAAATATCCCAAAATATACATGAAATCAAAACATTAAAAGGATTTTTTTTGAATCAATTAAAAAACCAGTAAGTTTTTAATCAAAAAAAAATTTAAAGGGTTTATTTAAGCTAATTTAATTCATTCTTTTTTTTTTTTTTTTTTTTATTAAATTGAACAAAATTTTGTTTGTGGAAAATAAATAATAGAAATTTTGCCAAAATTTTAAATTGACCATTCAAAAATAATTTTTCTTTTATTAATGTTAAAATTTTTATTTTAAAATTTTAAAAATAAAAATTATTTAAATTATGGGAAAAATAGTTGGAATTAAACAGAATATAAAGAAAAAAAAAAAAAAATTTTTTTTTAAAAAAAAAAATCTTTAAAAAAAAAAAAAAAAATAATAGAAAAAAAAAAAAATATTTAAATTTTTAAAAATTTAAAATAAAAAAGCATTTTTTAAATATGGCAATTTTTAAAATATTTTTTAAATAATTTAAATATTTCAAAAATTAAATAAAAATTAAAAAAAAAAATAAAATTTTAATAAAAAAAGAAACAATCATTTCAATAATGAAAAAAACTCATTTCTAAAAAAAAAAAAAAAAAAAATTAGTTTTTTTTTTTTTTTTTTATTTTTAATGTCATTTTTTAAAAAAATGAAAAAATTTTAAAAGAATAAAAAATAAAAAAAAAAAAAAAAAAAAAAAAAATTTATAAAAATTAAGAAATTTGTATATAAATGACAAAAATATATTATAAAATCAACCATGAAAATCTCTGCTTAAAATTTTAATTTTAATATTTATATATATATTATATATTATATAAAATATTATCAGAAATTAATCTGAATTTAATCTATTTTTTATATTTAAAAAAAAATTCCTTTTAAAAAATCAAGTCATTTTATATAAAAAATTTTTTTTTAATTAAATCAATTATAAAATTTTTATTTATATATAATATGATATATTATATATTTTAAATTTGAATATAAAATGAAACAATTTATGATGTTATTTTTATCAGGATCATTCTATATCACTAATTTTTGATAGAAAACAAATTGCAAAAATCTTTTTTTAAAAAAAAAATTTTTTTAAATGTGCTGAAAAAAAAAATGTAAATTAAAGGATTTTTTTTCCTAAAACAGAAAATTATTTTAATTCTCTTTCAAAATTCAACCACTTTTTTGCATTTTTTTTTTTTTAAATGTTTCTTTGAAAGAAAAAGTTAAAAAAATAATTTAAATTAGTATATATAAATAATTTTAAAAATATGATGAAAGTCTTTTTTGCACCATATTTAACACAGTTATTTAAATTTACAAAAAAATTTGAAAACTATTTATTAGAAGAGTTTTTATTTACAAAAATAATTCTATATTCACAACAATAAAAACTAAAACAATCATAAAACTTTTAATGAAAATATTTATCATTTACCAATTTATAAAAAAAAAAAAAAAAAAAAAAAATTTTTACACAATTAAACCAAATTATTCAAAATAATGAACCATGAAAGGAAATTTATTATTTACCATTTTATAAAGTTTGAATCATTTGGCAATTAGCCAATGTTTTGTCAACCATTCAATAAAAAAAAAAAAATAAAAAAAAATTTTTACAAAACTGAAAAAATTAAAAAATTATAAATAAATTAAAATAAATTTTCACATAAATAACAGTAAAATTTTTAAAATTCTTTTATTAGTTGAAAATTCAATTAAGAAAATATATTTGAATTCAAGTTCAGCATGTTTACATAAATATTATATTTTTTTGAAAAATACATTTGTTGTTTTTTTTTAAATAAAATTTTCAAAAAACACATCATGTAATTATTTTATTCAATAATTTAATAGGTAACAATAAAAAACAAAAAATATAAATAAATAGTTTTTAATAAAAAAAAATTTCAATTCTCAAGACAAAACCATAAATGAATTTTAATGTTTTTTTTTATTATTTTTCTAATCATTTTTTTAAAAAAATAAAACTGAGCCATGAAAAACCAATTATTATTCAAAAGAAAAATGTCTATTCATTTATTGGAAATGTTTCAGAAGAAAAAAAACAAAACATCAATTTTTTTTTTTTAGGTTTGATTTTGATTATTTTGTTGATTAATGGCCTAAAACATTTGAAAATATTTCAAGATAAAAAATTTTTCAATTGGGTCAAATTATAAACTCAAAAAGTTTTTTGCAAATAACTAATTAAATTTTGAAAAAATAATAAATCCTGTCAAAGGTATTTGTTTTTTTTTTATTCTCATTAATAAATTTATTATGTCAAATTTCACTAAACTCTAAAAAAAATTGTAAAAATTTTTTTTTTATTTGTTTAATAAAAATTTATACAAAAAAAATTTTTGGTTTAAATTTCATTTTTGAAAAAAAATTCACCTTTTCCTACATTTGAATTAAAATTTTGGAAATTAAAAAAAAACATCAAAAAAAAAATCTTTTTTAGAAAAAAAACAAAAAGTAGATGATAGTATAAAATTAATTTTAAAAATAGTTATTTTTTTTTAAAAATTTTATATTCCACTAATTTTTTAAAAAAAATTTTTAAAATTAAATCCTTTTAAAAAAATGAAAAAATTATTTAATTGAAAGCTAAATGATTTAAAATTTACTATTTCCATTAATTAAAATAAATATGGTCTATTTAAAACAGAAATTATATTGATTGGAATCAATTTTTTTTCAGTAAAATATTAAAAATTGCCTATTTTGGAGATTTAAAAAAAATTTTTAATTTTTTTTTTTTAAAAATCTTTCAAAAAAAATAAAATATATATTTCTGAAATGTTATTTGAGGAAAATTTCAAATTTAAAGTTAAATTAATCTGATTTGAAACAAATATTTTTATAGCATAAAATGTTGTATACATTACATTTCTTAACCACAGGGTCTTGTTTTTTTCTGAATTTAATTGATTTATTTACAAAACAAAATTTATTGTTCATATTGTTATAGTTATATGTTTGGAGATGATTATTTTTTTTTTTTTTTTTTTATTTTAAGAGAACAACCCTTAAAACATGTGACCTTTTAATGATAGATTTATTGGTTTTGTACATCCATACTAAAAAAGAAATTCTGCATGTAATCACATATTAATCACAAATTAAAATTCTTTTAAAAATATTAAGGGTTTCCAGATTGTAATAAGCTTTACAATATATGACTGGTAAATATAGTTTTACTTAATAACAATATTTCCTAAAAATTATCACATTGAAACTGAATTTTAAGAGTTAAATCTTTATAAATTATTCAATTTAAAATTGTAAAAAATGAAAAAAATCTTGTAAAAATTCATTTTTCATCAAAAAAATTTTTTTTCTTCAGACAATATTGTCTTTAATATATATTATTCATAAAAGCAATTAAAAGCTTCTCTAATTAAATAATGTCTTAGTTTTATTGCATTTTTTATTTTTCAATTCAGAACAGATTTTAGGTAAGACGGGGTCCAATTTTGCAAAACAAATTTGGTGATTTAAATTCTTCAATAAATTCTGCTTTTAACTAATATAGTCACTAAAAATTATCATGTTGACTTTCTTTTTTTTTCATAAAATTAATTAAGTATTTGAAACACATGTAAAAAAAATATTTTTACCGAGATTTTCTAAAAAAAAAAAAAAAAAAATAATTTAATTCATTTGTGAATAAGTCCTGAAAATTTCATTAAAATCTGACAATTATTTGATTTTTGCAAGAATTTCCAAATTAATTTGTCTGTCATTGCAAAACAAGGCTAAAATTTGTTATGGTAAAATTTAGTACAACCACTGATGCAAAAAAACAAGTTTTTTAAAACTATGTTTTCATTATGTTTGGAGCATATTTCCCTCATAGTATGCTGATTTTTTAATGATTTCATGGATTAATTTTTTGATAGTAATAATTAATTTTTAGTTTTAATAATATTCAGTTCTTAACTTTTTAATGTTAATTTTAAAATTAAATTTTTTTTAATATTAGTATTCTTAGTTTTTTATATTACATTTATTTTTTAATATTAATTTTCAATTTTTTAATAAAGGGTGTGGCAGAAATACGTCCCACATATGCTTCTCACATAATGGTAAAACATTGCCTCTAATATTTTACCATTATATGGAAGCTATTTCTGGATGGTATATGTGAGAGGTATTTCTCTTGCACTCTGTATTAATATTATATTTAAAAAATTTTAATGCTAATTCTAAATTTTTCATGTTAATATTAAATTTTTAACATAGATATTAAATTTTAAAATTTTCTGTTTTATCAATATTAATTTTTTTTTATTTTTTGATATTAATATTGAATTTTTAATTTTAATAATAATAATATTCAGTTCTTTTTTTTTTAATATTAATATTAAATTAGTAATTTTTGATATTAGCATTCTTAATTTTTTAATGTTAATTTTATGTTTTAATATTAATTCTGAAATTTCAATTTCTTGATATTAATTAATATCAAGTTAAGTTTTAATTTTTAAAATCTATTTATAAAAAGAAGTAAAAAAAATGTTGAAATTTTTTTTAAAGTTCACTTCGTTTAGGAAAATAAAATTTATTTGCAATTTTTGGCTATGTATTACTTTTTCTGATTTAGCCCTAAAACATTCACGTGTGGTAGGACGTCTACTTGTGATCTTACAAGAAGGGATAAATTTAACACCTTCCAGTCATGGCAATGGTAAGACTATGTGCATGTGCTGACAACGAATCCAAAAAGCATGCAATGGACCACAATCTTATTCATAATACTCATTTTTTGTTTGTTTGTTTGTATGTTTACAATTTTTTCTTTTCACTTTTTTTACTTTAACCATTGAATCTTTGGCAAACTTGGATCTTCGTGCCCGAAAAAAAAAAAAAAACGTAGTATAAAAAAGACATTTTTTTTTTTTCCATTGATACTTCTATTATGCTAACTACCTTCATTCCTCGGCATTGTTTATTGTTTTAAAAAGTGATGATTAGAATTGTAATAAAAGCTAAACATGATGAACGTGAATGTATACATTATAAGCACAGAACAGTTCTTTTGATATTCTTTTTTTTTTCGTCTGCACAAATGTCCAAGTTTGTCGAAAAATTTATATCAGGCTGCCTGTTGATAATGCTTGATTTTTATTCGTTTTTTTTTCTATTTTCATTGTAATTATTTAGTTGTTTTTATCACAATTTTCCTCAGGTCCTCAATCTACAGTAGTGAGATGATAGCTTCGAAAATTTGGAAATAATTGATTAACAGTCAGTGTGATTTGCCTTAGAGAAGCCTGGTTGAATGCACCAGTTACATTAACTGACAAAGCTTCTGGTTTGGTGCTTCTGCTATGTATCTAGAGATTCTTGAGAAAATCCAAAAAGAATCTGCAATATTATCAGTCTCAACCTGGCATCTTGGCTTCAGTCACTTTCCCTGTGCTTTTTTTATAAATATTTTAAAGGCAATTATTCTAATGAGTTTTTCTATTTGCTACTTCATCTTCATGAATTTAAGTGTAGTACTATATTAGCAGTTAGGTCTCAACACTTCACTCTTGTAAATTTGCTTGATGTAACTAAGTCCTAGGTTAATAGTTTCTTCTCTCATGCCTCTCGCTTGCGGAATTTGTTGCTGTCTTCTTGCTTTCCTGTCAACTAGAATCTTCAAAAATTTAAAGGCAACATTAATCGTCATCTTTTGTTTCATGTTTTGTTTTCTTGAATCCTGTCCTTTTTCTGAACAATATTTTCTCAGTTTTTTTCACAGTCAGTAACCCCTTACGTCTTCCTTGGCGGCTTTATTACCTTGCTTGGTGTAAAATGATTTAAAAGAAAGAAAAAAAACTGCAAGATCTCAATGGTTTTGCCAAAATATAACCTGTAGATCAGTCCTTCATTCCATGGCCTTTCTTACCGCCTTCTTTGCTTCGGTTTTTATTTTTACACCAATGGATGGCTACTCGAATTCAAGCACACCCATTTGCTAGGGGACATATACAATCCCTGTTGCAGACACCTGCTCAAGCACATCTGTATTTGTTCAGCACCTGTAGAGAACACCTGGAGAGGTGTTGTAGCATACCTACAGACGATAATCAGTATGTCGCCATTCACATAAATACAGTAGTAAATAATGTATGTTGGTCTGCAGTTGGTGATACATTATGGAATTCACTTGACTCACTTCTAGCAGTTAACTATTTCTTCTATGCGCCGCTGGCTAATCTTATATGTGTTGTTCTTGTCCTAAGTATTTTCATTCATTATCAACCTTTGTTTGATTATTCTATTCAGGAACCTTCCCTAGGTTACAACAGGGTGTATACTGCAACTTGGTTGATTTTGTACACTATTTGTATTAGTAACAACATTATTATTTTCATTTTATTCTCAATAGATTGTCAGCCATCATTAATTTTGACTAATATTTACTTTCATCATAATTTTTAAAGTAAATGTGAGGGGGTGATGTAAAGTTGTCAGCTAAGAAGGAATTGCAAAAAAAAAAAATCTGATGTGTGGTGATTTGGACAGATTTCTGAAAGTGGGTCTGGGCAAAAATTTTTCAGCACCCTCTGGTTAAAATTAATAATTGTTGAAAATGGTTCTTCTAATGAATAATGAAAATAAGATGACAATCCTTTATTTAAAATATCAAATGACTAAACTTAGTAGAGCAAGTATTAGGATTAATGTGTTATATTTAAATATTTGAATAGGGCACCCAGTAAGGTTCAAACTCACTGATAAGTAAGAGTTAAGTTTCTTGAGATTAGCTTGCTAAGCATTGCCCCATGTCAAAGTAATCATTACTAAGCTTAGCTTTGTCTGGCACAAGGCTATTTGAAGAGGTATAGAATACCTAGTGAGGGTTTAACCATTGCTCTATGCAAGACCAAAAACTAAATTTATCTTCATCTGGCACGAGGCCACAGGTATGGAGCATCCAGTGACAATTGAACTCAGTACTGTTATAATAGTCTATGAGGCCAGATTGATAACTATCGCCCTCTGACAAGTTGCCTAACATTAATCTTAGCTTAATCTGGCTCAAGGCCACAGGTATAGAGCATCCAGTAAACAATACAAATGGTCTTCTGACTATCATTGTAAATAATTATTCTATAGCAAAACTGCCATTTACTATGACAAACTTCCTTTTTATAATCCCTTCTATGGGGCATTCACTACTTTACAAATGGTCTGCAGGATTGGCTTGTTAACCACAACTAAAGCACTCTCAATAATTTTTTTCATTATTTTAAACAGGTTTCTTCTTCCTATGAATGTTGTATTATTCAGTATGTTTTTTATGGCATAACTAATCAAGCATTATCAACAAAGAAGTCAATGCTTGTTGAAACTCACATTATTAAACTTAACGATGTATGTCCTCTTTTCAGTTAATCTAAAATGAAATTATTGACTATGAGAAATCTGTTTTATTAAAGCTACCTAATCTGTACATAAAATTGATTTATTTCTCAGAAATAAATCAATTATGATACTGTAATGTTATTGTTGTGTGTGTGTGTGTGTGTGTGTGTATATATATATATATATAAGTAACTATACTCATTTGGTGAAAAAACTCAGATGATGCAATTTGCAAATATAAATATAACAAAACAAATTGGTATCTGGGGAAAAAATTTGAAAAAAAAAGAAAGAACTAGAAACATGTAAACATCTGAGTAGGACAAAAAAAAAAATTGTCCCATGCCTTAATTTCGAGTTCCCCCATAAAAACAATCAAGTAAATAAGATAAAACATAAAGTGCTCAATACGCTAAGCAGAGCAGAAAATAAAAATTTTATTTTCATTTTATATATATATATATATATATATAAAATATAGACCAGGAAACAATAATATTAAAGTGTTCAATACACATATAAAAAGATAAAAATTTAACATGTAGAGCTTTTAAGTATAAAAAATTAAGAGATGCTTTTCATTTACATCTGGTTAAAATGAAAATGTTTCATTTCATTTTGCTTTTGGTGGCCTTCTTCAGGTCTCAGTCAATTCACATAAACTGGAATTAGAAATTTCAAACTGGACCCTTTACTTAATCTACAGGGACAGATTGTTCACATTCTATTGTCTGTGTTTTGGAATATCTCATTCTTTTTTAGTACTGCTCAGTTATTGCTAGCTCCACTTCCACTGAGTCTGTACTACCAAGCCCAGGGATTGAACTCACAGGTATTATGTGACCAAATTCATGAAGCAATGCTTTAATCTACTAAGCTCTTTTCCTACTGATTCTCAAGAATTAAAGTGTGAATTCATGAATTTGATGAAATAGTAACTTTGAGTTCAATCTCTGAGCCAGACAGTGGAAACAGGGCAAGCAACAACTGATCAGTACTAAATAAGAATGAAATGGCATATCCCTGAGCATGGTCAGTAGAACAAAAACCATCTACTTCCTTTCATTAAATCAGTGCTTCTTGAACTATGGTTCGCAACCCCAAATGGGACTGCGAAGCAAAATGCTGGGGTCGTGAAAATTAAATTCAAACATTGAATTTCAGTTTATATGTTATTTCACAAATATTTAACATGATGCGTCATGCAACTAGTGCAGTAATAAAACGTGCATGTAGTGCATTGCAACTAGTGCAGTGACAACAGATGTATTTTCAGTGTAGGTGGTTAATACCTGGGGTTGCAAAAAATCTCATTATGAAAAATGGGATCACGAAAAAGTCTTAAGAAGCACGGCATTAAATAAAGGGTTCAATCTGAAAGGTTACTTAGTGTGACAGACCCTTGAAGAAGGCCAGAGGGTACCACAGCCGAAGCATTGTGACAGTTACATGAAAAATGAGGACATTAGTCCAGCAATAAATAAAATATTCAAGTGAACAAGAAAATATATTACAAAGTAATCCAGAAATGATTATAAACACTTTTCTTTTTTGTAAAGGTGCCTGTTTTGTTTTTCAGTTCGTTAATAGCAGGATGTTTTTATTGTGTTCCGTGTTTTAAATAAAAAGGTTAACTGAAAAGGTCGACTACATACATCAATGCATGTAAACTCTGCCCTATAACATTTCTTAGATTCACAGACACTTCTGGTAATTGCATGGTTAGCATGTTACTCAAGAACAGTTTGAAACTGCTTCCCTTCATCAACTGGCCTGGCTTTGTTGCACTTGTTAGCATGCTCTTCTTTCTCTCTCAGCAAATACCATGAGAGGTGTTGGACGTCTGCTGGTGGTCATTGTCGAAGGCGCTGACCTTGTTGCCTGTGACATCAATGGTAGGCTTCTCTATATTTAAGTCCAACACTTTGTTTTAATTCATGATAATCAATTTAATGGATTTTCTTTTATATTGCAGCTGTATTATCTCTAATCATATTATTTGATAGTTTTAATTTTGTTTCTGTTTGTTTTCAACCGACCTAGAGGAAACAGTAAAAGAGAAAATGGGGCCTACGAACTCACTGACACAAAATGGGCCCAACTACGTGTGTTTACTGGCAATAGGTAACTGCCACTGATATTATCACTACTGTAATGTTACGTTAGTAACTTCTAATGAGATAGGTAAAAATAACTGTTTATTCACTTCTGGACTCAGTTGAATCAAGGGTATGTAGGTTTAGGTGTTTCTTCAAGCACTCAATCTTTTTGCAAGGATGTAAAGAATTCTGTCTCTCCTCTCATAAGTCAAGAGGCTATACACTAGGAAACAGTAAAAGAGGAAATGTGTACTATGAAAACACAGGCACAAAATGGACTTTATCTTTTTGTTGCAGGCAGTAGGCAAGTGGTACTGATAATATCACAACTGTAATGTTATTTTTATAACATCTGATAGGAATACTAGATAAATAAAAATAATTCATTTGCTACTTAGGTTAACAGCGACCAAATCAAGAGTAGTTTCAGGGCTTTCTTCAAACAGCAAGGAAGTGAGGGGTTATCATCATAATTCTTCGACCTCCCTGTGGTTGCTTGGAACTTCATTAACAATCACTTTCTACACTGCTCGGTCCTGCATTGCTGTTCCCAGATCCCCAATGTCCAACCCTGAGTCCCAAGCCATGGTGTCTGCGCTTGAGATACTATTCATCCTCATCAGCCTTCGACTGTGGTTGGTGGGAACTCCATTAACAATCCCTTTCCACACTGCTCAGTCCTGCATTGCCTTCCCCAAATCCTTAATGTCCAACCCTGAATCCTGAGCCATGGTATCTGGGAAAGCCAACAGGATGATCCTACCATCCGCTCACTGGCAATGGCCGGCAAACTGAATTCCCCTCATAAGTTGGGCGTTTTTATAACTTCCTGCTGTCCAGCTGTTTTGTATGTTGATATCCCAAATTCAGTTGGGTTCACTTCCTTTGAAGCCTGATTCTACCCTTGATGGCTTTGAAATCTCCTTCAAGGTCAGCCCTTGAAGCAACCAGATCTTTTGACGTTCTGAGATGACATTGACTATAAAACTTACTTTGTAACTTCTTTAGTTAACTACAGATCAACTCTTCTTAGAGCAAATGTTCGGAATGTGCATTAAAGGTACCTAGGTTTTTGGCATTCTGAGGTGACACCAAATACAAAATTTGCTTGGTATCTCTTAGAATAAACCCGGTACTTATTGGGGAATTTTCAAACAAAAGTTCTTGATGGATAATAAATTTGATTCAAATCTCTGGTATTTCTTTGTGTGAATCACATACTACACCCCTACTGCTGCTGTTCATGAATTGGTTTGATTGCTTAAAAACAATTTCATAGTTTTAAAATTATTAAAAAAAAAAAGAAAATCTGAAAAGTTGTAGAAAATTGTCCAAAAATAAATTTAATTTGACCTATGCATTTTTAACTACCATATACACATTTGTATAATTTATCTATATGCAAATTACCCCATCATTTTTTATGGGTACTATGTTCATTAATAATTGGAACTGGAGGTATGGCATGGCGAAGCAGTTATCAGCATCAAAAACAGAATCGGCAAACTAAGTCCAAATTTTGGCTGGTAATTACTACCCCAGAAAATTTAGACTGAAAAGAATTTGCTATCAATAAATGACCGACTTGTCTCTTTTCTTTTGCTTTAAGAAAGCCTTTTTCTTATTAATTTATCAATTTCATTTCTAAATAGCAACCAATACTGTCCTTTAATCCAGACATTGATCTAATATTTTTGAAAGGAAATTCACTCCAGAGGAACCTTTTCATTTGTTTGTAATTTTAGAAAGGTTTTGAAAATCTACATTGGCCATTATTTGTAATTCGAAGGGGAATTATCTAATTTATCTAACTGTAAAGTTGATCGTTTATTCTTGAACAAATATTCAAGTGTATCAAAAGTATCTTCGTTTTTAAACACCATTATGTTTTTGGAAATTTATGGCATCTTCGGACGATACTAGCAATGGAGTTCTTCATTGTCTTACATCTTAAAAGACCACTATTAATAAATGATGGTCATCCACTGTTGGGTTTTATTTCAGAAGACAAGTCACCATCCTCTAAAATGCTTAAATTATATAAATTTTTTATGGGTAATATGCTAATTAATAATTATAACTGGAGCCATTGCATGGCTAAGCAGTTATCCTCATCAAAAACAGGACTGGCAAACTAAGTTCTAATTCTGATCTGGATTTGAACTTACTACCCAAGAGAATTAGCCTGTGAACTGAATTTACTAACAATAAAAGACAAACTTGTCTCTTTTGTTTTTCTTTGAGAAATCCTTTGCTTATTAATTTATCCATGTGATTTCTTTTAAATAGCAAACAATACTGTCCTTTAATTCAAACATTTATTTGCTATTCCTGAAAAAATTTAAATTCACTCCAGAGGATTTTCTACCTATATTTGTAAATTTTGAAAAGTTTTTAAAAACCTGCAATGACTTTTTCCCTGTGATTTAAGAGAAATTAGATTTTTATTATTTTCTCTTCAGATTAAAATCCTTGAATATTCCATGAAGTAGACTTAAATCGACTTTTACACGAGTATATATGGTATGTAAAATGAAGCGCGAGAAAAATATCCGAAAATAAAAAAAGGTTAAATAAAAATCGTTAATGGCTGTGGTCTGCTTCGATTATTGATTTTCTTTGAATCAATATTTCATATGGATTTTCTTTTTCAGCTACAAAGCACAGAGGCCATATTTAATGTTTGCATCAGAATAAACATTCATTGAAAGAATCTAAACAAACTTTAGGCTCTCTGGTTTGTATCTACAATTAACCAACCACATTATGGCCATCAATTCCAATGCAAAAAGTTAAAAGAATTTTCATTCATAAGTTGCTGATCAAACCAACTCATCTCTTTGGTTAAATTAGTGACTTGTATTTGTTGTTTGCTATTTCTTATAAGTGCTGACTTTTTCTATACAAAAGTTACATAAAGTTAATATGTAAAATAAACTGAATGAACAAATAAATGCTATAGATTTTCATGTCAAATCATCTAATAACTGGGAAATTAGTGACCTTAACTTTTATATGCGATCAATTTTATACAAGTATTGAGTATCTTTCTGCCTGAATTTCTGAAATGAGGAGTTATTATTATTTACACTATTTACATTCAGACTATTTACTGCATCTTTGTTGTTGCTACCACAATGTTTTGGTCGTTAAACTCTCCGGTCTTCATCAGGTGTATATTGATCTGGATAACCTGCAGGGAATTCTAAATTGAACCATTTACTTAATCTATGGTGGTAGACTGTTCTCATTCCATAGTTCTTATTTTTAATACTGCTCGGTTATTGCCTGGCTCTTTCCACTGAGTTAAGTACACTCGTCCCAGCCTAGGGATTGAACTTGCAGTTACAAGTAATGGCTGAAACATTGGGATAGCAACAACAAAAATGAAGATAATAGTCAGAATGTAAATGGTGTAAATAATATTAATAAAGTTAGTCCATTTTATTAAAGAGAAAAAATAAAGACAATATATTTTATTTTCCATATTAACTTTAGAGGACAACACATCTACTGTTTACTTCTACTACTTTCAGCCATACTTCTTCATTCCATCATCCCAAAACGTTTGATCTCACTCAGCCAAGAAATTCTCTGGTGTCTTCTTACAGTCTTTCAGGGAATTTATATTTTCATTTCATTAAGAGAATTCTGTAAAGAACAGAATAAATGGCAACCGAAAAATTGGAATATCTAGTGAATATAGCGTATGAGAGAAACCATCTCAACCAAATTTGGTTTGATTCCTACTAACTGGTCTACCATTACTCAATGAGAAATCTCTTGTATAAAACTTTGCAGGTCACTTTTGACATGCTTGATTATTTACAGTACCTTCTCCATCTGCTGCACCAAATATTGAATCACATATTGAATCATATTTTTACCTTTCTTAAAATAAAAAAAATAATAATATGCTGAAAAATTTGCTTATTTCTTCACAAAGAGACAATAAATCTATACAAATTTTGTTAACTTCTTTTTTTTTAACACATGCTGACAGCTGTGATAATTAAATCAAAGATATTTTTGGCCAACCTGTGTAAAGTATTTCTCCACTCCTCTCTATTTCATCCTGATTTGTGCATGTCTACATAACAATCGTTTATGAATTTTTTGCTAACAAGTTTGTCTAACTGTTGCATCCTTCAAATAACAGCACGTTTTCTGCTTTGCATTCTGATTGGACAAGCATAAAAATACAAATCACATGACTGATTTTGAATAATTTGTTATTTTCTTCTTGTTGTTTCTTCAATTTCATATTTATTATTCATAATATTTTGTTCAAAACAGGTTTTAATGAAGGCAAATTTACATTTTAGTGAAGGAAAAAAAAATGTCTACATAGTGTAGTGGATATCAACATTGACAGTGGAACCAGAGTGCTAAATTCAAGTTCCAGCTACACTCACTTTCATGCAAATACCCATGGGAAATTTCTGTCTAAATTTCTGCAATGAGAAGTTATTGTTATTCACGTTATTTAAATTCAGACTAATGACCTGATCTTTGTTGTTATTGTCGCATTGTTTCAGCTGATGTACTCTCTGGCCTTCTTCAGGTTTCAGCCAATACTTTGAGAAAGGTATAAATCCATCTCTTCTTCCTCCAGCTATAGGTTAAATATCAGAGCAGACTGGGTTGTGACTTTCTAAAACAAGATATATTCATTATGAATTTGATGGTCACACAGTACACATGCTCACTCAATTGCATCTCAGTGCTGATTTAGTCACTCCAAGTGACATGGATTGTTCACACATGCGTAGTAAGGTCACCTCTGATTGGTTGCCAAGCTGCATCAAGGCTGTACAATTGCTTCTTGAAATATTCAAAATTGCTGGATACTTTCTGGACAGACCTCATATACATTACTGACAAATATGAAAGAGCTAAAAGCCTTACAAAAATATTCTAACTTTGCAAGATAAATTGAATTTAATATTTGCTTAAAAGAATTTTGTTTACCCCCAAATTTGTGAGATGTTATTTGTCATCATTCCTACCTGACTTTTAGAAACAAGATGATGATATTATTATTATTATTATTATTATTAATTTGTTTTTAAAAACTAGGACCCTGTTTAAAACTTTCTAAAGTTTATTGAATGTAACATACCTGTGGAAATCCTTGCAATACATTGGTTGAAACATTGCAACATACCTGTGTGTTTTAGAATGAACTTATGTTTGATGATTGGTTAACTGCCTGCTAACTTTAAATCTTTGAAAATTGTTTATTGAAAAATATTAAATAAACTATTTTGGATTATAGAAAGTAAAAAACAGATACAAAAATATAAAATTTTATCAAAAATAAGTGCTTTAAACTTGTTCCAACATTATACTCATCTTTGTAAGTTTTATAACCAGATCTGGGCTGATGCAGTCTTCAGCCTTCTTCATTCTCTGAAATTCCAAGATAAGGATTTGTCATTATTCCATGAGATGTTCAGTCTACTAGTCTCATCCTTTTGGCAGATTTATTCTTTGGCTTTCCTGCATTGAAGAAATTGCAGTTATAAAACCAAAAAGAATGAGAATATTAATTCAAAGACCTCTGAGAATAACGATAATGACTCATTTCAGAAACATTAGATGTGTCATGTGTCTTTGAGGACATCTGTGTATGGATTTCTGGGTATTAACCCAGAAATCCATACACGTCTTCAACTCAATTTTTACCAGTGCTCATATTGCAATTTTTGCTGTTATCATTGCTTTTTTTTTTTGCACAGTGGATAAAGGCATTAGTTAGGTTAAGGCAGTGAAAAATTTGGAGAGGGGAATTAACAGGAGATAACTGATAACTGACATCCATTAGACATGGCACGTGGAACTAAAACAGTCTACCCCAGCGAGTGAAATAAAGGGTTCAGTTGGACATTCCAACCACCTGAAGAAGTGTACAATGGCTGAAATGGTTGTGATAAATATGGCAACAAAGATGAGGACAATAGTTCGAATAATGTAAATAGCGTACATAATACCTCATCTCAGAAATATAGATAGATACTGTATTCCTCAAATAAAATGTAATATCAAAATACTTCCTACATTTTAAAGGTTGAAAAAAAGACCAAGGTAACTTTTATTAAAAAAATTATGTCACTGTTGTTTCAACAAAGGGACACAGGTTTCATTCATTTGGTTTTAAAAATGACATACTCCAAATGGTGGCTTCTGTTCAACATACACTGTTGCTGAGCATTTCTAAATTTTTCCATCACCTGGAAGTTCAATTGCAGAAATTTGGGTCTGATTTTCCTTGTTAATATAAAATAGATTCAACTTTACACTGGCATTTGTTTTGGTTCTGATTTCTGGGGGGTATTCTAGATTGAAACCTTTCCTTTTCCTTGTTTAATTGCATGTCAGACTTTGTTGAAGGTTGACATTTTGTCCACAAACAAATGCCTTAAAGATGGGGGATAAAAAGTGACACTTTTGTCTTACTATGCTCTATGAATTTTGGAAAGGAATAAGCATTGGAAGTGCAACAACAACAAAAAAAATTCAGAATATTTAAAAGGGGTTTGTTAGATTTTGTCAGAGAGATTTTAACTTAAACAAGCAACCACGCCCCATGCAACCTCCCGACATTGATGAAGACGCTCTGCAGTTAAAAACCCTTTTCTTTGTTTCTAACAAAATTTTCCTGTTTCTAAATATAATTTTTTTTCATTCACATTTTCCTTAAAACTTTCTCATTACTGTTTTGTCTATAACATCCTTCTGGATAAGCACATCTCCATTGTGTCAAGCCGCCTCTTCAGCTCTGAGAAAATTGTCCAGTATTCACTGGCATATTGGAGGATTGATATTATCTGATCATTGCAAGATTTTGTGACCAATTTCCATTGTTAATATAAAATGACCGCAACTTGAAGCTGGTGTTTGTTCTGGTGACGATTTCTGGTGGATTCTAGTTTGAAAACCTTACATCATTCAGTTGCGAGTCAGACTTTACTGAATGTTGACGTTTTGTCCATAAATGAATGCCTTAAAAATGGAGAATGAAAAGTTGCACTTTAACCATATTATGCTTCTATGAATTTCGGAAAGAATTAAGAATCAGAACTGCAACAAAAAACATTCAGAAGGTTTATTTGGATCGTGCTCCAGCTCTTTGGATGGTCAAAAAGTTGTTTGGTAGATTTCGTCAGGGTGATTTTAATGCAAATGATTAACCACATTCCAAGTGAGCTTCTGACATCGATGAAGACACTTTGCTTGCTATCATGAAGAATAAACCAAAGATTTCAATTGATGAGATTGCTACATGTTTGAAAATCAGTACCCCAACTGCCTTTCACCATTATAAAAAGTCTTTGGTTCAAGAAAAATGCTCAAATTTGACAAATCAAAAATGTGTCATTTTCCACTGCAACAACATAAGGCCACATGTTGCAAAACGCACCTTGCAGATGTTGAAAGATTTGAAATGGGAAACTCTTCAGCACTCACTCTATTCTCCTGACTCAGCCCCTTTGGATTTCCGTTTGTTCTGGTCTCTATAGGAAAATTTAAATGACAAAAAATTTGACTCTGTGCAGTTAGTCGAAAAGTACCTCACAACTTTCTTCCAACAAAAATCACAAAGTTTCTATAAAAATAGAATCAACAAGTTTGTAGAACTATGAGACTTGTTAAAAACAAATGGAGACTATGTTCTTGACAAAAGCTTCTTTGTGAGCATGTAAAATTTTGACTGTAGTCTTCATCTTTATTGCCATATTCACAACATTTCGGTTGTTGCACGCTCCACCCTTCTTCAGGTGAAATACGTTGGATTTTCAAACTGAATCCTTTATTTAGTCCATGGGGTAGATTGTTCTAATTCCACATGCCATGCCTTTTTTTTGGATATTTTAGCATCAGTTAATCCCTCTAGTAACTCAACTCTCTCAGTTTTTGTTCCTTCTGCTGTGGCCAGGTATTGAACTCACAACTCTTCAGTTCAAGTGACTTTTTGGATTACTCAACCAACACTGGACCATGTGTCCTTGTGAAATATTTACAATACCTCATCTCAGAAATATAGACAGATATGTGACCTTTTGTTTTTGATTTTCTAATCAGGCAAAAACGTTTTGCAAAGATCTGATATATTAATTTTCCTCCAAAATGTAAATATTGTTGTGAAAAAGATGACAGTATTATTTAAGTAATTTTACAACTGCATTGTACTTGTAAAATATAAAAAACATGTCTTAGCTTTTATTGTTTATGTCTCTGAATAGTAACAAAAAATAAATATTAATATATTCACCATTGTACAATTTTGGAGATTTATATATCAAGTTTCATTTTGTATTAAATATATATCCTATATAGTCTACCATACAGATATGGGCAATTCATCCATCTCTATGTAGTGGACTCTTCTGATGATAAAGGAAAATGTTACATACATGCAAATGTATATATGTATGTATGTATGTGTGCATGTCTATATTTATTTGTATATACATATATTACTGATGCATTTCATCCTCTGATGGACTTTATCAAGGCAAATGTAAAGGTTTTATTTTGCCTTATACTGCCTTAGCCACTGAAACAGTGTTACCTTCCTTGATTGGTGGCTCACAAGGGTAGTTATATGTAGAAAATTGCAACAAATATTTATAACCAGAAGTAAAAAATATCGTTAATTTTTTTAAAAATTTTAAAATTTAACAAACACTCATTGATATTCTTCAGGCTAAATGTGAAAGTTAAGGTAAACTATGGAGGATGCTAAGTGATATAATTTAATGTAATTAAAAAAATAAAAATCCTTACATTTACCCTGATAAAATCCATCAGAAGACATTGTCTTTATTCATACATGTATTACTATAAATGTCACATTGAGTAAGATTAAAAATTCCCTAGAATGTGATTGACTGATTGACAACTTCCGGCTGATAGACATAAATTGCAGTGTTTAAAAAAAAAAGTTATCTTCTCAAATATGTGTATCCACTAATGTTTAGAGTAATATGTCAGATTATAAATCCATTTATTTGGAGACATCCAGATAGATAGATATAAACGTACTGAGATAGATAGATAAACATCTTCAGATAGATAGATGAGCAGACTCAGATAGAGAGATAGTGAACAGACTCAGATAGATAGATAGATAGATAGATAGATAGATAGATAATGAGCAGACATAGATAGATATAAACTGAGATGGATGGATAATCATCTTCAGATAGATAAATAGACTGAGATAGATAGATAGATAGATAGATAGATAGATAGATAGATAGATAGATAGATAGATAGATAATGAACATAGATAGATATAAACTGAGATAGATATAAACAGACTGAGAAAGATAAACATCTTCAGATAGATAAATAAATAGATATGAACAAACTCAGATAGATAGACAGATAGAAGCAGACTGAGATTGAAAGATAGATAAATATCTTCAGATAGATAATTAACAGAATGATATAATATTGATGAACACCTTCAGATATAAACAGACTAGATATAACTAGATAGATAATGAACAGAGATAGATGAATACCTTCAGATATATAGGAATAAACTGAGATAGATAAACACTTTCAGATAGATAAATAGATATAAACAGACTGATAGATACAGACTGAGATAAATAAATATCTTTAGATAGATAATTAACAGATTGATATAGGTAGATGATCCCCTTCAGATAGATAAAAACCTTCATCTGAAGGTTTTATAAACAGACTAGATGAACAGATAGATGAACACCTTAAGATATATATGACAAGACTAAGGTAGATATCTTCAGATAGATAGATATGAATAGACTGAAATAGATAAATGAACACCTGCAGATATATATGAACAGACTGAGATAGATAGGTAGGTAGATACCGAAAAGAATGAGATAGGTAGATAGATTCTGAAAAGAATGAGATAGATAGATAGATACTGCAAAGAATGAGATAGGTAGATAGATTCTGAAAAGAATGAGATAGATAGATACTGAACAGACTGAGATAGATAGATAGATAGATATGGACAGACTGGGATAGATAGATATGGGCAGACCGATATAGATAGATATGGAAAGACTGAGATAGATAGATAGATAGATAGATAGATAGATATGAACATATTGAGATAGATAGATAGGAACAGACTAAGATGCAAACTGTGATTGATAGATAGATAAACAAGAACAGACTAACATAGATAGGTACAAATTGATAGATAGATAGATAGATAGATAATGAACAGACGCAGATAGATAGATAGATAGATATTGAACAGAATTAGATAGATAGATAGATATTGTATCTGATGCACGTGGATTATCTCATTACATTTTCTATTCTACCCCGATATATATAATCCAAGAAAATATCTTTCTGTAAAGAAACACAATTGTTGGTGACATAATAATATTTTCAAACATTTTGTTCGTACCACCTTGCAAAGAAAAATCATTATTTTGTGTTTAAAAGTTCATTAGATTAAAGTGTTGTACTTATTGAAGGTCTTCTGAACTCCTTAATATAAAAGAAATTACTGAAAAGGTTTTTGTGCAAAAGTTGAATCAAATGGTTTAAATATGATTTCCTTTCTTTAATGTTGATCTCTCTTTCTTATTTCTGTAAACAGGAAAGAGTGATCCCTACTGTGAAGTCAATATGGGAACTCAGGAGCATAAGACAAAAGTGATAAGTGGAACGTTGAATCCCAAGTGGAACGATTCAATGCAATTCATTATCAGAGATGTTCAGCAAGATGTCTTATGTATTACAGTCTATGATCGAGATTTCTTCTCTCCTAATGGTAAGTCTACACATAACCATTTCAAGGCCCGCCACAAAGTTTTGGCCCCACCCTATATAGTGCTGTAGAGTAGTTTTCACAGTGGAGGCTTGTATTTCAATAAGTCGTCCTAAATTAGGTTCGACGTACAAAACGTTAGGAACTTGAAATAAGAGTTAATGATGCAGCAATCTAGTTGTGATGGTTTATATTTCAATGTCCGACATTGACTGACTCGCTCCATACCACTGAGCTCAACTGGCGACCGCTACTACTACTACAACTTGTGTGGGAGAGTCTATTACAATAGAATAGGTATTATGGTATAACATATAGGTAGGGAGGTCCGAGGATACTGCCTGCTCTGTATAGTTCCTCTTTCATGAAATCAATATGATGGCCACAGGAACAAAAGTAATAAGTGTAATGCAATTCATTCTCAATGATGCTCTACAAGATTTCTTACGATTTACGGTCTATGATCAAGATCTCTTCTCTCTTAATTGTATGGTGTGCAGGTGGTGTAATTGATATCAGCTTCAAATGAGAAATTGGAGAGCCAAGTTCAAATCCCTGTTGAGTTAGTTATATTTACTTATGTGAAGATACCCTTGGGAAAGGTATAAATCCATTTCCTCCTCCTAGCTATGGGTTAAATAGTAGGACGTGTATCAGGAAAAAAATTGTTATTTTCAAAAAATTGTTAATGTAATATTGCAAAAAAAAACATATTCCTACAATCCAAAATATGTTTTGGCTTTAAATAACCTAGAAAGGGTTGATAAGATGTAAAAAAAAAATAAATCAACCAATCAATTCTAAGTTCATAAATACCAAACAGTTAACATTTTGTCCTAACCTCCAGAAAAGAAAGCACAAATCCTGTTTGTTATATCTCAAGTCATTTATACACCATCTGGTGGGTAGGTAGGTGACACTTAGGATATCTTTGCTTATACTTCTGTCTCCTCCCATGACAGACTAATGGACCAAATCTTCCCTTCAACACAAAAGAAATCCTTGACTCTTATTCTAACCATCTTTCTCACTCCTCACTCTGACTGTCCATGATTCTATATCCCCCAAATGACAGCTTCTTTGCCCATTAACAGAATAATTTCTTTGTCCACTATAAAGTTGGCTCCCTGGAATTTTTCTCTCTGGAATCGATCCTACAGATCTACAAATCAACAATTCGCCCTTGCATGGAGTATTGCTGCCATATATGGTCTGGAGCCCCTTCTGTTTGCCTCGGGGTTCTTGATAAGATCCAGAGGCGGATATGCAATATAATTGACCCTGTTCTGGCATCTCATCTACAGTCACTTTTCTCACAGACGCGCTTTTGTCGCATCACCTCTCTGTCTGTTCTACAAATACTTTCATGGCAATTGCTCCAAGGAGCTGCATTCGCTGGTTCCCAGACTTCATGAGTTCAAGCGCCCTACAAGGCTGGCATCCCACTCTCACCCTTTCACTGTTGAAACTCCTAAATGTAGCCGTCTCTTCTACTCCAATAGCTTCATGTCTCACACCTCTCGCCTGTGGAACTCCATTCCCTATTCCAGTTTCCCTGAGAGCTATAATCTCCAACTATTCAAATGTAATGTCAATCAACATCTCCAGTTGCCTTGATCTATCCACTATCCTTCTCCTCGTCCTTTCCTCTATCACTCCTATCTGATCTTGCTCCAAATTTTCTGTAACCCCTTGCGTCCTAGTGACTTCTCACCTTGCTTGGGATGAAACGCTTAAAAAAAAAAAAAAGTAACACAACATTTCTTGCTTCTTGACTGCTTATTTTTAAATGCCCCCTGACAACAATATATACTCACGGATAGGTCACACTTTTTTTACCAAAAATTTCACAAAATATTAAGTGTGACCTATTTGCTCGGCATAAATGTAAAACAATCCTACCTTGTCATCATGATTTCTGAGAAATTGGAAATGATACCCATAAACACTAAAGCTGTGGGTTTTCTCCATATAGAAACAATTTATCTATCATATATACTGACTCACTGCTTTAAACTTACCTCATGCTGCTAAATTCATATATCCATCATAAATAAATAAAATTATAAAATATTCATTTATCCATAAGTCACTGTTCGGTTGGGGCCCTCACACTAGACTGATATAGAAACGCTGAACATGCATACATATGTTAAGGAACCACGTGTAGATGTTTATTGGCTAAGAAAAAATAGTCCCAGGATTCATTCTGCAAAATATATATATTTTGTCAAAAATACATTTGAAAATATGACTTAAAGAAATGAAATATATTCTTTATGAGATAATTTTCTTTAATAGTTGTTTCATATAAGGTGTTCTTAAGTGTTATTTACAAATAACAAAGTGCATGAATCTAGTACCCAAAACATTTGCATTGTGAAGCGATATAGTTGATAACCAAATTTATAGTTTATAATTTTAATTGTTGTTATAGTAGATATCTGATAATTCTTACGTTTAAAAAGGGCTGTGTAACTCCCCAGATTATAGTGTGACCTATCTGCGAGTCAACAGTAAATCATCAATTATTAAGCCATAAAGTAGGAGTGCAATCTATCCGGTGGGGTGACCTATCCATGAGTATATACGATATATAGGTTCAAGCCTGGAATTCTATACCTTCCAGCCAAATGGTACTTGATCCCACAATTTTTCATTTATTTACTCTATTTCCTTTCCTTGTGCACAACAGATGTTTACTTAGATCACACTTCTCAGTTTTACTGCCCATGTAGTCATAAAAACTTCAGTCTCATATAAAATCATTCACAGTACACTTTACTATGTGGAAATTTGTATCATAGCTGTGTACCCATTGTCACACAAAGACAAATATTGCAACCTAAAAGAAACACACTTTATTTAAATAAGTGTTTTTAATTTATATTATTAACTTAATCATATTAAATAAACTTATTTTTATTTAAACACTTAATTTGTCAACCATCATTTTTTTACTAGTATTTCCTTCCATTTTTATTACATGAAGCATTGTCAGCCATTATTATTCATTTTTGACTAGTATTTATTTTCATCTTCATTTTTTATTAGATGAAGCAACGTCAGCCATTATTATTAATTTTTGACTAGTATTTACTTTCATCTTCATTTTTATTACATGAATCATTGTCAGCCATATTAATTTTTGATGCCTTGTCTGATGCTTTTGTATTATAGATTCTTGATAAAATACAAAGAAGAATCTTTAAATTTATCAGTCTTAACCTGACATCTCAGTTTCAGTCCTTTTCCCATTACCATCACATAGCTTCCTTATGCTTTTTCTATCAATCCCAGAAATTTCAGTGCTCTCAGAATTCTAAGTGTCCTTTTTGTTTCAGTTTTCATTAAAACTTCACGCTCTATCCATGGTATCCTCAGCATCCTTCTGTAGCCCTAAATTTCTGTTGCCTCCAGTTTTCCCTTAATCTGTGAACAGTTTGTCCAGCATTCACAGCAGTAAAGGATATATATCTTACATAACTGTTCAACACTCTTTTTTTGTTTCTAATGAAATTTTACTGTTTCTTAATACTTTGCTTAGCTTTTGGAAGGCCTCTTTTGCTATTCTAATGTGCCTTCAGATTACAGTGTCACATTTCCCATCCTCTATTCAAACAGTTCCCAGATATTTAAACTTCAACAAAAGAGACTTAAAGCAACAGAAATATGGTTCTACAGAAGGATGTTGAGAATGCCATGAACTGAGCAATGACATATCTTTAGAGAAAACAGAAACAAAAAGGACACCTATATGTAACATCAGAAAGAGACAGTTGAAATTTCTAAGTAATATAATGAGGAAAAGTTACTTGGAAAATTTGACACTCACAGGACATATTGAAGGCAAGCGGAATAAAGGAAAGCAGCAGATAACCTACCTAACGAACATGTTTAAATGGTTTGCAGAACAGAGATTAGGTGATATAGCAAAAAGACAAATTTTACTAATTTATTTACAAAGGACAGGAAAATGTGGAGAGCCATCATTACCGATATTCTGAAGGGACATGGTACATAACAGAAGAAGACTTGTTTGATAATGGCATCTTTGTTTTTGCATCTTGGGTTTTTTCTCTTTCTGACAACCTTGGTGTTAAATATGATGGTTTTCTAAGCATAGCTTCCATGTGGCACAAGGCCGAAAGTATGGAGCACCCAGTGATGATTGAACTCACTACTCAGTCATAATTGATTTAGTGAAACAAGCTTGCTAACTATTACACCACAGCAAAGTCCCCCTTTGGAGTTAAATATGTGTCTACACATTTAATTTTGAAATGTTTTTATCTTTGTAGATTTTTTGGGACGAACAGAAATTTGTGTGTCTGAAATCTTTGAGGAAAGCAGAATGCGGAGAGGACCAATTACCAAAAAACTGCTGTTGCACGAGATCAAGTCAGGAGAGGTGGTCGTCAAGCTTGACCTGCAACTCTATGACACCTCATAGCTGAATGCTGGTTGACAATGTAGCTGAATGATTGTTGATTGTGATAAAACAAAATCAATTTTCTCTTCGATCAAAGCACTATCGATGTGACACTATTTGCTGATGATTTTCTGAACGTTTATTGTACCGACGTAAAATGTTGGTGGTGCTTTTGTCGAGAAGTTTTGTGTGGATTTATGGTGATTTTTTAGTGCATGTATATACCTGTGTGTTGTTTTCTTACACAAAATTAATTTTATTCTAATTTATTGACCAAATGATTTTCTATTTCAATATAAATATATGCTAATTTATGACTGAAGTTTTTGATATATATCAAAGATTAATTTCTGCAAAATATTCTGATATTCTACCTGCATTTTTAGAAGCAGGAGTGCCTATTCTTTAAAAAATGTTCAATACTAAATATTCACTTTCTCATTTTTTTCTAAATTACAATAAAGTATTTGCATTATTCCATATAGCTTTCAAACTTTCCTCTTCCATTCTTTTGTTTCCAGTATATTTTGATTGGTGACTTCAGCATCCCTCCTCAAATGTATGCTATATTACGTCTTTGAAATTCACTCAATGGTTTTTTTGTTTTTTCTTTATTGCTTCCTCTTTTTATCTCAACTACAACATATAGAACTGAGTATTATGGGTAATTTATTGATTCATTTTCTACAGCTTATCAACCCTGTTAAGGGCAATTTTCAGTAAAAAAAAATCTGAGAACAGATTATATTAGAATCTTTCCTTTGGCTAGACCTTGTTGCACAAAACTTGGCAAACATGGACGTTCATGCCTGCAAAAAAACAGAGTGGTGAAAGGACGGTTTTTTTCATGACTCAACTTTTATTTTATCTACCTTTTTTTTTTGGCAAATGTTCACTGTTTTAAAAAGTGATGATTAGAATTATAATAAAACCTAATACGATGAAAATGAATTCATAGATTTTCTTTGTTCATGAGAATTGACAACAAAAATAATAACATTTTCTTTGTTCTTGAGAATTAACAACAAATTTAATAAATACTATTTATTTATTAGATTGTTTATTGGAATGGTTAGCAAAACATCAGCCAATTGCAAATTGATTCGAACTTTATAAAATGGTAAATAACGATTTCCTTAGAGTTGGTTCACATATTTTAACAATTTAGTAAATAATTAGTTATAAATAAAATAAAATTTTTATAATTATTTCTTTATAAATTAGTAAATGATAAATATTGTATAGCATTTAGTCTTAAAAAAATTGTCATAGTTTTTCAAATGTTGTAAATATAAAATTATTCTTGTATATAAACAATCTGATAGATAAATATTGTTTATTATTTTTGTTTTCAATTCTCAAGGACAAAGAAAATATATAAATTCCTTTTCATATGTTTGTTTTATTACAATTCTAATCATTACTTTTTAAAACAATAAACATTGCTGAGGAGTAGTTAAAATAAAAGTGATGTCATGGGAAAAACCATCCTTTTGTCATTTCATTTTTTGCAGGCACAAAGGTCCATGTTGTCTCAGAAGTTAATGCTACAACTGACTTTGCATAGAATTCTCATATGAAGGCTCTTGATTTTAAAAAGTGGCCACAAAGTGCTGTTAAGGGCTCTCCTCTATCAGGAATTGAGACGATTGTCAACTAAATCACTTCAAATTTATTGTTTCTTCTAACTTGAGACAATTGACCTTAGAAATTAGAGGACCTAATTGAAAACATTTTTTGTAGACTTCCAAGTTCTTAGAACTCTAAGATCTTAGTAGGAAGTGTAACACATATAGTTATCTTTTTCTAAGAAATAAACTTTAATGACATTCTATAATTAATGTATTTAATAAGAATTAAAAAATATCAACATTATAAACAAACAATACAGACATTCAGAGAAATCAGAAGAAAATTAAAACGAGATATATAGTGTTAGGAATATGTTACAATGTATAATGACAAAGAGTAGTATAACTTAGAATCGTGTCAGCCTGATAAAAGACTCCAAGTTGTATGTAGTGTTGTAAACACCAGGAGTTGCATCCTCTTCCACAATGGGCTGTTGAAAGAAGACTGTCTACTTAGAGTAGGTGGTGCTGACTATTTGCATATGAATGATACTGGGCAAGTATTAGCCAATAGTCAGCATAGGCTTGGAACTGGGAAAGCTATATAATACCAGTTTTTTCTCAGTCAAGGGACGTGTTCTCAATATGCAAACATGCAAAACCAGACAAAATGAATACAAGTAGATTACATTCATGTGGGCCTCCTGTAAGTACGGAGCTCAGTTGGGAGCAAAATACCCAATTGGTTTAAATCCCTGACTAGAGGTGTTAGGAATATGTTGCAATGTATAATGTGTACTTGACATGACTTGATTAAATTACATTCATATGGCCCTCCTTTAAGTACTCGGCCCATTTGGGTGGAAGAGTTCCAATTGGTTTAAATCCCTGACTAGAGGTGTTAGGAATATGTTGCAATGTATAATGTGTACTTGACATGACTTGATTAAATTACATTCATATGGCCCTCCTTTAAGTACTCAGCCCATTTTATAAATTGGAAGAGTTCCAATTGGTTTAAATCCCTGACTAGAGGTGTTAGGAATATGTTGCAATGTATAATGTGTACTTGACATGACTTGATTAAATTACATTCATATGGCCCTCCTTTAAGTACTGGGCCCATTTGGGTGGAAGAGTTCCAATTGGTTTAAATCCCTGTCTGGAAAATCTATTTCCAGACTTAGCCATTGTGTAAGTGCCTTTATAAATACTTCTGACATGAGATCTTGATTTTGTGATTCATCTTGTGATGCTCCTTGTGAAATGATATTCATAGATTTGTTTTTTACTGTTTATCAACCTTTTGTAGATTATTTAAAGTGAAAAAATATTTCAGATTGTGGACGGTTGCTTACAATGCTCAGTGTTCTCAAGTAGTCCCCCATCTAAGTACTTGCGAGATTCGTCAGATTAACTTGGGTGATCAAATAAGAACCGATGTTTTCAAAGTGGCCACTGTGAAATGAAGAAGAAAAGAAATATGGAGTGAATTATTAAAATCAGAGATAGCAAACACCTGAGGATGGACAGAGAATATATCAGCTGAAATGATGTTAAAATCAATGGCGAAGATAAAAGTTAGAAGGTATATGGAATAATTAAATTTGTTATTTTATTCTACGATAACTGAAAATTGTTAATACAAGGTACAAACAGGGTTGTGCAAGTGCACTTAAAAAGAATTTCATGGTTTTTCTTTGTTTTAGGGGAATTAAAAGCTTTTTAGTTTTAGTAGAAGCCGGTCTGAAATGGCACTTTTATTTTTGCCACTGATATAATTGCTTTTTTTCTTTTGTTTGTTTTTTTTTAATACTAATCCACCAGCTGAACACGTAAAAGAATCAATTATTTCAAAACAGAAGAAATTGTATTTTGTTTACAAAGCTCAACATGGTTTATACATATTTTATAATTGTTTTCTTTAGAAACTCTATGAAACCAATCTTTTTTTAAACACTTTTTATAGTAATTTACCAGCATATTTAGATTAATAAATTTCCTTTTAATTATTATTCCCTTTTTAAATTTTTAATTAAAATTAAATAAAATTAACAAAATATTTGAAAACAATGATTTTTTTTTCTTTTCTTTAAATCATTACTATTCTCTTTAAGAAAATCTGCAATGTGATGTTATGTATAAATTGACAAAATTATAGTAGATTATTCAAGTGCGGGATACCCTTATTCGTGGCGTGAAATTATGAGCAATAAGTTCAATTGGATGAAAGTCAATCCTGATTAAAAGAAGAAATATAAAATCCACATACAGAAACATGAAACCATTTGGGCAAAAAAAATTGATAATCCGTATCAAAATGTTTAATGCTTTTATACAAACATTTAGCGTGCCAATAGACACATTGATCTACTGAGTGAATCATAGAATCCGTAATTTCATGATTTAATGTTCACTATTCAATCGCAACTACACAAATGGCTCACCAACTCCGGATCAACAATAAAAGATGCTGATATCGAATGAGCGGTGGAAATGTTTGTGATGAAAGAGATTTTTGAATAGCACGTTAAGCCTCATCTATTTTTCAGAGATCGAAAGAGAGATCGATAAAAAGAGATTGATGAGTGTTTTTTTTTTCTCATCTTTCCATTGCCTTAAAAATGAGATTGTATCTTTGCTTACCTTTTTTTTAAATGAAAGTTATCAAAAACCAAAGACATTTGTCAATTTGTATCTTTTTGTTGTTCTCGGGATTTGCCTACTTGCTTAGTTTTGTGACATGAAAATTAAACCAGTTTTAAAATTACAATGAACAGCATATTTTACTTATTATTATTCATGTTTTAATTCTGCAGAACACTTTATATGAGAATATTATCCATATTTACTGCTAATCTAGCACTACTTAAATATACTGGTCCACTCGTAAAAAATGGGAAACTTTTTCCAGGGAATAATCTTTGTAGATTAGACTTCCTAAGACTATTCTCAAGCTGCAACATTTGCCAAATTGAAAAATATTGATTTTTTTTATCAATTTAGAAGGGGCAGGTCCCTGTGCATAGTGTCATATCGACTCCTCATTTTTACAGAGTTATCTGCACTTAGATTTTATTTACAAATGTGTTTTGAAAATTTGCTTGCATCATTGATGTTTGCATATCTTTTAAACTTTTTTTAATTTATATAAGGCATATTTCACTTATTATTATTCATGTTTTAATTCTGTAGTACATTTTATATTAAAATAATATTCATATTTACTGCTAATCTGGCACTACTTAAATATACTGGTCCACTCATAAAAAGGAAAAAATAGGGAAAAATTTTCAGGGTAATAATTTTTGTAGATTAGCTTTCCTCAGACCTTTCTCAAGCCATGAAATTTGTCAAATTGAAAAATATTCATTTTTTTTTTTTTTATTGATTTAGAAAGGGTGGGTTCTGTTTATAATGCCAAAACAGCGTCAAATTGATCCCTGGCTTTTACAGAGTTATCTGCACTTAGATTTACTTACAAATGCTGTGTCTTGAAAATGTGTTTATGTTATTGATATTGGCATATTTTTTATACTTTTGTTAATTTGTGTAAATTTTTGTTCATTAATTAAAAACCTGCACTACCTTAAAAATGTATACGTGTGTTTATCCTTTAATGACAAAAATGTTTTTTGTAAAAAGTGAAAAAAAAAAAAATCTATTCCACCAGCCAACTGCTTGTTTAAAATATTTTCTTAAAATAAAATATATAAAAATGTATATATCTGTTTGTTCTTTATTGAAAAGAAATCTTTTTGTAAATTAAGAAAAGCATTTCTCTTATGCAGACATCAATGCCGTAAGTTTCAAACTTGACATTTCTGAACAAACTGCTCATTTCTGATAACTCTGTAAAAGTCAGTGATTGATTTTGTATTATCTGTCTATATTTCTAAAGATGAGGTATTATGTACACTATTTACATTATTTGGATTATTGTCCTCATCTTTGTCATCATATTTATTACAACATTTCGGCCTTTCAGTATCTGTCTATATTTCTGAGATGAGGTATTATGTACATTATTCACATTATTCAGACTATTGTCCTCATCTTTGTCGCCATATTTATTACAACGTTTCGGCCCTCAGTATCTGTCTATATTTCTGAGATGAGGTATTATGTACACTATTTACATTATTCGGTCTATTGTCCTCATCTTTGTCACCATATTTATTACAACGTTTCAGCCTTTCAGTATCTGTCTATATTTCTGAGATGAGATATTATGTACACTATTCACATTATTCGGACTATTGTCCTCATCTTTGTCGCCATATTTATTACAACATTTCGGCATTTCAGTATCTGTCTATATTTCTGAGATGAGGTTTTATGTACACTATTCACATTATTCGGACTATTGTCCTCATCTTTGTCACCATATTTCTTACAACATTTCAGCCTTTCAGTATCTCTCTATATTTCCGAGATGAGGTATTATGTACATTATTTACATTATTTGGACTATTGTCCTCATCTTTGTTGCCATATTTGTCACAATGTTTCGGCCGTTGTACATGCTGGCCTTCTTCAGGTGGATGGAATGTTGAACTGAACCCTTTATTTCGCTTGCTGTGGTAGACTGTTCTAGTTCCATGTGCCATGTCTAATGGATGTCAGTTATCTCCTGTTAATTTCCCTCTCCAAATTCTCCACCGCTTTAACCAGGTATTGAACTCACAACTCTGGGTCCTGTCACTGGATCTAACCAACGCCTTTATCCACTGTGCCACATAAGGACACATGGCACAAATATTTTGCCCTCTGATGGAATTTATAAGATAAATGTAAGGATTTTATTTTGAAGCAAGAATTTATAAACAAAAGTAAAAATTAAGAGGGACACATCAATCTAACTGAAGAGTCTAGGTAAATTATGGAGGATGCTAAGTGATATAATTTAATGTTTAATAACTGGAAGTGAGTAAATGATGTTGTTTTTTTTTTAATGCATTTAATATTTAAATTATTTTTGAGATAAATTTATGTATCCTATATTTTAAATAATAGAAGGTTATGAATTTTATCATTTTTTTAACATTTTTATAGTCATGTATGCTGGCTTGGGAAAGGAGTAATTCTTTCAGGAATGGAAATATTTGAAAAAATCCAGGATGCAGATTTATATTTTGATAAGATTTGATAGTGACACTCAAGAATTTTTTTTGTCTAAATTACTTTCTTTTTTAATAAGTGTTGCATTCTTTAGATTGAAGTTGGGGTTGAATTTATTTCTAGGTATAACTAATGCATTTGATAAATTGATCCTTTTTGTATTCATATTTTTTCATGCTTTTTTAAATTTCAACAAGTTTCTCCAATGTATTGTGAAAAGCAGTTTTGACAGTTTATTTTATATATACCTGTTTCAGAATTATTACTGTTATGGGTATTTTACGTTCTGATCGTATCTATAAATAGTTTTGGATATGGTTGATTTGGTCTCTTTTTCTCTCTCATATATATATATATGGCAACAAAGATGAGGACAATAGTCTGAATAATGTAAATAGTGTTCGTGGTTGGCTTTTTGATTATGACACTGACTACAAGTTATCTTGTTCTTGGCATTTTCTGGTACATTTTTATTTGGATGTGCCAATAATGAGTTTCATAGTGATAGTATGAAAACAATGTTAAAACTTTGGCTGTAAATCTTACTTATTATAAAACGCAGATTGTGTGTGTGTATGTGTGTCTGCACGTTTATATATTGGATCGGATTTCCTACATTTTTCAACTGATTTCAACAAAACTTCACAGGACTACGTAAAATTACCTTGTGGTGGTTCTAACAGCACCAAAAATTGGAAAAACAATTGTTTTTGCATGAAATCAATTTGAAAACACAATAAAACACGATTCTGTCGCCAGAATGAAAGGGGGACAACTCATATCGAGTTATACTTATTATAAAACCCAGGTTGTTTGTGTGTGTGTGTGTGCGTGTGTGTTCATTTATATATGTGATCTGATTTCCTACATTTTTCAACCGATTTCAACAAAACTTCATTTTTTTTTAGCAGGTAGTGTTTCTTATTGTCTTACACACTTTTTTCTTTATTTTTACATTCAGAATGCTTTAAAAATTTAATTTAAAAGACAATTGTTTATAATAACATTCTATTCAATCGGTAGACTCATAACGATTGAAAACAATGTTTTTGTTTGAGTTTGGGTTTGACCAATTCGTAAAAAAAAAAAAAAAAAAAAAATACTAATTAAGACATGCGTGTTCGTCAACCTTAAACAATAATCTTTGTCAATTTTATTTTTCAGTCTTTATGATGGTTGATACTTGATCTATCTCTTACTGTTATATCCCTGGGCAACGCCAGGCTCTACGACTAGTCAATTTATAAAAAAAAAAGATTCTTGCCCAATATTCTTGTATTATTTCAAACTATGGTTCCCATCTTGGTTGGCATAGATGCTATTATAGACACAATGTTTCGACCAAGTACCCTTTAGTCCTCATCAGGTGTTCATTAATTGTTAATTATTGTGATATTTTGTCCCTGTCATATCAGTTATTGTTCATACTTGTTTAATTGGTACTTCAGTACTTGATTCAAGGATTGAACTCATGACCACTAGATGACAGTAACACATGTATAACCAACTCCTATATCCACTACACCACCATCCTGAAGTGGTGTGTTTTTTTTAATCATTTCATATTCAATATTTTATTGCCTGTTTACTATTATAAAGTTGGTGTTTGAAGTCAAATTTTGTAATTGACCTCTGGCAGTCAACGTGTCAAAGATTCCCCCTACATCCTAAAACTGATAGCTTAATTCACTGAGTTTGATAAACAATACAGGATGCAATGGATGAATTGTCATCTAAATTATGCAAAAATGAAAATAACATTGACATCTCATTTTAACAGACATATTTACCAAAATTACAAAAAAATGTCTTGAAATACTAGAGTAAATTTATTCAATAAAATCAGCATTGGATTCAACCATGGCTTCCCCAACGACTTTGGAATCTTCTGTATCTCTTCTGGATAGTCTCCTTGTTTATGTTGAAGAATGCTGCCATAATCCTTGCCTTCAGTTCATCTTTGGTGTTACAAGGAGTTTTGTTGGTGTCTTGCTCAAATGCACCCCCACACATAATAATCAAGGAGGTTGCAGTCTGGGGTATTAAGTGGCCAGATATAAGGGGTGATGTCATTGCAGAAATTGTCTGACAGCCATGACTGGGTTCTCATGCTTGTGTGGCATGGTGCAGATTCCTGTTGCCAGACATAGGGTCTTCCAACAGCCACTCTCTTGACCGAGGACAGCACTACTCTCTCAAGGCATTATGTAGGCCCCAGTGTTGAGTTTGAGGCCCTCACCAAAAACTTTTGGAGTTCTTTTCTTATCAGAATGATCAGAGTGAGTTTTCCAAGCTGCCATACCTTCGTAATCACCATCAGACTCATCCAACTCTTTCCAAATCCTCTGCACTGTCCTCAGATTGACACCTAAACACTCTGAAATTTTTATATTAGTGCTTCCAACATGAATGCCAAGCAGTACAAAAAACCATTTACAAATTTCTGGCAGAGTGAATTACACCATGGTACCCATTTTCTCATAGACGATGCCCAACTGACTCTAGTAGAATGTGCAGTTGAGAAAATCAAAAAGAAACATGCATGCACAAAATTAACCTTTGTCACTCTGTATGAGAATTAATTTGCTGTAGAAAAGGTTTATCCTGCCACTGATCCCTGAAAATTAGGGTGTTTGAATTTCAAAGTTGTGTTGTCATATCCTTCTATGGCAACAGAAAACAACTTGGAGTAAAATTAACAATAAGGATATTGCAATTAAGAGGCCTTGAAAAAGAATGCAGTGGAAAAGGGGAGTAATATGAATAATGCAGAGTGCTAAAGGTTCAAAATATAAAATGGCGACAATTTACCCATAGCACCTGTATATTTACTATTTATTTTTAAATCACTTTGCGCTGAAATGCAACAAGTATAACAAATGTATTCATTCAAATCAATTACAATTGATTATGATTCTTTTGAAGCCAACCTTATCAGTTAATGCCTTGTTCCAAGTTTTGCTTATACAACCATCCAACATATAATGGTTTTTTTAATTAGTGCGCTAAAATTTTTATATACCAAAATTTGATTAGTGTGGTAAAACATTCTTCAGTTTAACCATAGTAATTGAAAATTAATATTTTTATAGTTACCAATGTAACTAATCGAGGGATTCCTGTAATTTGATCTTAAAATTTTTAATTATATATGAGCCTGACATGTGTTGAAAAGTTCTTGACTCAACCAAGATATCTTTATTTACCTCATTTCCTCATTTAAATATATTGTAATATCTCCATTTTTATTGTGATTAGACCACTTGAGATTACCAGTTAAAAAGAAATCTAGGATGTACGAGTGGTGTAATGGATAACTACTCAGAATTGAAAATTGGAAAACTGAGTTTCAATTCCAGTTGGGTTCATTTTATTCACATACACACAAATACCCTTGGAAGAGGTATGAATCCACCTCTTCTCCCCCCCAGCTATGGGTTAATTAGCAGGACTTGCACCAGGAAAATTATTATTTTCTCCAAAAAATTCTTATAATCTAAAAATATTTTCTGGCTTAAAATAAACTGCAAAAGGTTCTTTTTTTATGTGCCGTGTTCCTTCAGGACGTAGGCAATTGTAACTCTACACTTCCCCCTATACCTTTTATCTTTCAATAAGTTTTATCCGTCTGCCGCCTCCCCCAGGCTGTGTTCTGTCATCCACTTGCTTAAGTCCACCATGTATGTCATGCATTGTTTACCCTTGTCTCTCTTTCTCTCTATTTGACCTGTGAGTATCAGATTCTCCAAGCCCTCCTTTCTCATCATGTATCCTGGAAATTCCAGCTGGTAAGCCATAAAAACAAATCAATCAATCAAGACAAGATATTCGTAGACATGGATAGTAGAACAACAACAACAACCTATCCCCATAGATTAAATAATGGTTTCAGTTCAAAATTCCTTGAAGGCTACCTGGATCAAATGACTCCTGAAGAAGGCTGGCAGACACAGTGCCTGAAACCTGATAATAACAACAAAGTCGAGGATATTAGTTCAAATGTAAATGATAATAACTCCTTATCACAGACATTTAGATAGTTGTTCTCCACTGAAACTCTTACATCTTTTCTTTGCTTTTCTACTTATTATTAACCTCATAGAAAGCTCAAGAGCCACTCAAGGTAGAGGGTAACTGAATGACGCTGTTGTATGAGCATAAGCAGAGAAGATAAGAAGTGCAGATTATGAGAATATTTGGGAAAGATGACAGTTGACTAAACTTGAAGAAGTCAAGATTGTAGTGATCAGGGAAGCATCATCTTGGAAAAAAGCTGTCCGGATGGAACTTCTTTCTTACTAATGTAATACGAGGAGAATGGAGGTGATCCATCTCAGTGTATGTGTCCTGACAGGCCTAAGCTGTGAAGGCCTGAACTGGTTGAACCAATGAATGTAGCTCATCAGAACGTATGCCATGAAAATAGGGTAGAATATCAAGAAACTTGCCATGTTTTATTTGTAGAAAGGAGGTTGTAGAGTTGAAAATAATTCATCACTCACAAGATTGTGTCAACACTTTTGAATTCTATCAAGGCTAGAAAGTAAGGATTGGGTAATTGTACCCCATTTTTGGTCTGATCTGGCTCTTGAAGCAGTTCAAGGAAACAACCATTTTCCCAGATGTTTGGTCAAGTTTTGGGAAGTGGGTCAGGCTGAGACCTTTTCTGTACACCTCACCATCTTGTATGTACTATAAATTATGAAATTATATCATTTGCTTCTTTAATAGATATTAAAATTAAAACCAATTAATATGGATTATTGTTTGCATTCCATTTTGTCTCCTTTGCCTTGTGAATGTAAAAATTATTATAGATTAAATCTTAGTGGCTTTATTGCCTTGCTTGAGTTGAAATGATTAAAAATAAAAGTTCAGATTATGCCAACAATACAAACACATTTTTCTGTTTGGATTTCTGGGATGAGAAATTATTGTTATTTACACTATTTGTATTCAGACTATTTTCCTCATCTTTGTTGTTGTTATCACAATGTTTCAGCTGTTGTATCCTCTGGCCTTCCTGATATATATATTGGTCTGGGTAACCTACAGGAATTATGGACTGAACCCTTTATTTAAGCTATGAGGGTAGATTTTTCTTATTTTAATGTCATGTTTCCACTGAGTTCAAATGCACGCTGCTCGACCCAGGGATTGAACTCACAACCCCTATATAACCAAATTCACAAGCCAATGCTTTAATCCCCTAAGCTGATTAATGCTGCTGCCTGTCATGCAGCAGTTGCAACTCTAATCAGCAGTAAGGTTTGGTTTAAGGCTCCAAGATCACTATGAGAGAAAGGCCTAGTGGATTAAAGCATTGGTTTTTGAATTTGGTCATATAAGGGTTGTGAGTTCAATCCCTTGGTCGAACAGTGTGTACTTGTACTCAGTGAAAACAGTTGAGCAATAACTGAGTATAACTTTAAATAAGAACTAATAGAGAATCCTTAGACATGGGCAGTCAGTTCAGAATTCCCCAGATCAATATACACCTGAAGAAGGACAGGGGGCACAACATCCGAAATGTTGTATAAAAAAATGTTTTTTGTGTTTGTGTTCTTTTTTTTAAAACACATGCAACTTTGGTTTCAGTTTTTAAAGAAATTATTTTAAAGTCGAAGTAAAAAAAGGCATTTATAATAAATTTAGCTTGAATATTGAATTCCTATGATAACCATCTTACTAGTAAGTCTGAGCAGTTCAATAAAGTTAAATTAATATCTGATCTCAAAAAGATCTACTTTTGGTTGTTAACTGGGGCAAAGAATGGCTTGCTAATTTTAACACCCTCAAAACGAAACTGCTGTCATTGACTAAGAGAATCTTTTTTACCTTCATTAGCATGGCTGATGCTAACCTTGACAGGAAGTGGAATGATTATATTGAATCAATTGCAAGATCTGCTGCTAGGAAAGTTAGTTCCCTGTGTTGTGCTAGACAATTTTTCTCACCATAATCTATCATACATGTTAATATTTAACCCCCCCAACAAGGGATATATGTGGCACAAAGCCGAGTTTAATGTGGATCATCTGAGCCCATAAGCTAAGCCAAAAAAGCCCCGTTGAACCTGCATAAACGGGTTCAGGTCTGTCCAGCTCCCCAGATGAAAATCTGCTCTTCAGCACAGCCTCATCCGGGCTCCTATCTGCCCAAGGCAGAGAGTTCAACAGGGGCTGCAAACAGCTTCAGTAGAACAGTTTAGATCACTGTTCTATCATACATGTTTATAAATTTACCATTCTTCCTTGCTTTGAATACTGCTACCACTTCTGGCCTGGTGCTCCTGTTATATATTTAAAGATTTTTGATAAAATCCAAATAAGAATCTGCATTGTTATTGGTTCTGACCTGGCATCTCAGCTTCAGTCACATTTCCACTGCCATAATGTAGCTTCCCTGGCCTTTTATTCACTGCTGTGGTAGCTAGACTTTATGAATTTGAGCATAGTATGAGATTTGCAGCCAAGTCTCAACATTTTGCAGTTGAATTGGCTAGAAGTAACCATAAGTTTTATGCTAACCCTTTCATCCACTGCACTTCTAGCTTGTGGAAGTCTCTTCTGGCCACTTGCTTCACAGTCAGCTTTGCTCTTCAAAAATTGAAATGCAATGTCAATCATTATTGTTGTATCCTTAAACAGACAAAGGTGGCACCAGGCTGAAAGTATGGGGCACCCAGTGAGGATCGAACTCACTACTCACTCGTAATTGTTCTAGCGAGACAAGCTTGCTAACAATTATGCCACGCCTAGGTGGCCCTATTTTCCAAGCATAGCTCAGATGTGGCACAAGGCCGAAAGTAGGGAGCACCTAATAAGGGTCGAACTCACTACTCAGTCGTAATTGTTTTAGCAAAACAAGCTTGTTAACCATTACACCGCCTTGGAGTGCCCACCTCAGCTTGGAGTAATAGTCAGCAACTCTGTTTGACTATTACTAATAGTGGTTCGATCCTCACTGTTTACCCCATTTGTATAATTCGATATTAAATAACCCCAAAATGGTTGATATATATTAAAATCAATCAACCTCCCTAACCTGTAGGGAATACTGAGAATTTGTTTATAGAATTGTGTAAATATTCCTTCTTTATAAACCGTGTCCCCTCTGGACGTAGGCGATCATGGCTCTCCATAACTTCCTGTCCTTCGTAGGTCTTAATAATTTCGTCTTTTTGTTATTTCTCCTAAACCCTGTTCCACCATCCATTTACTCAAACTCATTCTTCTTCTTTTATGTGCTCTGTACCTTCAGAGTGGAGGTGATCATGGCTCTCCACAACTTCCTGTCCTTTGTAGCTCTTAATAAATTTTGTCTTTTTGTTATATCTCCTAAACCCTGTTCTGCCACCCATTTACTTAAGCTCACTAAGCATATTATGCATTGTTTTCATCTGTCCCTCTCGCCTTCAATCTGTCTTGCGAGTATCAAATTTTCCAAGCCCTCTTTCCTCATTATGTGCCATAGAAATATCAACTGTCTCTTCCTTATGTTAAGTATAAGTTTCCTTTTTGTTTCCATTTTCTTCCAAACCCCGTCGTTGCTCTTATGTTCGGTCCATAGTATACTCAGCATCCTTCTGTAGAACCATATTTCTCTTGCTTCTCTCCTTACCTGAAAATACACTCACATTTGCCCTCACCTTGGGAAGGGAAATACAACTTTCCCTTTTTATTACTGTGCTCATTCATTCTTTACATTAGTGGAAGCACAGTGGAGCAGCTTCACATGCATAGCGGCTCGGATTGAGGAATCGGAGAGCGGAGTTCGAATTCCAGCCGAATCCATTATATTCACTTACGTGCTAATACCCTTAGAAAAGGTATGAATCCTCTTATTTTCCCACCAGCTATAGGTAAATAGCAGGACAGTCCAGGTTCTATAATCTTGAATGGCAACTGGTCTACCACAGAAAGAAATGGCAACCTACTGCGAGAAAAAAAATCTGCCTCGTCAGTCATGTATGGAAATATACATGATCGCCTAAGCGTGTATCACGCGTGGCACATAGTTGACTGATCCTTTGCATTGTTTGAAATTTTCCCACAGCTTTTTCACTCGTGTACCTAGTAAGCATCTAAAATTTACGAGTGTATTTTTTTTTCTATTTAGATATGTTTTTCTCATTTCTATCAAGGATTTTTTTCTTTTAAGGATTTTTAAAAAAGTCAAAACTACCATTTTTTTTTTCATATTGTGTCCCTCTATTCATTGGCCAAAAACAATGCCAACCTGCACTGTACAACCCAGTGATCAAACTCCTGATTGCCAAAAATGGCCGTATGCATCACTGCATCAATATGGTCGTAGTTTAATGATGAAAAAAAGGCACAATTTCTTTTTCAACGTTATCTTCTTCCCTGCTAATCTAAAAATTTAAATACGATGTCAATCGTTATCTTGTCTTTTTAATTCTTGTTCTTTTATTGTACTCTCTCCTTAATAATGTTTTTTCTCATATTTTCTAACACTTAGCAACACCCTGCGTCTCAGTGGCTTTATTGCCTTGATTGGGGTGAAATTAAATTTTCCCACAGCCGCTCTACGCGTGTGCCTAGTAACCATCTAGAATTTACGAATATAATTTATTTTTCTCTGTTTGGATATGTCTTTTTCATTCCTGTCAAGGATTTTTTCTTTTAAGAATTATTTTAAAGTCGAAACTACTATTTTTTTTTCTTTCATATGGCGTTGTTCTATTCATTGGCCAAACCAATACCAACCTGCAGTGTACAACCCAGGGATTGAACTTCTGATTGCCAAAAAGGGCTGTATACGTCACTGCGTCAATATGTTCTTTGTTTAATGATGTCTTCTTAATTCTTGTTCTTTTATTGTTCTCTCACCTTAATAATTTTTTTTCCATATTTTCTAACACTCAGCAACACCCTGCGTCTTAGTGGCTTTATTGCCTTGGTTGGAGGTGGAATGATTACTTAAAAAAATAAAATAAACTGCACTTTGATTTTCAAAAGTCGTGACCTTGAGTAACCCAGCACACCGGTGTGAACCTACAAGAGTGACCTCCTTCTCTCACTCTTTCACCAAAAACAACAAATCAATCCCCACTGCGTTTTGTTTCTTGGTCGCACAGATGTGTACGAAGATTGGAAAAGCCTCACAATACATTCACAAGAAACACAAGTAAAAATGAAGATTCAAGTCCGGTTCTCAATAATAATTTGGTGTTTATTTCAGTAGCAGGTACGTGGCCCATAGATCCCTTCTACTGACATAACTAGTTGGGCGAACGGCTCCACTCTGTCTAGCCCTAACTAGGACTCTACTTATATAAGTCTTAGTGGCTTTATTGCCTTGCTTGGTTATTGGTTTTCTTTGGTTTGCTTTGCGGCATATCAACCTCAATGGGTTATTTAATGCCGACAATTTTTTTTATTGCTGGTTATATTTTTTTCAAAAAAATTTATTGCTGGTAATATTTTTTCTTCCAAAATCTATTGCTGATAATAAGGCTTTATCTAAGTTTGTTTTTGTCTGTTTTGTTTTACGGCATATCAACCTCAATGGGTTATTTAATGCCGACAAGATTTTTATTGCTAATAAATGTATTACTGCTAAATTTTTTTCAAAACATTGATTGCTGGTAATATTTTTTACAAAAATGTATTGCTAGTATTAAAACCTATTTTTACACTTTCATAGTGTTTTGACACCAGTTTAGGGGTTAATTATTTGCCCATAACTGAGACCCTAACAAGTGCTACCACCCCGGGTCAGGGTGGACCTGGGAATACCAGCAATTAAGAGCTGGTTCCACGCTCCTCAAAACCTTCTGATCAAAGGCCTTACTGTCGGATGTAGTTTATTGTCTTGTCCAGGACAGTGCCTTGCTTGGGGTGAAATGTTTAAAAATTACTTTATTCTCAGAAATTTACTGCATCAAAATATTTTCTCAAACATTCTATGGCCTTACAAAATCTTTCAGCGAAATTGTGCATTCCATTGTAAAATACTTATAGATATGTTGAAGCAAATGATACCAAATTGGTGAAAAGTGCAAAGTAAAAAAGAAAAAAAAAAGATTTTGGTGTGATTCTCAGGCGTTAAATTCAATGGATTGCTTTGAAGTTTTATGTGGACTGGACAATGTTGGATGCGATGATGATTTTAAAAAATTCTCAATCCTTCTTCTGATATCACAAATATCAAACATTATGCAATAAAAATTTCATATTAACCTTTAGCTAATAACTGAGTGATAACTGTCAGGCTACAGACTTATTGATCCACTTAGTGATGGCATTTATTTTATTTTTTAGGAATTGTTTCTTTCTTTTCACCAATAATTATACATTCCATCACAAAAGACAGATATGTAGAAGCAAATGAGGCTGAATTGGTGACAACTGCAAAATAAAATAAAAAAATGATTAGTATGACTCGGGTGTTAAATTCAATGGATTGTTCTGAAGTCTTATCCAGACTGGACAATTTTGGAGATACCAATGACAAGAATTTGCTCAAATATATGTTCAAATTTAGAATATAATAAGTTGTTTTCTATTGCTTTAGCAGGATATGACAACACAACTATAAAATTTAAACACACTATTGTTTAGGGGTCAGTCACCTTCAGTGGCAGGATTAACTATTTTTTTGTACAGCAAATGAAATCATATACAGAATGATAAAGGTTAATGGCATTATTGCCTTGTTGGGGGTAAAATGAGTAAATGACTGACTCCCCTCCCCACCAAAAAAAAAAAAGAAAAGGCACAGTACTAGATTAGCAGTAAGGATTCATAATTTAACAGTTTTTTTCTTGCCTTCCAATTTCTTGCTTCCCAGTCAACCTTGATCTTCCAAAATTTAAAAAACTATGTCAATCATTATTTCCAGTCTTAATTCTTGTTCTTACATTGTTCTCTCTCCATATTCTCTAACACTCTGTAACCCCTTTCGTCTTATTGGGGTGAAATGATTAAAAAAAATTATTCTTAGAAATTCTTTGCATCATTATTCAGTTATCAAAATGTTTTCTCAGACTTCCAATGACCTTACAAAATCTTTCAGCGAAATTGTGCATTCCATTGTAAAACACTTATAGATATGTTGAAACAAATGACACTGAATTGTTGAAAAGTGCAAAGTAAAAAGAAAAATGATTCTGTGTGACTCTGAGATGTTAAATTCAATGGATTGGTTTGAATTCTTATCCAAACTGGACAATTCTTGTTGTACTGATGGTTAAATAATTCCCAATGCTTCATCAAAGATCGCAAATATCAAACAGTTAGTCAGTTATGCTTAGGCGATCATGTATCTTTCGATACATGACTGACGAGGCAGATTTTTTCCCGTAGTAGGTTGCCATTTTTTTTCTGCAGTAGACCAGTTGCTATCCAAGGCTATAGAATCCGGTCTGTCCTGCTGGGGGGAGTAGAAGAGGATTCATACCGTTCCCAAGGAGTGAGAATAGGAGGATTCATACCTTTTCCAAGGGTATTAGCACATAAGTGAATGTAATGAATTCGACTGGAAATCGAACTCAGCTCTCCGATTCCTCAATCCGAGGAGCTATCCATTACCCCACCGTGAAATTTCTTTCTGCGGTAGACCAGTTGTCATCAAGGCTATAGAACCGGGTCTGTTCTGCTGGGGGGGAGAAGAGGATTCATACCGTTTCCAAGGAGGGAGAAGGAGAGGATTCAAACCTTTCCAAAGTGCACGTAAGTGAATGTAATGAATTCGACTGGAATTCGAACTCTGTTCCACTCAATCCGAGGAGCTATCCATTACCCCACCGTGCCTACAACGAAAATTTCACATTAATCTTCAGCTAATGTGTGATAACTATGTCTACAGATTTATTGATCCACTTAGTGATGGTGATAATTTTATTTTTTAGGAATTGTTTCGTTCTTTTCACTAATAAATCTTTTATCTACGGAATCAATAAAAAAACACAAGTAATTAATAATTTCACACTTAAAATCTTCTCAGACTTCGTTTTCAAATAATAATCTATGTCATAAAAGAAAAATTAATTCTCTGTCCGTTACCCACTGTCTGTGTGTGCTTGTTTAGTAATCCTCATTTCAGTTTCAAACATTTTCTTGAATTTCATTGATTGTTAAATAAAAAATAATCTTCGAGAAATTTCCATAACAAAATAATCAAAATTTGTGCAAAAGTAGGCTCAGCCGACACAAAAAAAAATCTTTCTCATATTCATCCCTAATTTAAATGTTTCAAGAAATCCTATTGGCTAAAAAATAAAAAAATACAACATTCGCCCACGCATTTCTCAGAAAAATTCGCAACAGCTACCAAGCCCCATTGTGCCGATTTTGTTGTTAAGAAAGCTATAGAAATAGCAAACGAATTTTCGTCGTATTTGAGACTCGCACACGCGAAAGATATATACGAGAATTATGTGCCGCCAAAGAAACAAACTTCCTTTATGAGAGATTAAAAAATATACGCAACAAACTTTTTCACTCAATATCTTTCATAGAAAAATCTTTTGTCTAAATTAAATTTAACCTTTTTAATCAAAGACAGACAACTTTTAGACATTGAACATTTCCGAAACAGCAAATAACTTTTTCTCTAAAATATACCTTTGCACACATCATTACAAAGAAATTGTAAATTGTGTATATAAAATTTAATCTGTTGTTTCAAACATGTATTTTTTGTCGTGCCATCGTTGCCATTTGGCCATTTCTTATAATTTATGTTTGTGGATATTGCATATTTTATTTGCAGCACAATTTTAAATATTCACGCAGCCTTCTTAGATCCACTCCACTTGTATGTAATGCATATGTGTATATCTATGTAATGGGTGAATTCTTTTCTTTTCTTTTTTCTCTTCTTTTAATCAATTCCCTCCACCACATCGTAAGCTAAGCGATTAATGCCACTAAGACACAAGGGGGTTATGAGAGTGACAGAAAATCAGAAGAAGCTGAAAACACAATCCTAAACAGGAAACAAGGGATAAATCTCTGCTCCTGTTCAAAAGACCGGCGAGGAGTGTGAACCGGACGATAGGCGAACCTATCTGCTCCTATTACATGTGTTTGTGCCATTTAATATACACTCATTTTACATGACGAGAATTTGGATGTCTTTGACTAAGCTTGAAATTAAGGCATTGGAATAATACATTCCCTTCCCATCAGTCTGTACAATCCTTACCCTGGGCTGAGCAATAAAATTATAACGTTGGAGACAGCAATAAAAAAAAGTTAATTTTTAAAACCTTAAAAAGTCAGATAATTATAACATTTTATCAAACTTTTTGGAAATTATTCGATAATAAATGAAATTATTTTAAAAGCTTTTTTAAAAAAATGTCGAAATATTATTAGGTCTGTGATTGAATTAAAATATATATGCATATACGCAAGCGTATGTATACACAATTCGAATGAAACTGAAGTAGGAATATCTGTCAAGAGGGCTAATTTGACTTTCATTCTGGCAACATCCCCTGGGTAATAGTAAAAGATATAAACAAAATGCGCTGCGCTCTAAAGACATTTTTTTATTCTTGGATTTTTAGACTGAATATATTTTGTAATAAATGTAGTATTTTAAATGGACAAACAATTTAAAATTGAAATTTGATCATCTTGCCAACAGCGAAGTGACTAGTACCGTACATGGAATTAAACAAAAAATATAGTTTTTTTTGTTTTTTTTTATCTTTTTTTTTAGGTCGGCACAACCAAAATTCACAAAAATGTTGATTTCGATAAAATAAAAAAAAATGTAAACAAATAATAAGGAAAACTTATACAACAATCTGCGAACTTTGGTAGTTTTCGAAACTGTTTCCTACGAACTGGTACAAACAATTTGAATCATAGGTACATCCACTGACTCGTAAAAAATGAACGTACCAAAAAAGTATCATCAAAAATCTTTGTTATATATATATATTGCTAATATATATTTTTTACATCTGTTATACTCCCACCCCCTTATTTAATTTTATGAAATGTCGAGAAATTTTGTTAAAAACAGAACTCCTTGGAGAATTTAAATTATTTTCTTTTCGTAATACAGTCATCCTAGTTACCACAATCCTAAAAAGAATTCAATAAAACTAAAACCTTATTTAATTAGAAAAGCTTTTAGTTGCTTTTATGAATACGATATACTCTGGACACGATTGTCTTAAAAAAAAGTTTTCGATGAATAATGAATTTTTTCAAGAATTGTTTTCACTTTTTTTAAATTTTAAATAATTTATAAAGTTTTAATTTGTCTGTCTTAATTTGTATCAGTTAGGTGATATTATGACTAAGTAAAAAAAAACTATATTTACTAACTAACCATAAATGCTTATTACAATAACAGTTTGAGTTACAGTTACACCAATATTCTAAAAAGAATTTTGAATTTTTTTGTATGTTTATAAAATTGCCGATTTGGGCTTGTCTCGCTAGAACGATTACGACTGTGTAGTGAGTTTATTCTCACTGGGTGCCCCCTACTTTAGGCCTTGTGCCACATCTAAGTCTGCTTGGAAAATCACTATAAACTTGCCGATTTTTTGTAAATACGGACGACCATATAGGACATTATCAGAAAATAAGAGCGATAACTATAGTAAATTTAAACTAAAGCCAAAGTACCTAAAATTCAATAAAGCATTAGATTATGGAAAATATTTTCCTAAAGATAACTGGCGCCGATGTTATATTTCTCAAGTAATTTGACAGATATACCCACCGTAGAACAAAATTAGATAAACTTCCGTCTATCAGTCCCAGCTGCCAACACCTTAAATAAACCTTAAATAAACAGATACTGCCGTGTTAAAAATGCATTTCTGCGATATTTGTAATATTTGTTTAAAATTCGATTGATTCAGCTAATATTCCTCAATTAAAGTTTCAGAAAAGTATATTCTACTTTTGAAAGATTTTTAAATATAGATTTGATTCTATGTTTTTGTTTAGCGGCATATCAACATCTAAATACTTCGTACACAATTTTTTTTTTTGAGATAATAATGGTTTTAGTGGTACTTACTAATTAACCCATAGATGGGAGGAGAAGAGGTGGATTTATAGCTTTTTCCAAAGGTATTTGCACATAGACTCACCCACCTATAATAAATAGTAGTAGTAATAGTCGGTCAGTCAGTCGACTGGCTGATCGGTTGAACTCTCTGCCTTTGGGCGGGGAGGAGCCCGAAGGCAGAGAGTTCAACCGATCAGTCGGACGGGGAGGAGCCCGAAGGTGGCTACGCCGAAGGGCGGATTCTCTTTCGGGGAGGTAAACCAACCCTGAACTCGTTTATACGGGTTCAATGGGCATATTTTTGGCCGAGCCCACGGGCTCGGAGATCCCACGGGCTCGGAGATCCCACGTTAAAAAGGCCTTGTGCCACATGACGCCCTCGTGGGGGGGTGACTGAATATCGTCGGTCAGTCAGTCGTTGCCGGACAACCGTTAGTCGGATATTAAAGTATCAGCGACTACCACTAGATTTCTCTGCGTCATTACCTATTATATCAAGTTCCTAACGTTTGTACGTCGAACCTATTTTAGGACCGACTTAGTGAAATACAAGCCTCCACTGTGAAACTACTCTACAACAATAAGTGAATACAACGAACCCAACTAGCTCTTCGACTAACAATTCCGAGCTGTTATCCATTACACTAACCTCATATCCAAGTTTACAGCACCCGGTATTCCCAAGTGGTCACCCATCTAGGTACTGACCAGGTTCGACGTTGCTTAACTTCGGTCATCGTACAGCGGTGGGGGGGTAGCTTCAACGATGTGACCGTAAGCCTTTTTAATAAACAGGAGTTTTTCTTTCGAAATTGCTAAAAATAGCTAATTTTAGCGCCATTTTTCGCCATCTTTCATCATAAGCTACTTCCTGTCAATTTAAATTACTTTTGTGATACAGAAAAGGCAAATTGCTTATTGGAAATATTAAATTTAACCTTTTGGCTTGAAATTAAAACTCAAAGAAATATCTTCAAGATAGATTTTTCATTTTTGAAAATTCATTTTAACCCTTAGGTATCCCGTTTGTGTGGAGGTACCTATGCTACGGAAACCTTATACATCCACTAGGCCATGTTTTTCATGCTTAATGAAGCTGCAGTGCTCATCTTTGAAGAGAATGAGGATTAGCTGCAATGTTATGATAAAAACAACAAAAAAAAAAAGATGATCATCCAAAACAATTGCATATTCAACTCAGAAATGTCAGTGATATTCCCAAGCGGTCGCACATCTAATTACTGACCAGGTTTGACGTTGCTTAACTTCGGTGATATTAGCCGTTTCATTAAGGAAACAAACAGCATTTATTGATCAAGAAACCAGTACTACTGTCGATTGAAATTTATAAAATCTTTCTCTTAAAACATATTTTATCAGGAAAATAGATTTTTCATGTCCAGTAGCTGTTATCGTTCTTTACAGCGTTGAGGGGGGGAGGCTTTCCTTCCTAACATTTTATTTGAAGTAGTGTGGAATGTCAACATTTTGATTATGTCATTATTTTCTCTTCTCAAGCCCAGTAGCTGTTATCTCTCTTTCCAGTATTGAAGGAGGTTTCCTTCCTAACCTTTTGTTTGAAGTAGTGTGGAATGTCAACATTTTGATTATGTCATTATTTTCTCGTCGAGTTATATGTGACATCAGCTTTTCAGTAATTTGGGATATTTCTTTAACGAGCCTCATATTCTGAGCTTTCTTTTGGACTAGTAAAGTCATGCATCAGAAATAAAATGAAAAATATCGCCCGAAATGCAATGTCATTTATTTTAAATTATTTTTTTCTATAAGTATAATTTAATCTTTAAGAAAAAAAAACAATTCACATACATAGTTATTCTATATAAATATGAGGCTAGTTAAAGAACTCTAATGAAGTAAATACACTATTATTATATGCCAATTATTTTTTTTAATAATGTTTACTTAATACAAGGCCCAAGAGCCATTCAAGCTATAGAGTAACTGAATTAAGTGTGATATTAATGTAAGAGTAGGAAGTGAGAATTATGTTGATATGCAGGACAGGTAATGTTTGACCTTTGACTAGAAAAGGTTAAGATTTTAGCGTTCGGGGAAGCATCCGCGCGGGAGTCTGTTCCACAAAGCAATGATCTTTGAGAAGAAAGTTGTCTGAGTGGAACTTCCTCCTTATAATTTAGAGAGGGTTAAAACCCTATGGTACACGTAATTTGTAATATTGGACGCATCAAAAAATGATAAAGTGTTGAAGTCTATAAAACAAAGACGTGTCTTGTTACATACAATAGCCTTTATTAATATAAATTTGATAACTTTGAGAACAAAAAAAAAAAAAAAGAAAAAAAGGAAGAGGCGGAAGAAGAAGCGGCAAAAGGAGGTGTCCGTTCGCTACTGTGTACCAGGTGTCATTGGCTCCAGAATACTTACACATATTTCAAGATGACTGCAAAAACAAAAGGAGCATTAAAATAAATTTAAATGGAATTGCATCGACATGAGACATTACACAATCACTGAGTGATAAATTGCAACGGAATTGTTTTATTTAAATAGTCTGTGTTGGGTACAAATCTAGCAATGCCCGCCAAATAATGATGTGTCAAAAAGACAGTTATTCCCTTAACATCTCTATTAATTTATATACTTTCGACTCCTTCGGCAATGTTCATTGTTTTACAAAGCGATGATTAGAATTTTAATAAAACCCCAAAATATGAAAGTGGATTTACACATTTTCTTTATTCTTGAGAACTGACAACAAAGATGTTAAACACTATTTATTTATTAGATTGCTGATTTAAAAGAATAATTTACAAGATTATATAAAAATATGTGAACCAGTTACTACAGAATTTTTGCTTTGTTGTCCTGTATTTGTGTGTATGTTCACATAAAGACAAAGAACAACAAACACTTGGGTTTCTACTACGAATCGTTTCTTCTGTTTGCTAGAAATTGTAGGGAAACAAAATTCTCAATGTCTCGTGAATATGTCTGTTTTCTTATTCTAGTCCAGATGTAAATCAGGGTAAGTAATGATAAGAATGGTTGTAATGGTCGAGTTCATGTCAGCTTTGCGCTGAGTTGGAACGACCAAAATAAAGGTTGCGCTTAATTCATCAATAGACGTTGTGCAAAACACGTCCGAACGCTATGTGTTGGAAAGTGGAAGAGAGTACACTTCTGTTTGTCCTTATCGGAAGTGGGGTCATAAAATTGCGCAGATGACCAAAATCCTTTCTGGTTACTTTATTACTTGCATCATGGGAAAATGTATTTCTTTTCTTTTTTTATTATTATTATTATTTTATTTATTGATTTTAATTTTCTTTCACAACAAGAAATAGATATAAAAAGATTTTTTTAATCAGAATGTTATAAAAATTGAAAATATAAAACAAGAATTATTTATTTTTTTATGTTTTATGCCTGAAAACTACGTTTATATCAAATTTTCTTGTTCCTGGATATTTTTTTATAAAATTAGGAATAAAAATCTTGTTTTTGTAGTTATTTATAAAATATTAAATAATAAATATTGCTATTTACACTTTTACATTGTTCGGACCGTTGTTCTCATCTTTATTGATATATTCACAACGTTTCAGCCGTTGTACGCTCCGGCCATCTTCAGGTGATATTTGTTGTAAATAGTTACATTACCTCATCTCAGAAATAGAGACAGAATAAATATTGTAGTTGGTTTACATATTTTGATAATTTTGTAACATTTTTTATAAATTTTTGAATTATACATTTCTTTTCAAATGGTTAATAATAAATCTTTATAAAAGTTGAATAATATACATACATTTTTATAATCTTATAAGTAAACATTGCCGAGGGAGACAAAAGTGAATATGCTAATATCAAGGATGATAAAATGAAAATTTCATAGTGTACATTCGACAGTATATATTCGTACGATATATAAACATATATTAAAACAAAGTGATTGGAAGTGCAAGTATAAAAACTATTCTTCTCTCTGCCGTGTCCTTTCAGGACGTAGGCGATCACGGCTCTCCACAATTTCCTGTCTTTTGCAGCTCTTAGTAAATTTTGTCCTTTTGTTATCTCTACTAATCCCTGTTCTGTCAACCATTTACACAAGCACGTTCTTCTATGAGCCGTGTCGTTTCAGGACATCGGCGATCACGGCTCTCCACAATTTCCTGTTTTTTGTAGCTCTTATTATATTTTGTCTTTTTGCTATCTCTCCTAATCCCTGTTCTGTCAACCATTTACACAAGCACGTTCTTCTATGAGCCGTGTCGTTTCAGGACATCGGCGATCACGGCTCTCCACAATTTCCTGTCTTTTGTAGCTAATCCCTGTTAGTAAATTTTGTCTATTTTTTTTATCTCTCTAATCCTGTTCTGTCAATTCTTATTTACACAAACATTTATTCACGTTCTTCTATGAACCGTGTCGTTTCAGGACGTCGGCGATCACGGCTCTCCACAATTTCCTGTCTTTTGCAGTTCTTAGTATATTTTGTCCTTTTGTTATCTCTACTAATCCCTGTTCTGTCAACCATTTACACAAGCACGTTCTTCTATGAGCCGTGTCGTTTCAGGACATCGGCGATCACGGCTCTCCACAATTTCCTGTCTTTTGTAGCTCTTAGTAAATTTTGTCTTTTTGTTATCTCTCCTAATCCCTGTTCTGTCAACCATTTACACAAGCACGTTCTTCTATGAAACGTGTCGTTTCAGGACATCGGCAATCACGGCTCTCCACAATTTCCTGTCTTTTGTAGCTCTTAGTATATTTTGTCCTTTTGCTATTTCTCCTAATCCCTGTTCTGCCAACTATTCACACAAATTCGTTAGCTATGGTATTTTTTGCTTTTCTCTTTCCTTCAATATGTCCCGTGAGTGTCAAATTTTCCAATCTTTCTTTTCTCATTATGCACCCTAGAAATTTCAACTGTCTCTTTCTGGTGTTAAGTATAAGTGTCCATTCTGTTTCTATTTCTCTAAAACTTTGTCGTTGCTAAAATGTTCGATTCATGGTATTCTCAGCATCCTTCTGTAGAACCACATTTCTGTTGCTTAAAGTCTTTTTTTTTTCATCTGTGAGGTGAATGTCCATCATTCACTGCTATATAGGAAGATAAATATTACATAACATTTCAATACTCTTTTCTTTGTTTCTATTGAAGTTTTCCTGTTTCTTAATACTTTTCTTAGCTTTTGTAAGATATCTTTCACTATCCCAGTGTGCCCTCGGATTTCGGTGTCACATTTTCCATTTTATGTTAAAACACTTCCCAGATATTTAAATTTTCGTACTTGCTTGATTTTGGCGTCTCCAATTTCTAATTTGCAGGTTGGGCTGTCCCTTTTGCTGACAGCCATGCATTCTGTCTTCTTGCAATTGATGCTTAGTCCTTTCTTCTCGCTTTCCTTCACTACCTTCTGTAGGATTTCTTGAAGTTTTTTTTCTGTGTCTGCTATTAATACTGTGTTTAATAGCTGTATTAAAGAATCTGGGATATCAGAAAGCAACCGCCGTCTGTCTAACTCTCTGCGTAGAGAGGAACCCAGACAAGCTTTGCCGAAGGGCAAGGTTTCGTTCGGATTTATTATGATAGCTCTCAAACTCGCCTAGGCGAGTTCAAAAAATATATTTTGGCCGGGCCTACGGGCTCGGGTGACCACGTAAAACTCGGCCTTGTGCCACATGCGACCCCATGGGGGGACAGCTAAATATAGCTATTAACACTGTGTCATTTGCATATCATATGTTGTTAAGATTGTAGCCGCCAATAATGAATTCTGGTAGAACTTCTAATTCTCTCAAAATTACCTCACTGTATAGTTTGTTTAGTCCGGCGAGAAGACACAACCTTGTCTTACACCGCTTTCTGTTTTGTATATGTACTGAATTCATTTTCTATCCGCATGCAGGCAGTTTGCTGCTAGTATAGCTTCTGGATTATTCTAATATGCTTCCAAAACATGTCAAGGGGTGGACGGACAGTTGCATCCCGGGACATTTGCATCCCCGGATAATTGCGTGCCTCTGATAAATTTTTGAAGTTACCATTTTTTTTAACGATTTGTTTAATATAGAAATTTGCATACCAGTACTTTTAATTGCTCTAAACAAGCAGAAAGATAGTTACCATAAATAAAATAGAGAGAAAAAAATTATTTTTTAAATTAAGAAAAAATTAAGCTCGCCGTTTCATTTCACTCCAGCAATGCGTACCACAAGCATCTACTAGATTCTGGATTTTATAGATTATATTTTTATTTGGAACCCATGGCTAAGTTCCGAAAATCACACACTGGTAGAAAAATATTTTTGGACGAGAAGAATTACAGCTACCTCTATCATAAGAAAAACGCCGATGAAACAAAAACATTCTGGTGATGTGTAAAGTGATCTGCCATTTTATTTTATCACTGTCAATCTGCCATTTTATTTTTAACAAAAATAAACTTTTAATTTAATTTAATTTTATTCCTCTTTTTTAAAATTAATGATCACTACCTATGCTTTCTTTTTTCAGAATTTATGGTAATTGAGTTTAAAAGCTTCAAAAAAACTATTAGAGGTACGCAATTATCCAGGGACGCGAATGTCCAAGGACGCAAATGTCTGGAACGCAATTGTCCCGGACGTAACTGTCCCGGACGCAAATGTCCAGTACGCAACTGCCCTGGAACCATGTCATGGTTACCTAGCAGTTCTAACAGTTCTTTGTGACCGAAAATAGCAAAAAACAAGTCACTAAAAAGAAGTTAACCAATTATCCCTCCTCGCTCTCCAGAGTTTAATCGAGGACAAAACATAAATATGTGCTAATTATCTGGTAGTATATTTTTTTCTCTACACCATGTTTTTGTTGTTGTTGTCGTTGTTGTTGTTATTTTTCGATTCAACACTTTAGGGTGATTAATTTTTTTTTTTTATCTTTACTATTCCTCCCATTTTGTTTTAATATATTTATATATACAGGATGCGGCAGAAATACCCCCTCCACATTGGTCTTTCTTGTCAACATTTAAAATATGAACGGTATATGTATATATATATATACTTCTTAAAATGTTCGTTTTTAAAGCCATAATAAAATTGTTATATATTTTCCAGCACTACTTATGTTAACTGGTCCACTTAAAAAAAAATAAAAAACAGGTGAAATAATTTTTTAGGTCGGGGAGATTTTGTACATTAAAATACATTAGACATTCATTTACCCACGACATTTCTCAAGATCGAAAATATTGATTTTAGAAGCGAGGTCCCGTTTATAAAATACAGTGTTACAGTGGTCTCTTACTTCTTAAAGAGTTATCTATACTTTCTTTTTATTTATAAATGTCAAGTTTGAAACCAGTTAATTTAAGTAGTGTCTTGTTTTTTTGGGAGAAATCGTTTCCTTTCTTCACAGCAAGTATTTGTATTTTCAGAAGCAAAAAGATAATTAGCGAACGAAGCCAATTGTATTACGTACATAGACTTATCAGAGGCATTGCCATTATGTGTGATATTGTTGGGGTTTATCTCCTCCTTAAATTTTGAAATTGCTCCTAGGGGACGCTCTCCCAACACTATATATACTTGACGAGACCCTGTCTTACTCTCTTTCACTTTTCATTTTCAGCCGACTCTACGACAATGTAGGCTCTTGCAGAAGAAAGTGGCCCCTCCTGTGGAACACGCATGAACATTACACACACACGCACACACACACACGTACGTACGAACATTAACATTCACTCATACATACTTTGAAACACAAACTTCACACACATACGCATTAATGTCTTTGTTTTTTTTGTAAATCCTTTTGTTGTTAATGCACATAATTGTTTATATATATATATATATATATATATATATATATATATATATATATATATATATATATATATATATATAAATATAGATAACTAGACTCGTTTCGAAAAACCCTCGAATTTTTGATTTGCTAATCAAATCAATCTCGAGGGAAAAAAAGGTTTTAAAAAAAAGAAAGAGCTACAAACATGAACTTCTGTCGACAAAAAATCGCACAGATGCAGGTCTGAAGCCCAAAGAAAAAAACCCGATACGAGTAAACAACTAACTAACAAAAGAGCTCAATACAACCGTAGAGCAGACCTAGATACACCTAGTGAGCCAGACAAACCTACCTAGGTTTCACCTAAACGGATCGTCAGGGAAAGTAAGAGCTTACTTTCCCTGACGATCCGTTTCTATCTATCTATCTATCTATCTATCTATCTATCTATATATATATATATATATATATATATATATATCGGTCCTTGTCGTTTCTTTTACATTTCTTTTGGGCAGACTCATTCAGAGTCTGCCGTATTTGTAGTGAGCCCTATTTCAGGAGATACACATGTACATCTCACTACGCGTACAAATACAAGTCCCGCTACAATATGACGGTAAATTGAACTCTATTGAGATAGATGGAAGGAAGTCAGATCTTGGTAAATAATGTAGCAATCCTCTATTACCCAAATAATAATAATAATAATAATAATAATAATAATAAACGATTACAAATAATGGAAGCAATGTATATTAAAAGTAAAGCGCCATAACTAAAGAAAATAGGTTCTCAAGCATTTATAATCTAAACTGCACGTCCGTCACGTGACATTACATAGACGTTAGATCTTAAATTCAAATCTTACCTGATTAACTGGCAATATATATCTCAACAGACTTTAACCCAAATCAGCAACTACCATCTACGAATACTTCTTTCCTGATGATAATCGAAAGAACGGTCGAAACTACGTAGACTCACACTTCCAACCAATTCGTTTCTATTCGAGCGCCGTAACCGACTACTGCAGCCATGGCAGCAGGGTTGTGTCTTAGGCTAGATAACCTGACGGAGCCCGTCCTTCTGGTTTTGAATACAGAGACTGGTTGCCAACTCAAGGCAAGAGAGACTAGTCTACGCTGCTATTAAACCCATAGCTGGAGTAAGATAGATCCAAGGGTACTAGCGCGAAGTGAAATTTAATCGAGTGGTAAAAAAATTAGAACAGGAATGAAACCAATTTTTCAGTACAGAATGAACCTTTAATCACGATGGAGTAATGGATAGCGGCTCGGATTAAGAAATCAGAGAGCCGAGTTCGAATTCCAGTCGAATCCATTAGATTCACTTATGTGCTAATACCCTTGAGAAAGGTATAAATCTTCTTCTTCCCCCAGCTATGGGTAAATAGCAGGACAGACCGGGTTCTGTAGCCTTGGATGGCAACTTGTCTAACGCAGAAAGAAACGGCAGCGTACTGCGAGAAAAAAAATCTGCCTCGTCAGTCAGGTATCGAAAGATACATGATCGTGTATTACGTATGGCACGTAACTGACTGACTGGCGTCGAATTTACTCTCAGCGTCTCCTTCAAACAATTCAAATATGAACAATACATTCATAAATTCACATTCAATATAAAAAGGGTTAATTAGACAACAAGAAAAACTGATCAAGGAACATGAACATTATTCTTTGTTTTATTGAATAACATCTGCATAAAGGAAGATTTGCTGCCTATATATATATATATATATAGTGTATCAGAAATACTTTTACAAACTTTGGACCGGGTTCCTTACACCAAAGCAAGGACAAAAGTCAATATAAACATATGTTCGCAAATCCTACACTTTTGAGTTATTAAGTTTAAAGAAAGTTAACAGTCGATGGAGCTGTGATGAGATGTAGACGACATTACATTTGTCATTCGTGTACATTAGTGGGTAGTCTGTATTCAACGTTTAATTTGTGTAGTATTGAGTTAACTGAGAACTCTTCCGTTTAACAATTGCAGGACATTCAACGTTTTTAAAAGTATGTTTGGATTGTATCATGAATTGCATATTTAACGTCGTCTACTATAAACTTTAAACTTAATAACTCAAAAATGAAGGATTTGCAGACATACCTTTATATGAACTTTTGTCTTTGTTTTGGTTTGAGGAACCTGCCCGTAAAGCTTATAAAAGTATTTTTGATACACCCTATATATATATATATATATATATATATATATATATATCTTGAAACATTATTTTTAGTGGATAGCCGTATTTCAGTAGAACGTCCCATTTTTCTAAAATAGTTTATATTTCATCTACTGGCGTGTCTATTCGAGAAAGCTTAATAAAGATAATGTGCCCTACGGTAGGATTTTATCTGTTAAGTTTTCTCAAATAAAGAGGCCGGTAGATGAAATAAACACTGTTTAAATAAAAGGGAATAAAAGGGAAGTTCTGCTCAAATACGGTAACTACTAAAAATTAAGCTTTGAAGTAATAAAAATATGTCGGATTAAAAATAAAAATCCATTAATTGCTTGGAAATAATATTTGCGTGTGAGTGAGTGAGAGGAACTCCATGTATTGAAAATAGTGCTTGCTCTTTGCCATTTCCTATTGAAGCAAGTTAGAAGAAATATTTTAGTTACTTTCTCTTGTTGGGACAAATAGTTCATCTTCCATCCATTGCGTGCAGGCAGATGCAACTTTATTCCTGAGGAAGGTTCTGGAAATAAAGAAGAAATCGCTTAAGCAACGAATTCTCAACTATCAGAATTCATTTTTAGCTCATGCATTAAAAAAAAATCCCCCTTTAGATTCTTTTGAAAAACATTGGATATACGTGTCCGCAGTAAGACGCGAGTCCTGAGTATGACGATAAACTACACCCGGCAGCGAGGCCTCTGATCGGCAGATTGAAGGTTTTGAGTAGCGTGGAACTACCTCTTAACTACCGTTGTTCCCAGATCCACCCTGACTTGGGGTGGTACACCTGCTATGGCCCCAGCTATGTGCAAATAGTGAACCCCCTAACATGATGAAAGTATAAAAATACATGTTTGGTTTGGTTTGTTTTACGGTATATCAACCTCAAAGGATTTTTTAATGCCGACAAAATTTTTTATTGCTGGTAATATTTTCTTCCAAAAATGTATTGCTGGTAATGTTTTTTCCTTCAAAAATCTATTGCTGGTAATAATGTATTGCCGGTAATAATTTTTTACAAAAAAATTATTTCTGGTATGAAAACCTATTTTTACACTTTCATAATGTTTTAACACCAGTTTAGGGATTAACTATTTGCCCATAGCCGGGACCCTAACAGGTGCTACCACCCCAGGTTAGGGTAGATCTGGGAACACCAACAGTTAAGAGGTGGTTCCACGCTCCTCAAAACCTCCCGATCAGAGGCCTTGCTGTCGGACGTAGTTTATCGTCATACCCAGGACGGAATGCATTTTTATAGTAAAAAATATCAGCAATACATTATTAAATGTAAAAAATTACTAACGATACTTATTTATTGTAGAATTGCCAACAATAAAGTGTATAGCAAATTGACCAACAATACATTTTATTTGTATTTGAAGCCATAAAATTGTGTTCAAAATATTTAGATTCCGGCTTTAAATAACCCATAGCGGTTGATATGCCGTATAAACAAAATCAGCCAACCAACAATACCTATTTATCTGGAGTCGAAGCCATAAAACTGTGTTCAAAATATTTAGATTCCGGCTTTAAATAACCCATAGCGGTTGATATGCCGTATAAACAAAATCAGCCAACCAACAATACCTATTTATCTGGAGTCGAAGCCATAAAACTGTGTTCAAAATATTTAGATTCCGGCTTTAAATAACCCATAGAGGTTGATATGCCGCTAAACAAAATCAACCAACCAACAATACCGATTTATCTGCAAAGCCATAAGATTGCGTTCAAAATATTTAGATTCCGGCATTAAATAACCCATAGAGGTTGATATGCCGCTAAACAAAATCAACCAACCAACAATACCGATTTATCTGCAGTCGAAGCCATAAGATTGCGTTCAAAATATTTAGATTCCGGCATTAAATAACCCATAGAGGTTGATATGCCGCTAAACAAAATCAACCAACCAACAATACCGATTTATCTGCAGTCGAAGCCATAAGATTGCGTTCAAAATATTTAGATTCCGGTATTAAATAACCGCTATTTATATGCCGCTAAACAAAAGCAAACGACCAACTCTAAAGAACTCTTTCATGACATTAATCCATATAATATTCTACAATTAATAAAATCTAAACCCATAATGAAAGTGAATTCATACATTTATTTTTGTTCTTTATAACAAAAATATTAAACACTATTTATCTATTAAATATTTTATTTACAAGAATAATTATATATTGACAACATTCTAAAATCTAATACAATTAAAAATAATGCAATGCAATCTTTATCATTTACCAATTTATAAAGAAATAAATGTGAAAACAATTTTTTATTCATAAATTTATAAACATTTACTAAATAATCGAAATAGGTGAATCAAATATAAGGAAATCCTTATTATTTACCATTTTATAAAGTTTGAATCAATTAGCAATTGGGCGATGTTTTGCCAAACATCCAAATAAACAATCTAATAAAAGAATAGTGTCAATAATCTAACAATTGTCTTAAATTTTTTATATAAACAATTATTTTTCCAGATACATGTTCTACTATTTAACCCATAGCTGGATTTACACATTTTCCAAGAGTTTTACAAGAAACAATCTTCACTGAGATCTGTCGAAAGTAACAAGCCATTCAAAATATCTCAAGAACCGGTTGCGCAGCTTTGGCATAATTTGGCAATCAATCAGAGGAGACCTTATTACTTATATACGAACGGACACTCTCCCTTGGACTTACTCTGTCACCAGAGAAATGCGACAGAGTGAGATTCTATACCGTATATATGCATCAGTTAGTTATGCCTTGGTGATACACGCTTAGGTGATCATGTATCTTTCAATACATGACTTACGAGGCAGATTTTTTCTAGGTTTCTGCGGTAGACCAGTTGCTATCCAAGGCTATAGAACCCGATTACTCCTGCTATTTACCCATAGCAGGGGGAGAAGAAGAGGATTCATGCCTTTCCCAAGGGTATTAGCACGTAAGTGAATGTAATGGATTTGACTGAATTTCGAACTCGGCTCTCCGATTCCTCAATCCGAGCCGCTATCCATTACACCTCCATACATGCATCACGAGAGTGTATTTGTCCATTCATCATTTCTTGTGTAAGACCATTTGGTCATACATGACGTCATGCATATGTATCATAGTGGTACAGACCCGATCTGACTACCTGTGATTTCAGGATTTTTCAGACTGTGGACGAGATTAAAGTGAATGTAACGATGTGGATCCCTAAAAGTGGACTTTGTAGAATGTTCTAAAAAGTAGAAGGGACACTGGAATGAGTGAGTGAGATTAAGGAGAACATGGAGAGGCAACTGATGGTGATCCCTAAAAAATGATTTCGCAGACTGTTTTTAAATTGGAAAGGTTACTGAGGTAAGTGAGTGAGATTAGGGAGAACGTGATGAGGTAGCTGATGGTGGCCCCTAAAAGATGACTTCGCAGACTGTCTTAAAGAGTGGAAGGGTTGCCGAGATAAGTGAGATTAAGGAGAACGTGATGAGGCACCTATGGCGGTCCCTAAAAGATGACTTTGTAGTATGTTTTTTTTTTTAAATTGGAAAGGTTACTGAGATAAGTGAGTGAGATTAAGGAGAATGTGATGAGGCAACTGATGGCGACCCCTAAAAGATGACTTTACCGACTGTTTTAAAGACTGGAAAGGTTACTGAGTTAAGCGAGTGAGATTAGGAAGAACGTGATGAGGCAGCGGATGGAGATCGTCAAAACAGGATTTTGCAGACTATTTTAAAGAGTGGAAGTAATTCTGAGATAAGTGAGTGAGATTAAGGAGAGCGTGATGAGGCAGCTGATGGAAGTCCCTAAAAGATAACTTTGCAGACTGTTTTAAAAAGTGGAAGGGTTGCTGAGATAAGCGAGTGAGATTAAGGAGAACGTGACGAGGCAGGTGATAGCGATCATGTAAGAGGACTTTTCCGACTATTTTAAAAATTGGAAATGATCGTTGTGATATGCGTGTGTCTGTTATCCTAAGGAAAGTATATTGTATTGAATGGGACGAAGATGGAATTGTCTTTGGCAGGCTATTTGTTTCCTCTTATTGAATGGCTGGGTACTTCCCAGACAGACCTCGTCTATATATAAGTCATCACTTACTTCTTGTTCATTGAAGATGCCTTTCTCATCGCGCTGAACAGCAAGGGCACGTGCCAACTGCAAGAGATGTGCATAATCTGCATCATCATTCTTTTTATCAACGAGCGCGCCGTAGTGGCTCACCGGTTCTTCTGAATAAGGGAAGAAATCTCGTTTGGCTGGAATGAAATATCCTGGCCGACCATCCAGGACCACTTCCTCGTAAGGAACGTCTTCACTGTCGTCTGATGCGCTTTCCCCGTCCTCCAGAGCGTCGCTCACGTCGGATCGTTTCTGATATCCGTAACCGGCATTATCCTCGAACGGATTGCTCACAATTTCGTAGGGGGCTTCTTTTTCCAACAGCTCACTTTCGCTGTATGCGTTTGGCCAGGATTCAAGTGTAACTAATTTTTCGGGAATTTCACCTTTCAAATATTGTTCTGCGTCTTCTGGCAATAAGAGGTCACGTTTTGTTCTTTGGGGTCGATCTTCCATTTGTCTTCGTCTTCGGTAAATGTAGTTCAAAAAAGGTGTAGATTGGAAGGCTTGTTGTCTTTTAAAGTCAGCTGCATTTTCTGAAAACAAACGCAAAATAAAAAAAAAATCAATCAGAATATGAAATGAATTATATCTTGAAATAACAAATTTTATTTTCGTAAAATTGTTATTAAATTTGAAATAAAGAAAATCGAAAAAAAGGATACAATATGTTTTGCCTGGGAGTTCATATAAATTTACAATTGCTTTTTCTATTGACATATAGGAATAAAGTGTCGCTGCCGACACTTGAATTTGAACATAGATCGCCAGTGAGCAAACAGAGGCGATCCCATTATTGAATTAAGTAGACCACGTGACCATAGATGAAACGCACAATTAGGAAGTCGTGTGGCGTCTGATTGACTGCTATTCACTATACTATTTCTCTATTCGGATCACTATTCGGTGATTACTTTTCGAGCGAGTAATATCGAGCAAGTACTATTAGTACAAGTGTTATTCCAAAGCGTCTGACACTAGTATTGTTCAACGGCGTTGCTATAGTTGTATCTGCGATTACAAAGTCTCTACTAAAATGAGCATTACGAAAGTGACAACGAGTATTCGTTGGCATCACAAAAATGGCAACGTGTGTTCGTTGACATCACAAAATCTACAAATATATTCATGGCAATTGTTCTGTTCTTTGTACCTCGATTACGTGAATTTAAACGTGCTACTTGATTGGAAACTAGGTCCTGCCATTTTATTGTTGAACTAGCTAGATGCAAATGTCAGCTCTATTCTAATAATTTCTTTTCTCGTCCCGTGGAACTCACTTGCGATTTCTTGCTTCCTTGACACCTTCCAAAAATTAAATGCAACGTCACTCGCCATTTTCTGTCTTCCTGAACCCTGTTCCTTTATTTTTTTTTTCTCTCATTTTACCTCACTAATGTTTTCTTATTCTCTTTCACCCCCCGTAACTCCCTGCGTCTTTTTTGCATTATCGCCTTGCGTGGGGTGAAATGATTTAAAAATGAACAAGACATGAAACGAAACAAAACAATCGAAACGAAAACAATTTTTTTCCGTAGATTAAAAACGGAGGAGCGGTCAGTTCGAAATTTCTCAAATGTTACCTGGAATGACAGATATTTGAAGAAGACCGGATGACACAACGGCCAAAACGTTGTGATAATAACAACAAAGACGAGGATAACAGTCAGAATGTAAACAACAAGATAATATCTTAAGATGAATTTTGGGGACATATCTTTATTATCTTTTAAAAAAAAATCGCGGCTCCTATAGAAATATAACTTGAATCACTCTTTCCTTACTAAATATGCAACAAATACAAAGCCCGAGAGACACTCAAGGTAGATGGTTACTGACTGAGGTTGTTTTATGTAAGTAACTAAAAATTATGAAAACGGTTAATTTTGAAGACATTAAAATTATAGGGATCAAAGAAGCAACCTCTGGGGAGTTTGTTTCACAAAGTAGTGATGCTCAGGAAAAAAAGATTAGTTGAACTTTCTTCTTATCTGTGGAATATACAAAGGATATGAGAATGATTCGCCTCTGTTTAAATGTTATGGGGGCTCCTCGCTGTGAAGGTCTGAACTGGTGGAATATCTGAACATTTACCGTGGAAAAGGCAATAGACTAGCGAAAGGCTTTTCTTCTATGGGAAGGCGTTGTAAATAATTAATCACCCATGTTATAGCATACCTACAGACGATAATGGGTATGTCCCCATTAACATAAATACAGTAGTAAATACTGTATGTTGGTCTGTAGTTGAAGATTCGTCTCCAGCTGTGCTGGTCGAACTCTCTGCCTTCGGGCAGAGAGGAACCCAGACGAGGCTATGCCGAAGGGCAGAGTCTCGTCTGGGGCGGTAGACAGCTACTCGACCCCGTTTTTTACGGGGTCTACGGGAAATTTTTGCCTGAGCCTACGGGCTCGGAAAGCCCACGTTAAATTCGGCCTTGTGCCACATCTGACCGTATGGGTCGGTTGGCAAATATCCTGCAGTTGAAGATTCGTCTCCAGCTGTGCTGGTCAAACTCTCTGCCTCTGGGCAGAATTGATCCCCAGACAAGGCGATGTTGAATGGCAGAGTCTCGTCTCGGGAAATACCTACCCAACCCCGTTTTATACGGGGTCTACGGGGAATTTTTGCCCGAGCCTATGGGCTCGGATACCACATATTAAATTCGGCCTTGTGCCACATCTGACCGCGTGGGGCGGCTGGTTGATATAGCAGCAAGACGCCATTTTTTGGTCTGATCTGACTTTTGTAAAGAATGAGTATGGTATGTTGAGTCAGTTTTTTTTTCTGGAACGGTGCCAAGGGACCGCCATTTTTCCAGCATCTTTCCAGGTAGATCGTATCTAGGCGTCCCACTTGACGTCTGGGATGAACTTGAATCCCAACAGACGTTCACAGCAAGAAGCCTTATTGAGAGTACAATTGCTCACGGCCATTGGTCAGGATCTGCTCGGTGATGATGAAATGTTACTGGTTTGGTTTGGGAGGTATTGAATCTTTTTCCCCGTTGAGAACTAGATCAAAGGCGAGATCAACTGCCAAGCTCTGGTCATCTAGATTTTTAGACGTGCACCCATAAACTATCATCTGCTCATCATTCTTGTCTCAGATATTAGAAAATACTTTACTTTGCGCATAAAACAATACAGAATGTTTTCTCTTATTTGCTTTTGTGTCTGAGATAACGACTTGATTTTTTGCACGCGCTTTTGTCTTTTCTTTCTCAGACAAGCTTTTGGTCGGTGATTTCGATTTGTAAATACTGGATCAACATTGACACTATCCTCTTGATTTGTTCGATTCAAAGATTGAACCGGACAACAAAAAAAAAGTTTGTAAAGTTTTTCCAAGTGAATTTCAAAGACAGTATTTCGATATGTGTCCATAGATTAATTCAGATGCATAAGTGCCTTTTAATTCCACTACCTATCGGTCTTACGGGCATATCCCGATCTGGTTAAGGAACTTCTATCCTAGTCAATACCAAGACGGGTGACCGCTTGGGAATACGAGGTGCTGTAAGCTTGGATATGCGAGTGTTATGGCTTACGGCCATATCACATTGAAACACCGGTTCTCGTACGATCACCGAAGTTAAGCAACATCGAACCTGGTCAGTACTAAGATAAGTAACTGCTTGAGAATTCCAGCTGCTGTAAGCATGGAGGTTCGAGTGTTATGAATTATGGCTATATCACGTTGAAACACCGGCTCACGTTCGATCACTGAAGTTAAGCAATGTCGAACCTAGACAGTACCATGATGGGTTGGTGGTATAAGTTTGAATATGCAGTTGGTATGGCTTACAGTCATATCACATTGAAACACCGGTTCTCGTACAGTCACCAGTTAGACAACGGCGATCCTGGTCAGTACCAAGATGAGTGACCGTTTGGGAATACTAGATGATATAAGCCTGGATGTGTGGGTGGTGTAATGGATAACGGCATGTTCCAATTCGAGTTCCAGTTCGAGTCGAGTTCGTTATATTCACTTACGTGCAAATACGATTGTGAAAGGTATGAATCCACCTCTTCTCTTCTCCCACAGCTGTGGGATAATTAGTAGGACTTGTATCAGTAAAGATCATTATTATCTACAAAACATTCTTACAATCTAAATATATTTTCTGGCTTTAAATAACCTGCAAAGGGTTGATAAACCGTAGAAAGCAAATCAGTCAGTCAGTAAACCTACTGCATTTCGCTGTCTTTGGAGCAACGTCATGATTCCATCCTCCCAGAACTTGGCATCTTTCTGGGTGATGAAATGGTCTAAAAGGTTTTTCACACTCTCCCAGAGAATTGAAGTTCTCATTAAGAGAATTCCATACAGGTCAAAAGAAATCGAAATCCGAAGGTTAAAGGTCAGGTAAGTACTGCGGGTGTAGTACGACATACCAGCTAAGTTGTACCAATGTCTTTCTATCTAGCGAACTATTTACGAACATGACTCTCAGAGACTTCTTCTCGTCAGAAGAACTATTTCTGATTTTGGCAACTTTGATATTCACAGGTCAAATCGAAGGCAAGAGGGAGAGCAGAAAACTACACATGAGCCTGAGTAAATCGATAGCGGAGCAAGTTTTAAGGGAGTTAACAAAAAGACAAAATTTATTAAGTTAAAAGGAGAGGATATTGTGGAGAGCCGTGACCGTCAGTCCTGAAGATACACAGCCCATAGAAGAAAAATCGGCTCTCTAGAAGAAGCTGTTCGGTTGGAACTTTATTCTTATCAATGGAATATGGAGGAAATGGAGATGATTCGACTCTGCGTGTGCGGCGTAAAGGTCTGAACTTGTATAACTAGGGAATGTAGCCCTGCTACAAGCGTGGTGAAGACTGTGGATCAATCCTCATATATGGCGGTGGATGCTGAAGAATCTTCTCACAGATGAAGAAGAGATTTGAAGCAACAGAAATGTACTTCTACAGAAGGATGCTGAGAATACCATAGACCAAACATGTCAGCAACGACAATGTAAAAAATAAAAGAACACTTATACTTGACATGAAGAAGACATAATTCGAATTTCTAGACCATATAATAAGAAACAAAGGCTTGGAAAATTGGATACTCACAGGTCAGCTTGAAGGCAAGAGAGTAAGTGGAAAACCACACATAAAATACCGAGCGAGTAAATTGATGGCGGAGCAAGGTTTAGGAGTGCTAACAAAAAGACAATCATCACTCAGAGATGAAGAAGAGGCAACAGAAGCTCTACAGGCAATGGGATCAAAAAAGACACTTATCCTTCATATCAGGAAGAAAAAAGTTGAAATTTCTAGAGTTTATAATGAGGAAAGAGGGCTTGGAAAATTTGATACTCATAAGAAAAAAGTACTGAACTTTTACTCGATAGCAGTTCTACTACATGGCAGTGAATGGTGAGCAATCACCTCACTGATTAGAGAGAGAGTGTGAGAGTCTTGAATCCCCAGAAATGTTGTTCTACAGAAGGATGATGAGGATATCCATAAACCGAACTTATGAGCAAAGACGAAGTTTTAGATAATTTTTTTTAAGCATTTCACCCCAGGCAAAGCGGGATGCCACTAGTACGCAGGGGGTTACAAAGTGGGAGCGAGAGTAAAGAGGTGTAATGGAGGAAAGGATGAAGGGAAGGGGATAGTTCAGGGCATATGGAGATGTCGATTGACATTACATTTGAATAGTTTAAGATTATAGCTACCAGGGAAACAAGTAATAGGAAGGGAATTCCACATACGAGAGGTGCGAGACATGAAGCTATTGGAGTAGAAGAGACGGCCATATTTAACCGTTTCGACAGTGAAAGGGTGGGACTGGGATGTCAGCCTAGTAGCACGCTTAAATTCATGCAATTTGGGAACCAACGAAAGTAGCTCGTCGGTGCAGTTACCGTGAAAGTATTTGTAGAAAAGACAGAGGGAGGCGACGGCACGTCTGAGAGAAAGCGACTGAAGACGAGATACCAAATCAGGATCAACCATATTGCTTATCCGTCTCTGGGTGGAAAACAAAAAGAATACTTATACTTAACACCAGGAAGAAATTTTTAGATTATATAATGATGAAAGAGGGCTTGTAAAATTTGATACTCACAGGACAGATTGAAGGCAAAGTGGTACAGCGGAAAACAACGCATGACCTACCTGGCAGAACAGGTTTAATGCTAGGACCTCGAAAATACAGGGCCCGTAGCATTTGCTACTAGGTTAATTCGGAACAAGGTTAACTTACCGTCTTCATATTCCCTCAAGAGCTCATCGTAGTCAGCAGGTTTCTCCGTTTCGAGATGCTCTCCTAATTCTGGTAGTTCTTTCTCAGATTGTCCTTCAGCCTGATTTACCAATAAAGGCATCTGCTTATCCAAAGAAACTTTGTTTAACTCGGCAAGCGTCTTGTCACTATCGTCGACTGCGAGTGAAACAGGGATACTCTGGACAGCGAAGAGTTGGCTTTTGTCGTCCCCCAAGCTGCTATCAGCATCGCTGCTTCCAGATTTATTTTCTTCACTCGTCTCCACAACGTCGCTGATGCGAGTATTGTCACTGTCGCTATCGCTGTCACTGTCGCTGTCGCTGTCGTGTTGATCGGGTTCTCCTTTTTCAAGAATCTGGCCGACATTTAGTAGTTCTGAACTTCTGTCCTCCTCTGAAGCAGCAGAGGGTTTTTCGGAAAGGTCCTCTTCTGTTTGGCCCTCACTCGAAGCACTTTTATCAGAAGTGGACACAAGTTCTTTTTCAGGATCTGATTTTTTAATCCGAGGAGAATTTTGTTGGTTTCCAAACATCAAAACTTCTTTTGCCCTTTTTTCTAAAAAACAAAATGGAAAACATTAAACATTTTGTAAAAGACAAAATGGAAAATATTAAACATTTTGTAAAAGACAAAATGGAAAATATTAAACATTTTATAAAAGACAAAATGGAAAATATATAAGAACAAAATAAGATGTTTCTAGAAATGGTCACCGGAGTGAGAAAAACCTACCCCTGTGTATGAGTTCACTCCGAAATTTCTTCAAGATTGACAAATACCTGATGAAGGCCGGGGAATACAATGGCCTTAACGTTGTGATAATAACAATAAAAATTAGGACTTTAGTTCGAATGTAAATAATGACTCCTTATTCAAGAAATTCAGACATAAATTTGTGCAGTCATTAATTTCAACATGTGATAGGTCACCCTCGCAATGTACGAGTACCACTTCAACCAGTACTACCAGTACCTGGTCGAGTCATAGGCGTCTAAACCGCTTCAGCCACCAAGTTTTCCTATTGAGGGCGGTAGCTAAACACCCCGCAGGATTAAAACAAGATTTGTTTGAGGGTAAATAAACCTTCTTGTAGGGTCTACGGGCATCTTGCCCAATGGGGTCTATAGCTATGGATGTAACCTAGTCTGATGATAGCACAACATTGCTTGTAGGTATTCTGAGACTGAAGTCAAGAGTCGATGGAACAACGGTCACATGCCCATGACCAAGGTCAGTTTTCAAGTTCGGGGGCATTGGCTGTTGTCTGACCTGGAGAGGGATGGTCTACGCCAGGTTTAAAAGCCAAGGACAAGCTACATATGAATTAATACTTCTCCGGCTTCCAGCCCAGGTATATGTAGGACAGGTCAGGTGTTCAGCTGCGCAATTACCCTACGACCACACCTGGTCAAGTGACTGATGGCGACGATGATGCTGATGAATATAGGGGTCACCAATTCGCAGAAATATTTATGGTCTTGTGGAAGAAAGGGATATTTTTTCATAATCCGTCATTTTTTTTTTAAATTCAAAGTCAATTTTTAAAAATGTATTTTGATAACTTAAGAATCCATTTTACTTCAATTTACTTCTATTTTACTTTTCAATGATGTATATCAGAACGGAAATATCTAAAAAGGAAGAAAGGTTTTTTTTTTCTTCTTCACAATCCATCATTTTTTTTTAAATTTAAAGTTACTTTTAAAAAATGTATTTTGATAATTCCAGTATCTATTTTTCTTCCTTCATTTTAATTTTCAATTACGTATTTAAGAATGGAAATATCTAAAAATCTTTTCTGGAAGAAAGGATTATTTTTCTTCTTTACAATCCGCCATTTTTTTTTAAAAAGATTAAGGTCATTTTTAAAAAATATATTTTGATGACTCAAGTATCTATTTTTCTTCTTCCGTTTTAATTTTCAATGATTTATTTCAGAATGGAAATATCTAAAAATATTTTGGGGTAAAAAGGAATATTTTTTTCTTTTTCTTCTTCACAATCCGCGATATTTTTAAAAATTTAAAGTCACTTTTTAAAAAATGCATTTTCATAACTCAAGGATCTGTTTTTCTTCTTTCGTTTTAATTTTTCAATTTTTTTCAGAATGGAAATATCTAAAAATATTTTGGGGAAGAAAGGAATATTTTTTCTTTTTCTTCTTCACAATCCGACATTTTTTAAAATTTAAAGTCACTTTTAAAAATGTGTTTTGATAATTCAAATATCTATTTTTTTTCTTTCGCTTTAATTTTCAATGATGTATTTAAGAACGGGAATAGCTAAAAATATTTAGTGGAAGAAAGGTTTATTTCTTTCTTTTTCACAATCCATCATTTATTTAAAATTTAAAATCACTTTAAAAAAATGTATTTCGATAAATTAAATATTTATTTTTCTTCTTTCGTTTTAATCTTCATTGATGTATTTAAGAAGTGATAGAGTCAAGAACATGAAGATTGACTTACCAACATGGCTGGTCCTATCTGTGTTGAGCAACATCGCCTTCTCGTCTCCTTTTTTGTCTTTTGCCATATCCAAAGGAATGGCACTAATTAGTGAGAGCATCGACACAAAAACTAGAACAAGTATCAAATTCATGTTAAAAAGTTCTTCAGCTCGAATCTGAAAGCAAACGAAAAACACAAAAATCTCTCAGGAACAAATAAACGAAAGCAAAAAAAAAGTTATTAAATTTTCTTTTATTAGTGTTTAGGATTCCCCCTCCACTTTTTATAATACTCTCGTCCTTATTATTTTAATCCCTGTACTTCAGCCGATGCAGTCTTCAGCCTTCCTCTTTGTTTGAAATTCTGAGATGAGCCAATGGGAACATTCCATGAACTATTCAGGTTATTTTCCTAATCTTATTTGATTTATGTATTATATTTCGGCCAATGTCTTCTCAAGCCTTCCTCGTTGTCTGAAATTCTGAGATGAGCCAATGGGATCATTCCATGAACCTTACAGATTATTTTCCTAATCCGATTTGATTTATTTACTATAATTCGGCCGATACTCACTTCATATTCCATATTGTATGAAATTCTGAGATGAGCCAATGGGATTATTCAATCAGTCATTTTCTCACTTCTGTCTTTTCTACAAATATTTCCATGGCAATTATCCTCATGAGCTTTCATCCCTGATACCGCGACTGCGTGAATTTAAGCGTACTACTAGATTGACAAGTAGATCTCATAGTTTTACCGTTGTAACAGCCAGGCGCATGCGTAAGTTCTATTCTAATATTTTCTTTCCTCGCACTTTTTGCCCATTGATCTCTTTTCCAGGTTCTTGCTTCGTTGCCAATTACGATCTACGTCGCACGAATTCTTCTGCCTTCGGAAATTCTGTTCTTTTATTGTCCTTTCTACTAACTTACGCCTTCTCATTTTCTTTCATTCTCAGTAATGTCTTTCGTCTTAGTGACATTATCGCTTTGCTTGGGGTGAAATGATTAAAAAAAGAAGTTCCTTATTCTGATTGTTTTATTAATCTATTTCGGTCGTTGTATTCTCTTTCATTGTCTAAAATTCTAATATGAACCAATGCGATTAGCCCAGAAAGCTAAAAGCAACTTCGGGAAGAGATCCACTTCCTCAAACAGACTTACACCATGATGTCTGCGACTAAGACGTCTAGATCCATAGAATATTAAGTGAGACCCTGTATTTTGTATAGGGTGATCATGAAAAATAAATATTCTGACCAGTGGGCAGCTTCACGTCGTTATCTTTAAAAGGCTAACCATGAGGAACAGTTTAGAGACAATTAAAATCTACATTGTTAAAGTATCATTTCGTGGGTTTTTTTTTTGTTTTTTGGGTTTTTTTTTTTGTTCCAGACTCTCAGTTGGATTGAATTCTTCGACAAAGAAAAAAACAGAAATAAGATGAAAGAAATACAAAAAAGGGGAAAAACGTTTCATCTAAAAAAAAAAAAAAAATATCACAACGAAGTAATTCTTTGTTGTAAATTATATACTTTTTGTGATAAAAGTGATATGTACTCATTGTGTTACATCCTATTCATTTAAAAGTGGTATGTATTCTTTATTTTAAAAGTGGTATGTACTCTTTGCTTCAAAGTGGCATGTACTCTTTGCTTCAAAAGTGGCATGTACTCTTTGCTTCAAAAGTGGCATGTACTCTTTGTTTTAAAAGTGGTATGTGTTATGGTCCGTTTCCTTGTACCACGGTGATAGTCCAAGGTAGAACCAATAAAGAAGAACGCGAACACAGGCATGGAATAACACAGATATATTACAAACAGGAATATATACAGAGAAGTAGAAGTCTTAGTACGAACAATCAGGTTTAGTAGAGAGAACAATGTAGTCTCGACCAGTATCACTATTCCAATGTCTTGCAGTAATTGTCTGAACGCGACTCTGTTTCGGACTGCCTCTGACTCGACTCTTGACTCGACTTGAACTACTGACAATATACAGTCACCCCCCCCCCCCGGGGGGCTGCATGTTATACAAGGTCGGTTATTTAATGTGGGATATTCGAGCCCGTGGGCTCGGCCCCAAAATATGCCGATTGAACCCGTATAAACGGGTTCAGGGTCGGTTTACCTCCCCGAAAGTGACTCCGCCCTTCGGCGTAGCCTCGTTCGGGTTCCTCCCCGCCCGAAGACAGAGAGTTCAACCGAGCAGTCTGTTCAGAAGTGAACGACTGACTCCATATTCAGTCACCCCCACCACTGGGGCATCATGTGACACAAGGTCGGTTATTTATTGTGGGTTCTCCGAGCCCGTGGACTCGGCCCAAAAATATGCCCATTGAACCCGTATAAACGGGCTCACGGCCGGTTTACCGCCCGAACGAGACTCCGCCCCTCGGCGTAGCCTCGTTTGGGATCCTCCCCGCCAGAAGGCAGAAAGTTCAACCGAACAGTCGGTTCAGACTCCTGAGGCGCAGTATTTATTAAGTATGGAAAAGTCCATTATTATTATTATGAGTAAGATCCCATGACAGTATGTATTCTTTATTTTAAAAGTGGTATGTACTCTTTGTTTTAAAAGTGGTATGTACTCTTTGTTGTAAAAATTCCTTTTTGTAGATGTTCACTCAATACGAGGCCCAAGAGTCACTCAAGGTAGATGGTTACTGAGTGGCGTTGTATTAGTGTAAGAAAGGGCAAGAAATGAAGTTCTTGGAGTTACGCAGGAAAGATAAGGGATAACTCTAGACTTCAAGAGCTCAAGATTTAATTAGTAAATATCCTTTCAAAGTTCAGTCAGAGACGTCAGGAGTATAGTGTCGAAGTAGACTTTCAAAGGAACTGGAAACATTTTTTAAAAAAAACCGGGAGGGTGTGTAAACTGGACGATAGGCGAACCTATATACTCCTATTAATTAGAATTAGATTTTTCTCTACCAACGCCATTTTTAGAATCGAAAAATATTGTTTTTTTTTTATTATTCTAAAAGTGGTTACCTGTTCATAATTTAAATACAGTATCAAATCGAGCCCAGACTCCATAAAGAGTTATCGGTACTTAGTTTTATTTACAAGTAACATATTTAAAACCGTATTTACGTCAATGATAACTGCATGCTATTACAAATTAGGGAAAAATGGACATCAGACGTATCCATATTTTCTCTCGCTATTTGCCTGTATCTTCTCATTTACTACCTTATCCCTTCTGATCTTCGCTGGTCGTCGATGTTTGAATCTAAGTGTAGCACAAATATGGATTAGTTCCATATATGAAAGAAAAATAAAGAATGCGCAGGTCAGATAATAAGGAATGTTAATGTTTCCTTCTTACACTGATGCCCTGTACAAGGCACGGGAGACACTCAAGGTAGAGGATCACAGAGTAAGAGGAAAAGTTTATGCGTGTACGTGGGGAAGATAACGGTTAACTTGAACAGGTTAAGATTGTAGTGATTGGGGAAGCATCTTCTTGGGAGTCGGTTCCACAGGGTAACGGTTCGTGGGAAGAAGCTGCTCGAGCGGAGCTTACATATCACTAATGGAATACGTAGGGTATGTGGGTGGTTCGTTACAATGGTGGATCTTAGCTGTGGAGATTAGAAGTGGTGACACTAAGGAATGTAGCTAGTCTGAGCACTTTCCATTGAAATAGCGATAAACCAGTTGTAGGATGGAAAATAATTCATCACCCACAGGGACGCGGAGACGCTTATGAACTCGGTCAAGACTAGATATAGTAAAGTCGTTCCGTCTTTATCTGCCTTCCGGTATTTAAGTCCTTTAATTCCTTTTGTTGTTAACCCGGTAAACCTATTTTTCTCGTTTGTCTAACTTTTCTTTCTTTCTGTCTGTCGATATATTCTTTTCAGTTTTCTTTTTTGTTAATCTCTAGCTTTTTTCCTCTTTCACATCTTCTATTTCCCTTCCCAACACATCATAGATTTTCCCCCAAGTCCTTTCGGCCATAATAATATTATGGAAGTTTTCTCGGCCATAAAACGTGGCAGATTCCAGCTCACTAGGCCCCCAAAATCAAAACACTGTGCTCCTAGGTCTATTATCTATCTCTCATCATCTTGCGGCCTCAGCCGAGATTGAACTCACCAATACTTTGATTGGTGTAGTTCATAATCTTGTCAAATAGCTGAATTCTTGATGCTTCGCTAGGGCTATCAAGGGTGTTTTTATCGTGACACCATCACTAAATGGATTGCCAACCAAGTCTCAGAGAGACTCCATTCACCCTCCTCTAAGAGCAGGTTTGAATTCAGATTTTTCTTCTCTTAGACCAGTTGCCATCAAAGGCTATAGAACCCAGTCTGACCTGCTATTTACCCATAGCTGGAGGGAGAAGAAAGAGGATTCGACTGGAATTCGAACTCGGCTCTCCGATTCCTCAATCGAAGCCGCTATCCATAGAATCTTTCTGTCACACTTCATTTTTTACAAAAATCAGATTAGGACAAAAATTATGTATTATTAACAAGTCTGGCCTAGGGAAGCTCAACTCGTTTTCTAATCTTGAAAGAATCTTTCTTCCGCTCTTCCTTTTTACAAGAATTAGATTATTAGATTAGGCCAAAAATGGAATATTGCTGACATGTCTGGCCTACGGCTGCTCAAGCCCCTTTCTAACCTTGATAGAACCTTCCTGCCACACTTTATTTTTACAAGAATCAAATTAGGCCAAAAATGGAGTATTGAGGCATATCTGTCCTGAATCTACCCAATCCCTACTTTCGAGCCTTGATAGAGTTCAGAAATGTCTTTGCGGGCTTGTGGAGGATGAATTATTTTTAATTCTACAGCCTATCGCTACTCTGCTGCTATTTCTATAGGTTATGTTCTGACGAGGTACATTAAACAGTCCACACCTACACAGCTAAGACCGGCCCTGCTGCATACATTGAAAAGAATCACCCTCATTCCTTTCTTATTTCGTTAGTAAAAGAGTATTTCTATTCAGGCAGCTCCATCCCAAGAATCTATTCGTTATGAAACAGAATCCCGTGAGGTTGCTTCCGCAATCATTACAATCATAACCTTTACAAGTCTATGGTTAATCGCTATCATTCTAACATATTCTTATAAACTGCACTTCCTACCGCCTTACGTGCTTCAAGCCCAGTTATAGCTTAAGTGGCTCTTGGG